>OW121742.1:128497078-129097078 GCA_933228675.1 Stomorhina lunata | reverse complement strand
TGATGAAATTTGACACAGATAATTTTTTTGATAGTGGGACCATGGCTATTGAAATTCGTCAAAATCGGTCCATTATCCTCCCATAGGTCTCACTTCCCGGAATTGATATTTTGGCCACAAATATCAATATTTTTTCGTGAAATTGAAAATAAATACTGCTTATGCAAACCAAAACCACTGTAGCAAATTTCGTTGAAATCGGTTCACATACAAACAACAAACGTAGCTCCCATACAAACTCTTCTCTCAAAACGTACTAAATGAGACAAAAATCACTAAAACGCTCGTAAATCTGAAGATAATGAGAATGTTGAGTTTATTTTTTGCATACATAGTTTTTGAAAATTTCAAAATAATCGGTCCACATTTGACCCTAGCTCTCATATATGTCCAAATGACGAAAACAGCTTAAATATGTAAGTTTTAAGAAAATGTTTGTATGATAACAAAATTTAGCAACTATTTGTCTTTATACACGAAAAAAAAACACTTTCGACATTAGTGGTGAAGGGTACCGTATGGTCGGGCTTGACCGACTATAGCACTTTCTTACTTGTTTTGTTTCTTTTCGTATAAACATTATTCTAACATTTGAATGAAAATCGTTTCTTTAATCAAATTTAGAAAATAACTCGTATTATGGTGGAAAAAAATTAATTTTAACCCAAGTATAATTCAATTCAGAGATACCCAACATCTTATGGGGTTCTTAACTGTAATCAACTGGCTTCTATAAAGAATTATTTAAGTCTTGTATTAAACTGGCTTCTATAAAGAATTATTTAAGTCTTGTATTAAAGTTACCCCTGTTTTTTTATTTTTTCTATACTTAATTATTTCCAATGATCAATAGATCACAATGGACCCATAGGGTATTCGATTGAAAGTGTCTTACTGACACCGTTTTTTTTAACCTAACCTCATCTAATTATGTTTGATAAGTTTATTTCAATTGACAATTGCGAACTTCTTTAAGCAATATTTCGCACAAACATCAGATTTATGTCTAAATTCTAGGTAATACTGATACTGTGAGTGTATAATTCTACATATGTATATAGTTTGAATACATTTCTATGCTATACTAAGCAATGAAAATGTATCAAATACAACAGCCATTCGGATGTATTCCAGTTTTTAATTGAAATGTGTTAAATATATTTGTTTTATTTGATGTTCAAAACTGTATTATGGTAAAAAATAATATTTTATTAGATTTAAGTTCATATGTATAAGATCATTTATAAATATTGCATCTATTGTTGTAGGGTATTATTATATTGTTGTCACTTTTTGAATTTATAATCATTCAAATCGGCAAGTATGTAGGTACTTATTGTCGACAAACTAAAATTCAAGTGATGATTTGAAAAATATTCAAATCGTGTTTAATAAAAAACAAAAATTCAATTTTCGTTTACCGTTTACCGTTTACAAGTATTGTATTGTATTTTCCCAACTTAACTTTTGAGGCTGGAAGATTGAAAATTTGTGAATAAATAAAACATAATCATGTATTTTAGTTGGTTGTTGACTGCAAATAATAATAACCTGGTAGTTGTAGGCATTTATTAGCATTAACGATTTCTCTAGAAATCCTTTTTCTTTATATCATTTTTTCCTTATGTCTAAAACTGTGTGAATGGCTTTTACTCGTTTCGACGTGACAAATTTATATCTTAACACATTTCTCAACACGTTGCAAATAATTGCAATAATTTTGCACCTTAAATAAGCAAAAAAATTCAATAACTGGCACAAAAAAGTTATACATATCGAAATCACACAATAACTACATGTCGCATTAAAATAAAACAAACAAATGAACGAAAATAACAAAAAACGAATTTACATACCAAATTGGCAACAAGTTTAGATAGCTGGCTAAAAGAAGAGAATGAGATAGATAGATACATGTGTTAAGTATTAAGGAAAAATTCAACAGAAAAATACTGGCACTACTTAACTTTGGAATGATATACCCTTAACTTAGTTACTCAATAGTCATGATGATGACTGTGATGACGATGATCATTGGATATGGATTTGTCTACATTTGAAAGTACGGATTTCAAGTGTAAATGTGCCTGTAAGATGTTTGTATCTTATAAAGAAAATACAATAATACATTTGGAAATACAACGTTCGAAGCTTATTTGGTTGGTGTTGAACATATTGTGCTAATTCTTCCGAATTTGAATTCAAATCTCATACAAAAATTCACACCAATAAACTAAACTAAAATATACTAAATATAAAGTGACAGATCTACAGAGGTCCCTTGAAAGTAGTTTAAGATTCCCCTTTTTTAATTTAAAATGTTCTGAATAATAAGTAAAATTAAAGTATTGGTTATAGAATTAATGCCATTGGAAACAGTTTTACACATTTTGAAGACATATTTATTAATAAGTTGTAATCCCAATATAGTAATTCTTGTAATTAACTTTTGATTGAAATAGAATTGCTATTTTTAGCGTTGACATTAAAAATTTCTTTAATATGTAGAACCTATTTTATCTTCGTTAGGCCAGGGTCAACTGTACAACTATGAAATATCTAATGTTAAATATTTGTTTGATTTTCTTCACTCAGTTAAAATTGTATGTAAAATCTGTAGATATACATTTGTAGTTTTGGTTTATTTATTTGTCCGTCCGTCTGTTTGTCCAATTTGAACAGTTTTCGTTAAAATTTTTGTATGCTTTTCTGTTTTTTTACACTCGTTGGCAATTTTGCATCAAGTATTTTGTCCATTTTGCTTAGTTGCTTCACTTAGTTCTCTGAATTGGTTGGTTGTATTTGGTTAACATAGAAACAAATCTGAATAAAAAAAAGATGCATTTTTTATTTGTTTATTTTTCCTGAATTGCTGAATGTGTAAATGTATGCCAAGCATTCACAGGCAGCCATCTAGCTCACAAAAAGAGTGTCCAATTTGCACTTTGATGCTTTCAGATTGTCATAGTGACACATTGTTTAGTTACGTTACTTTGACAGTTACAATACGTTATGTTGTTTGCTGTCAATAGTTTTCAAATGAATGCTGTTACTTCTTGGCCTTCTTTTATTGATATGCAAGCGCTCAGGCTATGCCCATTATCCCAGTCCATATCCACAGCTAACAATGATGACGACGATGATGAGCAATGACTTTTATAATAATGATAATGTTTTTGCAGTTTCTGCTCCATCCAAATTGTGATGCTGATGATGATGACAATGATGATGGTGTTGATGTCGGGTAGGTTGGATGCTACTCGTAGTAATGATTTTTAACGAGGCGAAAGCTTGTTCCAAAACATTCTGTTTTATTCATTGCTAAATTTGTACAATGATGATGTGAAAATGGCAAAGAAAACGTTGTTTAACAATACGTATCATATCAATTTAATGCAAACATTCATATGAGCATGAATATATTGCATATTTCTACAATGTTTCTTTTCTATTCAAAGAGTGACAACAGTAGTTTAAAAGAATGAATTTTATGTAATGTATTTTTTTAGTTTTTTGACTTTAGGTAATAATATTTATAGCTTTTTACTTTTTTCTATATCATAGGATACTTCTTTTATAGGTTTTTACAAAATCATTGCATTCTTAAACATTTCTGTTTGCTTGGGAATTAACGAGTTGTTATGTTGATTTTTCAAAAAAACTTTTTTTCTTTTAGTTCTTTAAAGATATTAAGATGATCTGTTAAAATGTTGTTAACGATAAAGTTGGCTACAAATAAAGCTTGTTAAAGTGCTGTTAAAATACAAATGTAGAATTTTAAAATTCAAAAAACGGTGGCATTATTTAAATTAAATAAAAAGCTAAAGAATGTTAATTTAGCGATAACCTTCAACTTCTTTAAAAACAAATTAAAAACACCTCAAAGTAATACAATTAAAAATTTGCTACAAAAACAAACCTCAAAAAAAAAAAACAATTATGAATTTACGAATTTGCAGCCACAATTAAAAAAGTTTAATTTAAAATTAAAAAAATACCCACAGTATTTTTTTAAAACATGATTTGCAAAAATATGTTACATAATTTAACTATGGAATATACAAAATATTAAAGTTATAACAAAATTTACATTAGCCACAAATTTATATTAATTTTTTTTAAGGTAAAACAAATGCTTTTGCTTTTTGATATGGATTGAACTTCAAACAATAGAAATTGTTAAATCATGACCAGTGAATGCCAATCAGACAGTTCAGGCAAGAGACCAGACCAGAGCAGACCATACAAACAATCATTCATTCCAACTTTAAATTGGAACATATCAAACACAACCTTACACTCACTATAAGTTACACTCTGCACAAAATATGTTTTTTTTTTGTTTAAGTAACAGCGGAAGCTTGAAATTAAAAAGTAATTCATAAAATGCTTCGGCAGTACAATAACCAAAAAATCGATTAATATTGTTATTCGGTCAAGTTCATTATATTTTCTATTAAAAAATACATACCCAACTGTATTATCAAACTTTGTCGATTTCATGTGTGGGGTAAATTTTTACAACTTTGCGTCTTTTATTTCAATTAAACTTTTTTTTATTGCAAAATACAGTCGGGAATATTGTTACTTTTTATGTTTATTGTACAAGTGTTACTTTTTCTCGATATAAATTTAAAAATTATCTTTTGCCAATTCGATTTGCCTGTCTTTAATAAATTAATTAGTGTTTTTTATGAAGTATTACAAACTCATTAAATTTATTTTAATAAAAATTAAAAAAAAAACAAGTGCAATAGTCGGCCAAGCCCGACCATACGATACCCTTGACCACTAAGGTCAAAGGTGTCCTTTTTCCTGTATAAAGAAACATAATTGCTAAATTTTGCTATCATACAAACATTTTCTCAAACCTTATATATTTGACCTTATATGAGAGCTAGGGTCAAATGTGGACCGATTATCTCGAAATTTGTCAAATTGATTACAGTTTTTACAAAAATTAAAAAATAAACTAAAAATTCCCATTATCTTTAGATTTACCAGCGTTTTAGTGATTTTTGTCTCATTTAGTGCGTTTTGATAGAAGAGTTTGCATGGGAGCTATGGTCAAATTTGGACCGATTTCAAAGAAATTTTGTACAGTGATTTTGGTTTACATAAGTAGTATTTGTTTTAAATTTCATGAAAAAATATTGATATTTATGGCCAAAATATCAATTCCGAGAAGTGGGAGCTATGGGAGGCGCCGTAAATAATGGACCAATTTTAACGAATTTCAATAGCCATGTTTCCACTGTGAAAAAAAGTAATCTGTGCCAAATTTCATCAAATTATCTTTATAATTGCGACCTGTACTTTGATTACATGGTTTAGATAGGGGTTCGGCCTGCCGTCCAGCCAGGCGGACGGACGGACTGACATCGCTAAATCGACTCAGAAAGTGATTCTAAGCTATTGGTATACTAAAAGGTGGGTCTAAGAAAAATATTTCTAGGCGTTACATACATCAGCACAAACTTATAATACCCATTCCATATATGGTGATAAGGGGTATAAAAAACTATGATCACATGAATTTTTATTATGATTTGTAGCAACCATATATGATCTTTGATCGAAACATTTTTCATTGGTAACATTACTGAAAGTAGGCTATAAATATCATTAAAAGTATTATTTTTATACAGTTAGATGTAATATTTACATAATATGTATATCAGATAATGTCAGATCAAGAAGTCTAGAATTTTACTTGGATTTTAATAATTTCACAATTAAAATTTTAACTTCTTAAGATTGTAAATTGTGGAAGCATGAGAAATGCTTTTATATTCTTGCTTTCTGAATTTCTACAAAAGGGTTTTCATATCTAATAAATTTTTTTAGAGACAATAACTTAAAAACTTAAGTGATCTTAGGCCTAAAATTTCTCAAAACTAGGTTCCCATTACCCAAAAAAAAAATAATGATAAAAAACATGAAAATTTGCACAATCAGTTAAGGCAAACAAAAAAAAAAAAATCTTGAAAAAAAAAAGATTTAAAAACTTTTGTAGATCTCACGATCATTTGATTTTCATGCCTGATTTACAAAACAAAACAAACGATTTTAATACAAAACATAAACAAAAAAATCTAAATAAATAAAAAATGTGTTAACAATCACAAAAACAAAAAACTTTTTAACTAAATGAAAACAAAAAAAACTTCAGGAAAAAGTTTAAATATTCCTGCGTGTTTTATTCATAGTTTTTGCTTATTTTTCGTTTTTTATAGAAAATATATTGATGTTGAGGCTTATTTTTTTTTAAATAGTTTCGAATAAAACTAATGATGTCTCTTTGAATTCAGGAAAACTCAAATGTAATAAAACAAAACAACAAGATTTCTTTTTGTTTGGTTTTATTTGTTGCAATGTTTTAAGTGTAACTGTATGTAAATTTGTCGAAATGTTAACACAACACATCGATCGTGTTTGTTAGAAAATACAAAAAAAAACATTTTAACAAAAAAGTTGATTCACAATTTCTTCTTAGCCACAAAAACTAAACTTAGGGGAATAAAATAGGGTTGCCAAGTCACTGTTGATGATTACCAAACCAGTGAAAGATTGTAGTATTCAGCATGATCAGTAAAACTTACGTTAACATGATTTCTAGAAAAAAAAAAATTAGTCTCAGACTAAGTACAATTAAAAACAATTTGATCTTTGTACCCATCACCAAATTATTCAATTTGAAAATATTTCTATAAGAAACTGAGGTGGATTTTAAGGACCCATCATGTTTTCAGTAGATATACGGACAGACAGATAGATGTACGAGTACATGGGTAAATCGTCTTCGAATTTTATTAGAATCCACAATATATCGAGCCCTTAGATTTAAATAATCGTAAGCGACATTCCGTTTAATATCTCTCAAACTATTAGAGATAGCGTAGTACAGTAAGCATATTTTTCTTTCTTAAGTAGTTTTCGAATGTTTTTGAATCATTTCGATAGGTTTATATTTACTAAAGTTATACGGACCAATAGGTTTTACATACAATGGTGCTCAGTGTAGAGGCCACTGTGTTAAAAATAGACATGTTTTTCAAAATTGGTCAAAAATTTCAACTACCCATTGGCCGATTTCAATACACTGCGCCACAATCCGCCCAGCAGCTATAAAGTTATTGAAGTAAAACTAATAGCCTGTTCCACGATCTCGAAAGAGAGCTTTCTTTCTTATCCGATTCGAAAGAAATTTGATTTTCGTTTCACTAACTTTATATTTTATGCGAAAGATAAGATGAAAAACAAGTCGAAAGAAAACGTAAGTATTTTCATACAAATTTCTTTTTCACTATTTCGAACAAGTTACCAGCAATGCGAAAGCAAATGTCAAAATGAGTCACTTGATATTTTGCTTTCGACTAGAAACGAACGAAAGGCTTCGAAATAAAGTGAGCAATTCGAATTCGAGTTACTCACTTTCTTTCGAGTAGATTTTCTTTCGAAATCGTGGAACAGGCTATAAAAAACTTCACATACAATACTTTGCACTATAACTTCTGAACCATTTGGAAAACATTTAATTTATTTGTCGAAAGTAAGAAACTAACAAAGAACAAAAATGTTATGCACCAAAACATTCCCCGTTTTTGTTTAATTAAGATTTTTTGTCGCTTACGATCAATATTTTTCCTGTCGCTTGCGACCATTTTAATCTAAGGAACATAATTTATAAGCAAATCTCAAATATTTCCATATGATCTCGAGAAGTGCTGTAATAAAGGTCTATGTAAAGCAGGCTGGTCATCCGCCTATCTTACTAGAGGTCCCAAGTTCGATTCTCGGCCAGAGCCACTTGAAAAAAATACATTTTCAAAAAAGCGGCGATTCACCTTATAACTCAGCCAGCCACTGTTTATTAAGTATTAATCTATGTAAAACTTCTCTAACTAACGCATTTGCCATTCGGAGTCAATGAGTCTAAAAATAGAATCAGATGCAGCTCATTGTATGGAATATTATCGGGGAATGATATATTGTATATATGTGACAGCGGATAGAGAAATTTAGACCAGCATTTTTTATTTAAAAGCATTCTACTGATATAATTTACTAAAACCCAAAATTGGTCGAAATTTTTCTCAACCTGACCGGCTGAGAAGTAATAGCCTCACAACAGTAATAATAGAAACTTATATTTTTTGATAGTCAAGATACCCTAGACACAGTTTTTCGTGGTGACTTTGAAGTTTAAGATGACTCAGAAATTTGAGAACACTCAGCATTTTCAGATGACTAAGCTGCTCAAAATTACAATTTTGTATACTTCTTATACTGGGGTAAACTCAGGGAACCTTGATGCAGACGAATAAGTAAGACTTTCGAATATCTTAAAAATTCCAGATTCATATAGACACCTACAAGAACCTAACTCATTTCATCACATTCCATTACATTGTACACCACCTGGCAACTCTAAAAGCCAAAACACAAAAACATCAGTGGGGCCTTCGTACTGCGAACTGACTAATGACAGTCAAAGATGAACATTTTGTGATATTTGAACATTAAGGTGTTGCTTGTTCTGTTCGAATCGATTTGGTACATTTGAATTTGTTTTCCAGTTTAGACAAGCGAAAAAATCAAATAAATAAATAAAAAAATCATGAAATCTCTAACAACAATTTCACTTGAACTACTTTTGGCTTTAATTTGTGAGTTGCCAGTTAAGGTTTGACACTCCATTTATGTAGTATTTCTCCTTTTTAACTGTTTTTAAGTTTTTTGTTGGTTGTTTGGCTTTTTTTTTTCGTTAAATTTTTTCCATTTAACAACTTGCTACTGTTCATAGATGATTATTCAAATTATCCAGGGATTTTCTAACGATTTTCTGAAAATGTTTATTCAAAGTTGGGTGTAAGTATGAGTGAGGAGTTTGACCAAAACTTTTTAAATTTTGGCGGTAACTTCTACATGTTTCGACTGCTTATGTATATAGTACTTTGTGTAAATAAAATAAGTCTAAGAAGTTGTATTAGTATTCTAATACGAAAACTTTAAAATGTCTGTCTACTCTATAGTTTAGTTATTGTAGTTTTGTTTGTTTTAATACAGAGTGTGATCATGAATTTTGTGTTTTTCCTACAACGATTTCTTATTTCTGGAGAAAAATCGTGACACTTTGTGCAATGTTAAAATGTAAATAACTTTCGAAAGGTTAGTGATAGGCTTTTACCCAAAAGGAAACAATTTACCAACGTACACAGAAAGTTTCCTTTTTCCAGTTGTTGGGTGTTAAAGTCAATACCGTTGAAGTTTACTTCTAAATGTTGGTTATTCAAATGATAAATTATTTTAACTTTGGACGTATACTGCAGTGGTGCTTATCTCTCTATTACGTATGTCGTTTGTTAATAATACAATCATTTTGAAAGGTTATTAAATACAAAAGACTAAAAGACCTGTTCACAATCTTGTTAGAATTCAGTTACCACTTACAAATATTAAGTACAATTTAATTGGAAACTTAAAACATTAACATTTTTCTATTTTCCAATTAAAGGGGTTAATAATTATTCCAATTATAATTGGAAAAATATTTATACAATTTTGAGAAACTCAAAATATAATTAACACTTTTATTGTATCGCTGGCAGGCACTAAGTCCATATTTTCATAATTTGTTTCATAAATATAACAGGTTTTCATATCAATTTTAGTTTTCCAAAAAACCGAAACTTGGCATAAAATAAATCTTTAAACGTTTAGCCAAAGACAATATAATATAAATTTATTGCACGTTATACATTTTTTCTGTCAAATGTGAAATTAAAATGGATACCGAACAATTAAAAACATATAAATGCACAAACAAACATACATTTCATGAGCACCTGTGTGTACCTTAGCTTTCTCTCATTGACCTTCCTTAGTTGTTTCCGAATTAGAGTAAAAGCGGTATATTCTCTTTTTGTGGGATTTTTTAAAACGACCATATGGCAAATCAATCCACGGAAGTGCAACATCTCTATATTAAAGAGTCTTTGTTTTAACAAAACCTTTATTATTTGCAATTTGTTTAGAGAAATATTTTAAAATGTTTCTTATTAAAGTGAATAATCCCATAATGTAGTTTAGTCATTGCATTTTTTATATCACGTAATTATTTGCCAAATAACATACATTCCTTTATTATTCTTTGCAAAAATTCGAAAAGTACGAAATTCAAAATTACTCGAATACATTCAAACACATACTTACTCGTATAGTAAAAATTTAATTGAAGTGCGTTGCATATTAATTTGCTTCAATTAATTTTTTTAAATTTTTATAAAATGTATTATATATTTCTAAAAAATCTAATCAAAATGGGATTTTCCCATGAGTTTGTTTTTCTCTGTATATTTAAGGAACGTGATGCATTTAAAGATTTGTCATAAAAATACAAAATGTTACGTGATTGTTACCATAAATGAGTTTTGTTGGTTGGGCTTCTGAAGACAATGAATGCCAACATTCTAAATATTCAAAGTCTTAAGTTTATTTAGCAATTTTCAATAAATAATAGAATTTTCTTAACATTTTTGCCTAAAAGTAAAAAGAGTTGAGTTGAAGCAGAAACAAGTGCAGACGTGCAATATATGAATAGAATATAAATAAAAAGTATATTTCTTAAATCAAATTTTCTATGACTTTTTATTAAGGAATCAGCTGGGTAATTCAAAAGGGGAATCAAGTATGTGTGATAAGATTGAGTGTTTTCCAGGAGTATTGCTATAAGTGTTTTGTCGATGTACACCAATTCGTACAAATATTTACAATGTCATGTCAATATTTAAATTTCAACAAATCAAATTGCAAAGTTTGTCAAAAACACACTTTGGTAACAAAAATAACTCCTTCGAACTATCGTTCATTTGATGCAACATCGTCATAATTGAAGAACTGTGTTTGAAGAAAAACTGTTTAAGAATGTTTAAAATTTTGTTTTGTGATATTATATTAAAATTTGATCCAAATATTTATAAACGACAAATAAAGCTACGACAAACTTATAAATCAAATTTTCCGTACAAAACTCCTACTTAAAGGGTTAAAAAAAGGTTCGCTATTTTTAATTTTTTTAATATTTCTAAGCAAATTATTATTATAAATTTAAACCTTCAGTTTTTGACCGATCTCTTCAGTTTTCCACAACATATGTAAAGTATTTATAATACGTTATTATAAATATTTTCACATACATACAGACAGACAGATATTTACTGATTTCTAGTTTTTTAACTTTTTAAGTATATTCACGATGATGATGATGATGAGAATGATTTTTCAGAAAAATTTGATATGCCAAAGAAAACGATGAACAGGAATATTTGAATAATAACGAAGAAAAGTATCCAAGAATTATGGGTAACAATCATATCGACAAAATGTATTTTTTCTTATTCTTCTTATTTTGTGTAAGAAAAAGTGGTTTTCCTCGTACGAAAGCCTAAGAGGCATTGTTTAAATATTCATGGCATAAACAAACAAACGTTATAAAATATCAACAACACATCACTTCACTAGAAGCAGCAACATTTACGACAACAACATCGTCAGCAACAGCAGCAACAGCTAAACATAACAAGTAACTGGTGGTAGAAGTAATAACAAGTTAAAAGGTAAATAAATGCAAGAAATCGAATTCAAATGTGAATTAAATGAATGCAAAAGAAAATAGAATCAAATCTAGAAATATTTGTTTAGTCAAAATCTAAGACATGTCTGTATAAGGTTCATAATGTTCCTGATTCTCCTTCGTACAGATATTTTTTTATGAAGCTACGAAATCCGCACATTTGTAAAATCTAACGTGATGTTGTAACAACTTAAGCCGCTGCATTTTAATTTTATTTTGTATTTGTTTTTTTTTTTTAGAAATATCTAGAAAAAGAATTTCTAAGCGTAGCGTAATATAGTACGAATGGTAGTGTAAGATCTTGGAGTTAACATTTTGATGTGTTTACATGTGATTTCAAATGTTATTTGCAAAACTATTGCCTCTTTGCTTAAAATGCATACGAGAATATTACGCTGCTGTGACTTGGGCGAAATGAATCCTGGAACAAAAAAAAAATTGTATAGCTTTGAAAGTGTTTGTTTGAATCTGAAGCAACAGAACCTCCCAGACACAGTTTTTCCACCATTATTTTCACCAACCAACCAAAGGCTTAACGAAACACCATTTATCGATTTGAAGATTCTTTTTAGAATATTAAACAAAACTAGCAAAAATGTTAAGGGGTTGAGGAAAAAGAACTTGTCGTTGGAATTACTTTTTTAAAAAGTTTATTCACTTCCCAAATCATATATTTGTTCAAATTCATCACGATAACTTTGAAGAGACTCTGAGCTCATCTTGCCATAGAGGGCTCTTACAAGAGCGATATACATAACTGAATACAAAAGAAAGACAAATACAAATAAGATATGTACCGAAATCTACAAACGCTTTATATAGATGGCGCCTTTGAAGATATACTAACTTTATACAGAGAATATCAATATCAACACTTCAAGAGATAAGATGAACAGGTAAAGCAAATTAGAGGATAAAAGTGAATACCATTATGATATAGATCATAGCTACATGCCTGGAAGACATGAGTATGCAATCAACTTTGCTGTAAAATCGTTGGGACCCCATAAGTAAGGTCGATTTCTTAAAATCAGTTTATTCTGCGCTCATTGCCCCATGACATGTTCCATGACAAGCTGGAAAAAACTAAGTCCGCTTACAATATAAAAGTGGTAATCGGCGATTCCAATTGCAAGATTGGCAAACTACATTTTTGCTACATTTTTTAAGAACTATAGAAATAAATTGGAAATATGAAATGAAAGAAAAGGTATTACTTTAAAGTTTTAGATATGAGATCGATCACTATTACCACATTCTATGCAAACATTTGACTTAGAGTACTCAAACACCTCGAATTGCTGTATATTTCGAGGCCAAAATTTTCTAAATCAAGAAATAAACAAACTAACAATTTGGAAACTTACTTTAAGGGGCTGTTCACATATTACGTAACGCTATGATCGCAGATTTTGAACCCCCTCCCCCCTGTGTAAGACCATCCTTCTATGAGTTTGTAAGTTTGAAAATGTAAATTTCACTTTCTTGCCTAAACTTTTGTTATAGTGTCAGGATGGATGAATGTTTGTTGGGTTGGTTGTTTGATTGGTAGTGATGTTTCTGATGTGTTTGTTATGTATGATGCAATTTGCATAAACCATTAGGGAGCCTTTGAGACAGCAGCATTAGCCACACTTTTAGCTAACAATGTAACGTCAAAACTTATATGTTGCTGTTGTTGGTGATGTTGTTAACGATGAAGATAGATTTTAGTTTGTATTCGAATATTTTGGATACCTTAACCCTTTGTAACTAACGTGGTAGTCTAGTAGATACCAAAATGTCTTAGTTTCATTAAAAAATGAATCTGCTTAGAAAACTTATTCCGATAAATCAACATAAAACATGAATTTTAGCTTTGAATTAGAAAAATAAAGAAATAAATAATTAATTTACACTCATAAAAAATAAACAAAAATGGTTTGTCAAAAATTTTGGGACATCAAACATTTATTTACAAAGTTTTGCTGTAGTGTATTGCTCTAAGATCCCAATTTATTACAGTTACTTATTATTGTAATAAATAGTTTTTTGATAAAACCATGGCCAACCATCGAAACGCCTCGAGGAAAGGTTTCCCACCATCATTTGATGGTTTTATCAAAAACTATTTATTACAATAATAAATAAATTGGAATCTTAGTGCAATACACTGCAGTAAAACCTTTTAAAAAGGTTTTATTAGTTTCACAAAATGGTTTTTGGAAAATATTAGCCATGGAAATGGTGTCTGCTAGTCTACCGCGTAAATAGAATTGTCAAAAATATATCACGTAGGTCGCAGAGGGTTAAATGTATGTATTTCTTTAGAGAATTTTACTGTGAGGCATTCTCATCTTTGCCATAACCACACAGTCGTAACACTTTGGTACATTTTCCTTGTGTCAGAATGATTTTTTGTTAACTGTTAAATGATTTCAAATTTTGTTGCCATCCTTTTTTATGCGTTTTTATTGATATTTTTGGCATTGTGTAGCGAAATAATATTTTATACGCGAAAGATGAACAACTGTAAAACGAACAATAATAAACGCTTTAGGTTGTGGCACAAAGACTCAAGATTCCTTCTTATTTTTATGCATGTATGTATGAAGTTGCTGTTATTTGCATTTTACCAAATCCAATTTTAGTTCAAGTGGAAGTCAATTGACAGGAAAACAAAACATCAGTAATACAAAAGTTGCAACGACTATAGCAAAAATAACAAACCAGCAACAACTTATGGTGTCGCAATATTAATTTTTACGTCGTTCAATATGATTGTGTTACTTTTGACTTATTTAAATAATATCTTTTGTATTTATATCCTTGTGCTCTAGAAGACACAGAAGTTCTGCGGCGAAAGACTTGAATTACTTCCGCATTTGAATACAAACAAAATTTATCAATATTAAAAATTGACTTAAAAAAAATAATAGAAAATCCGTAAAATATATTTGTATATTTTAATGTTCCAAAATAAATTTGGAACATTTGTATTTAACAAATTTATTTCGTAAAAAAAATAATCAACAAATTATAGGTCTGTTTCTTTACTTTCTGGGTGAGTTTAGACAAATGGGAGTAATTTGGGATCACTCAAACAACAAAACTTACACAGAAGTACAGAGAAGTACAAAATACAAAATTGAACTTTACAATTGATTTAGCATGTAAACTATTCAATAAATTGATTTTAAAACTGTTCAAAACTTTTTAGTTTCGCTGTATTTGATTTTTAATAAGAATTTTTCAAATATTTTGTTTTTGTTTTTTGATTTACATGAAAATAATTTCTAAACCAAACTTATTCAAAGAAAAACTCTGTAAAGTTTTAAGTAAGAAAAGAACTTACTCTCCAAATTTAGTAAAGACTGAAACCAAAAACAGGGTATGGGAACGCAATTGGGTGAGTTTTGTGTAATTTTGGACAAGTTTGGGTAGTTTCTTTAAAGTACGGGAACATAACTAGTCTTCGTTGTAACTTTTGTAACCTTTATTAAAATACATTATCTAAACAATTAAAGAGGTGAACTTATTAACTAATTTCAGTTCTGATTTTAAATCTTTTGGCTTTGGCCTTTCCGAAAATCTACTCGGAATTAGTCTTTGAAGAGTTTACTGTCAATAAGCCGACTGGTTGGTACAAAATATGCTAACTATTTCCAAAAGTCAAAAAGTCCAACTGGGAAACTGTTCATAAAAATTCAAACTCATATTATATGTACAAATATTGTTTTAAAAAATGATAAACATTTGCACCATGTAATAAAAGCTTATAACAAAGATATTCACACTCATATTTTGGACCAAGGATGATCTATACTTTTTGGACGAAATCGAATTACTATTTCGAGTACCCAACACAGGGATACCTTCCCGGAATAGAGTTTTTGATCCTTTACCTCCCATACAAGACACATGCTCAAAAGACACATGTCCAAAAAACTACAAAAACGCTTATACTCGTAAATCTAAAAATAAATACATTTTATTACTAAAACTTTGCATAGATAAATTTCATGACCGACTATTATAACTTTCTTACTTGTTTTTAATTGGTCTTGTGACTTTTGAAATTAGTTAAGCAGTTCGTAATATTCAAAATCACGTAAAAGTTTAGGCTGAAAAGAATTATAAAGCTCTCGATATAGCCTATATTCAATACCGTCTATGAACCAATTTTTTCAAAATCACTTTTAATCTTTTATAATAGTTACAGGTCTTTTAATAAAAATCTGATAGAAGAAAATTATGACATGGTAACCAAGGCTTATATATATTGTAGAACAAATATTGACTTCTATATAAATATATTGGATATTTAACAGTTTTTGTCTCCACTTAAAAATTTTCTATTTGGTTCATAGTCGGTATTGAATATAAGCTCAAGATATTTACTTCGTTTTGTATAAAAATTGGAAAGACACAAGAGTTAGACATCAGTAGTAAAAATGAAGACTACTGGTAAGTAAAAATTCATATTTTAACTTAATATTTTTTTAAATACTTGACTTTTTTCAGTTTTGAGTTTAACTCTATTGGCTTTGGCCTTTACGCAAATCCATTCGGAGCAACTGACTTTAACCTGTCCAGATAAATGTACTGACAACGAGCCGTCTTGTACGGACTCAAACCTTGGTACAAAATACCCTAACTATCTCCAACGGGACACTTTTTGGATTTGTTTGAATTCTGGCCAACCAGCTCAACTAAGACGATGTTCATCTGGTGAGCTTTTCGATGAAATATCTCAAACGTGTCGGCCTCGAGCATTGTTTTCATTTGATTGTGATTGTTAGGAAAATATTTATATAAATGAAAATTGGATTTAAATAATTGGACAACTTATGAGGATGTTATCCTTATTAGATATAGAACTATATGTATTAATATTGTATTAAAATAACAAAAACATTTGCACCACGTAATAAAAGCTTATAACAAAAATATTCATGATCTCAATTATCTTCAACGATCAATGTCCATAACCCACTGGTTATTTCTAAAGGGATTGAACTCAAAATTTTACTTTTTTCACTTTCTGCGAGAAATCGATGATCTGTGGTAATATTTACCCACTCTAAAAATCTTATATAATTTTCTTTACTATTTAGCAAAAAAAAAAAAAAAAAACTGCAGTTGTATCCTTATTTTAGATATGAAAGTAATAAAATGTTTTTTGCCTCTACAACACTTAAATAATATTTCAATATTTATTCATATTTTAAGTCTCATTCAAAAAATGAACACAATTAACAAAAGAAATTGTAAAAAATTACAGTCAAGTTTTTGTTGACATGTGAACAAGTTAAATTTTAAAATCTCATCATGTAAATATTTGAACATTTTTCAGTTACTTTTTCTTTTTCTATTCTTTTTTGTCTCAAAAGAATTAATGTATTAGAGGTGTTCGAAACAAATGAAATATTATTAAAAAATGTGCGATAATTTTTCTATTCATTCATCATTTTTTTAAGGTTTTGAGAAAAAATATTTGTTAAACTTTTGAAATTTCTAAAAATTTGGTAGAGAACTCCCACATACAGCAAAGAAGTTTTCTAAAGGTGATAAATGGTAATAAGTCTTTTGTACATATTTTTATAAATACTCATATTACAATAGATATAGGAAAATAAATATGGTTAAATTCTTGATGTCATGTGCACTTAAACTTTATCGAGAAAAATTTGTTTTAG
Organism: Stomorhina lunata; assembly: GCA_933228675.1. NCBI lineage: Eukaryota > Metazoa > Arthropoda > Insecta > Diptera > Rhiniidae > Stomorhina > Stomorhina lunata. The sequence goes on along the minus strand of OW121742.1, from coordinate 129,079,765 downwards.
AAATAGCCTTTTTTTTTAATTTCTTAAAACAAATGGCCGGAACTCCATAGTGTCATTTTGTATTAAGAATAATTTCTAAATTTTATTTAATTTCTTATGGATTTTGCTATCATTTTATGTTTTCATTTCAAATTCTAATGCCAGACATTTTACTCGTTACTCTACACATAATAAGTTATAACAGATTTCTGCCTTAGATTCAGTTCATATGTCTGCTTTCGATTTAAATTGTTGTACTTAAATATATAACAAAAGTTGAAAAAAACAGCAAAATATTTGGGCAAATTTCCAAAAGCAAATTGCATATTGTTGACTGAAATATGGATGTGAACATGTTTGATCTGAAAGTGCATATTTATGTTACACCGATAAAAAAAACGCCACAACTCTTGAATAAAAAGCCAATGAACGTATGCGTCGTGAACCTTAAAATTTTTAGTTACTATCGTTTTAAATTATTTATTTACTGTTAAAGTTATAGGAAAATAATAAAGGAGTAACATGTGAAATTTTAAAATTTGCATAAATTGAAAACTTAAATAGTTTAATGAAGACCCCTATTAATTTGTTTCGCCTCTTGAATATGGAAATTATGTCTGGTTGTTTAAATATTTGATTAGAATTTTGGCAACACTTCACATTCAAAAACATTTTTATTTAAGAATGAATTTGAATGTTTTTAATTGTGTGATTTTATATTAAGAAAAGAACATTTCATGAATGAATGAACGACACGAGACGACTGAAATAGTAAAACTATTTTAATCTTATTGTACATACTCTCGTATATGTTTGCTAATAAACTGTTGATGAGGACGATGATTTTTAATAGCAAACAAAGAAAAAAAAAACTTATCAAAATTAGATTCAAAAGTTTATACACATTCTGTTAAAAGTAAGTGTATCTGCAAATAAATCTAAGCATTTGTGCGCTCATGATTAAGATATTTTCATTAAGATAGTGCTGGTGCCCAATAGTTGTAACGCTTCTTAATATCCAATTTCTTCTAGCATGTATTGTATATTTTTTTTATAACTTTAGTTATCAAACAAGTAAGAAAAGCTATAGTCAATCAAGCCCGATAAGATTTACCCTTTAATACTAAGGTCAAATATGGACCAACAATTAAACAAGTTTTCCTTAAGTCTTAGAGACATACATACATGCACTATGAGCTTTTTTTTTAATTTCGAGATTTATGTCATTTCCGACTAAAAGCCTGGTATGGGAGCTAGGGTCAATTGTGGACCGATTATTAGCAAATGTTGGTTATTGGTTTATATTTACAAAATAATTATCTGTGTAAAGTTATAGTAATCAAATGCATTTATCTTAAGAGTTATAAACGTTTTTGTGCTTTTGTATGTATATAAACGTCTTTTGTGAATGTGCCTTGTATGGAAGGTATGGTCAAATATGGGCCGATTCCTACACAATCAAATACACTGATTAAGGTTATCATAAGCAATATTTGTGCTGAATATTATTAAAATACAACTTAATTTGTGGATGTAAAGGACCAAAAACTCTATTCCAGGAAGACATCCCTATGGGAGGTAACCGAAATAGTAATCTGATTTTGCTCAAAATAATGAGCCAGTGTCTAAGTCGATTGGTGTACTAAAAGGTGGGCCCCAGACCAATATTCCTACGCCCGCAAGCTGTCATATCAAATACAACCTTTGAAGGTTAGACTTGCATAGATTTATTATTAATAGCGCCATCTATGTATTAGGATATGACGACTTCATAGCACAAACCAGAACCAATGAACCTGTTTATTGTAACATTATTTGAGTAACCAATGAACCTGTTAATTGTAACATTATTTGAGTAAGTGAAGGATTTCTTTGGATTCTGGCTAAAATCTTCAATTCCATTATTAATACAAAAAACAAGTAAGAAAGTGCTATAGTCGGTCAAGCCCCACCTTACAATACCCTTCACCACAAAGGTCAAAGGTGTTCTTTTTCCTATATAAAGACAAATATTTGCTAAATTTTGCCATCATACAAACATTTTCTCAAAACTTATATAATTAAGTTTTCCCGCCAAAAACTTATATAATTAAGTTTTTATCCAGATTTACGAGCGTTTTATTGATTTTGACAGAAGAGTTTGTATGGGATTTTAACGGAATTTTGTAGTGATTTTAGTTTACATAAGGAGTATTTGGTTTGAATTTCATGAAAAAATATGAATATTTGTGGCCAAAATATTAATTTCGGGAAGAGGGACCTATGGGAGATACCATAAATAATGGACCGATTTTGTCATGGTCCCAATATCAAAATTTCATCAAATTATCTTAGAATTGAAGGATATATAAACACACAAACAAACATACATTTCATAAACATGTGTGAGTGCCTTAGGTTTCTTTCATAATCGTTGTTTCCGAATAGGACTTTTGAAAACGACCAATATATGAAAGTACGTTGCACTCTTTATATTATTTTTATATTGTTTGCTTCTATATAGATTATAATGACAAGTTTTGAGGGTGATTCTAAAATTTGAACTGCAGGCTGATGTAGTTGTAAACAAAATTCACACAAGCGTTAAGTGTGTGCAACTGAGGCACAAAGCGTTTGGCTAAAAACCTCGAACATAAACACTAAAAGTGCCTTTGGTTGTTAATTATTTCGAATAAATTGTAATAAAAATATATGTATTGCCAATTGAGAAACATAAACTTCTAGTATATTTTTAATTTTAGTTGAATATATTTGAAAATTCATAAACAAAATTCTGTTTATGATGACAAATTCCCATTAGTGTATTTATGACAATATGACAATACTCCCCAATGTACTTTTAATGTTATTTCAGTTTGTGTAAAATATATTTATAGCTTTTTAAATACAATTTAATTTTGCTTTCTTTATTTACTTTATATTTTTTAAATATGTTTAAAGGGTTTTCTCATTTTTATTGGCACATCGTGACAAATGCTTTAATTTTCAATTTGTTACTTTTTCTTTTTAACATTTTCTGTATTTTCTTTAACAAATTGTTTGTTGTTATAAACATTTATTTTCATTTAACACTTCTTATTTTTATGCTTAAATACAATTTATTTACAACGTACATTAATTTCTTAAAAGCGGCTTAAGGCCTTTTGCATCTTGTGCACAAGTCTTATATTTAATAATAAAATATAAAAAAGTTTAAAAGAAAAGACTTTTCTTGTTGTTTTATCAGTAAATTTATATAGAAAATTCTCGGAATAGAATCTTAATATTGATCTTGTTTTAGCGTTTTTTTCTCGTTGCTACGTTGTTGTCATTTTTAATCTATTTTTCTCATTTCTTATACTTTAAAACGCTTTTTTCGTTTTTGTTTCAAATTTTTTCTTCTTTATTTCTGTGTGTGTTTTTACACATTTGTAATAAACTTTTACCTTTTTATTTACAATTTGTTCGTAATAAGTACCTTTCGATTTAAACCTTTTATTGTGTGTGAGATGAAGAGTTCAGATATTTTTATGTTTAGGTTTGCATGTAAATTACAGTGAAGTTAAGATATGATGACTTTTGTTTTATAAAAATATAACTAATGTACATATGTATGTATCTAAGATATAGCAAGTTTTAATAACCTGTTTATAAAAAGCAGAAAGTTAAGCATGACCTAATTGACACCACTTTTTATAAAGATTTAGAATACCAAATTTCAAACTATTTAGAAAAAGCACATATCATATCTCTATTGTTCCTGAGAAGTAAGATATTTATATATATTTCTTCATCCACATATCTTAATTCGTTTATCCCTTATTCCACTGTATTCAATGTTAACAGCTCAAACTGCCTTAGGCTTTTACTTCAAAATAAATAAAGAAAATAAGCAAAGAAATAAATATTAAAAATGATTAAATAAAAAAAGATGTACTTGAACATATGTTCAGTTTGTTTTTTCTTCAATTTTATTATTTGTACATTCAAGCCGCCGCTAACACTACGTGTTTATATTCTGACTTAGATTTGATGTTAGAGATACCAATAGGAATATTCCTTAACATGTGTAAAACTCAACCAAATATACATACATTTTGATCATATTTAAATAGAAGTACACGCTTTATTTAATATCATGTAAAATTACTTTCTTGTATTGTATTTTATTTGTTTGTTTTTTAAGTATCTTTAAAATTTGTTGTTATGTCAATGAAATTTAAACTAAAAGGTTACCAAGTATGTAATTACTTAAATTTTGAGATTATTTTGATTTTTTATATCAAAAACTTAAAATCGGCTGTAGTTTCTCAAGTAAGCCTCCAATCTCGAAAATATTTGATTTTTGGGTTCATAATGATTTTTACATCCAACTAAAGTTTTTTAAATCAGCTTCCATTTGCGATAATATTTGAATTTTGGAATCGTTTTGATTTTTTATATCAAAAACCAAAAATCGGCTGTAGTTTCTTAAATAAGCCTGCAATCGCAATTAAGGACAAAACAATTTTTATTACTTGTTAGAAACTTAACTTAGTGTAATTATATAATTTGTTTATATAAATAAGTTTTCTGTTTACCATTTAAGTACTTGATTCTTAGCAAATATCTTTTTCTTGTAGCATGCACTTTCACCTAAAAGGTTCTATATTAAAACTTTTGGCTTGACCTAACTTGGAAACCTATTACTGTTTTATTTACATTGTAATTAATTCAGCTGTCTCTTTTTGTTACCTATCAATAGCAAGTACTTATGATATTACAATATGACTTTGATATTTAATAACGTCCATGTATCAATTTCAGAGTATCTTGCAAAATTACCATAGACGAAATTCTTCTTCTTCTGTTATCCATGACTCCCAGTTGGGATGTTCTTGTATAGAGAAGGTACCTTAAGAATCCTTGTGCCAGCTGCCATATCAGGGGGATTTCTCGCTTGATTACCCCTTGGAGTAGAATATTCTGTAATGTTGTTGCTTTCCATGTTAAAACATCGTTAGTGTTAAGTCGATGGATGATGAGTCCAATGACATGAGCCACGTTTGTAAAGCGAGCCGCTCGATCCAAAACAGACGCCCGCTTGCAGCCGCAACTAATATGTTGAACAGACGCTACAGTTTCGTACTTTACCAAGTACAATTATCTTAGACCCTTAGACCAAATACGTCAGAATGACTCCAAGATAATTCCCCCTCACGTTAGCCCTCGAGTTGTTTACCGCATCTTTAACTAGGTTGCTCAGGTTTCCAGGATGTACCAAGAGGAGGTGTAAGTAGGAATTGAATACAGTTATTAAATGTTAGCAGAAAACCCAGGCAGCAACTACATTCCATTTGCATCCCCGAACGACATAGTATTCAACAAAACATGCAGATAATCAAAATTAGTGCTATATTCATATAAAATAGCTCTCAGAAAATCGCCTTAAATGAAGCGGCAAATTTCTGGCTATAAATGTTTTTGTGAACAAACAAGACTGTTGAATCTGAAACAATACCAATCCATATTAAAAGTAATAACGTCAAATGCATTTCGAAAAACTCCTGCTTTATATTTTTTAAGAACGGAACATATACATGAATCTTATCCTGAATTGAATGATCTTATCAGGATAGCCACACAGCTTATGCCACAATACATACTACATATGACTCAGCATACAGAAAGGGACCTACACAAAACAAGAAGTAGGGATGACCTACAGCGTTTTCAAAGTTGATCAACACGTTCTGACGTCATGAGATGTGTCACTTTCAAATGAGACCAATACCAAAACGGTCAGTGATGGTACAACAAAGATGCACGTATTTTCATTTTTAAAATGGCTCTCCTGAACAAAACCCAAAGGTCCCTTTGCGCGTTGCATATCGTGATATGAACTGTATTATTGTAGGAAATACAAATTACTAAGAGAAATGTAAGAAACTTTTCCTAGATAGTACATATAAGATTTTAAATATTCAAAGTATCTTTTAAGAATTGTTTAAATGAATTATTCATACAAAATTTACAAGTATCTAAATTTTTTCTTTAAAATTTATTCTATACCATAAACCTCCTTTATGATGAAATTTTTGTTATTAAAAATGCTTACACTATAACCATATATTTTTTCAACTAATTAACATCTAAGTAATTGTATTCAGTTCACTGTCCCTGATTTTTATTCTATCCAACTTCCTGGGAGGTTTGGTAACATTTCATTACTAATCTTATGTGCTACAGTAGTAAAAGGCTACATCGTATTGTATATTTAACAAAAGGTGTTAAATAAAATCACACTTTGCTACAAAAAATATGTCGAAAAGAAGTTATGTGTACAACTTGTGATGAACTAAACAAATAAAATGGACTGGAAAGTCCAAGAGTTGTATTTTGTCGAGTTGGTTATAGTAAATAGTACATTTCTGAATTATTTTCAGGTGTTTTTAGTCATCTAACTTACCCTATACTCTAGTTTTTAATAGATTTACAGAGCATTATGCAGTTTTGTTTTTGAAACATCATATTATGACTTTACAAATTACATTTTTTTCCCACTAATAAATTTTTATAACCTTATCAATCATAATAAAGGCCACTATTTTTAAGAAAACTATCATATCCAACCATATTGTGACTTAACATCTACAAAATGATTGACAAGCTTACAATACCAATAACAGTTTTGATGTAGGGTCTTAAAAAGGATCCGTGTAGTAAAAACTGAAAGTAAATATAAACTTTAGAGAAACATCAACTAAAAATGTACAACTACTATTTGTTGATGATGTTGATGCTACAACTACTAAACAAATAAATATCAATTTTTGTTGTCGCTTTCGGTTGACTGTTGCAAGTAGAAATTGTTTAGTCTAAATGAAGAACACAAACAAAGTACAACACACTAACATCATAACAACAAGTACTATCTAATATTTAATGTAAACACTTTGACTTTTGACATTTTCCTCTTTTACAACTTCTTTCTACACATTTGTTGCTTTACTTTGAAGGGTTTAAGGTGTAATGGATGGTATCCATGGGATAGCATGAAATATTTGTATGCAGTTAACGTCCAGACAGACAGATTAGGGCCAAGTGAACAGCAGTTGAAATATTTGTTAAGGTTGCAAAGTTCTAGTTATTTATTTACAAAATGTTTAGGATGCATATTGTTGTGGTACTTTCTTCTCTAATTTGGTTAACTTGATTTTAGTCTCCTTTGTCTGACCATAAAGCCAATTGACCAAAATTTAAGTAAAACAAGTAAGAATGTGTTATAGTCGGTTATGGCCGATCATTGGATAATATACGCAACTAAGGTCAAATCTGATAAGGAGGCGTGAGTAGCTACTACTAATATGAGACGGTATTGATGATATTGACTTTCGATTTGATGAATAGCTAAACACAGCAAGAATGCTACCATAAAACTGTTGTGTTTTTATACCCTTCACCACCATAGGTGGAAAGGGTATTATAAGTTTGTGCTGATGTTTGTAACGCATAGAAATATTTGTCTTAGACCCACCTTTTAGTATACCAATAGGCTTAGAATCACTTTCTGAGTCGATTTAGCGATGTCCGTCCGTCCGTCCGTCTGGCTGGCTGGCTGGCTGGACCCCCATGTAAACCTTGTAATCAAACTACAGGTCGCAATTCTAAAGATAATTTGATGAAATTTGGCACAGATCATTTTTTTGATAATGGGACCATGGCTATTGAAATTGGTCAAAATCGGTCCATTATTTATGGTACCTCGCATAGGTTCCACTTCCCGGAATTGCTATATTGGCCACAAATATCAATCTGTCAACTTAAATCACTGTACCAAATTTCGTTGAAATCGGTCCACATTTGACCATAGCTCCCATACAAATTATTCTTTAAAAACGCACTAAATGAGACAAAAAATCACTAAAACGCTCGTAAATCTAAAGATAATGGAAATTTTGAGTCTATTTTTTGCATGCATAATTTTTGTAACAACTGTAATCAATCTGCCAAATTTCGAGATAATCGGTCCACATTTGACCCTAGCTCTCATATAAGTCCAAATAACGGAAACAGGTTGAATATATAAGTTTTGAGAAAATGTTTGTATGATGGCAAAATTTAGCAAATATTTGTCTTTACACAGGAAAAATAACACCTTTGACCTTAGTGGTGAAGGGTATCGTATGGTCGGCTTGACCGACTATAGCGCTTTCTTACTTGTTTTTTTTATCAAATTTTTGGTTATTCTATTTTGATAAAATTCTTGGTTATTCTATGGTCAAATTCTTGGTTATTCTATCTGAGATGTAAAGCCCTCACAACAGTAGAAATAAATATGCATATTCTCTGGTAGTCAATCTGCCATTAAATGCGTGAATTTTGTCTTCTTGAATTTATTATCATCACACTAAATAAATCAGCAGTTCAAGATGAGTCAGAAGTTCGAGATGACTCAGCAGTTTGACATGACACAATAGATCGTGATGACTTAGCAGTTCGAAATGACAATGATGTTCAAATAGACTTAGTAGTTAGATTTGACTTTGCAATTTGGGATGACTCTGCAGTTTGAGGCGACTCTGCTAATTATACATTTTATGTGGAATATGGGGAACATTCACCGATTTTAAAATCGGTACAATTATTTCGACAACTATAGGCAATAACTTTGCTGAATGTACGAAAAGTACCAGAAATAAAGATCCCCTTTGGTCCAAAAAGTGCCAGTGCCAAATTTCATAATTATCTTGCGACCTGTATTTTGATAGCAAGCATACATGACCCGTAAGTGTGGCTGAGCACACACACGGCCGTTATTAAACTGACTCAGAAAGTGATTCTTAGTCGATCGGTCTATCGAATAAATACTGCAAGCATTTTTAACTTGTATCACTTTTATATTACCTCTTTCTCTGTGTTTTCTGCCTAAAAATGCACTCTAAGGTTTTCAATTTATTAAGAGTAAAAGTTTTGCCTGCTGCTTCCATGTTCAGTAAGAGGAGCATATTGTAAAGGTCTACATTTGTGCACCAGTAGTTAGTCAGTCGACTGCCTTGTGCAGTTCATTTTATTTTGGCAACACAAAGTAAAATCGAACAAATAATCTCAGCTTACTTTCGATTTAATGGTGTGAATATTTTAGTTGCCTTACTTTGATAGCCATAAAAAGATACATACAATGATAGGAGAACATTCATTGACTGTATGTATTTTAATTTGTTTTTGGCCATGTCAGTTGGTTGTAATATGAGCCTGTTGCTACTTTAATATGCCTTTTAGACACAAGTTCAAAAATATTCAAGGTTTTTGTGTGTTTAACTAAAACAAAATTGTTAACACTTTACCACATAAAGCGGCATGTGTCAAGCATTGCAATACATATGTATCTGTTAACGACATTTAACAAAGAACATAACATAAGAAGTGCGTTTTAAAAGAAGTCAACTCTTTCCAATTAAACTAGAAATACAAAAATAAAAACTAAGCGTAAAAGTAGGTCATATTTAGAATTTTGCTTGTTTTCAGTTTGTCTACTATTAAGTTCAAGGGCTTAATTCACATTCGACACAGAATTGGGGAAATAAACTTCAGTACTATATCATATGTTTTTTGTTAACAAATCTGTGTGTGAACTTACCTTTGCTGTAACTTTGAAGTTTTTATTTGATAGCTGTCATCTATTGCTTTTATTATTATTTATTTGTACCCTATAGTATTTTTATTTTATTATACTCACATATTTCATTAATTGCTGTCACGTTATCTTCCTTAAAAAGAAACTCGATTTGTTAAAAGATTTATTTGTTCATTAAACAAATAATGAAAGTAAATAAAACAAATATGATTGGTAATAGAACATGAATTTGTAATTGATTGTGAGAAATTTATTCCAAACTAATAAAAATTGTAAATAAAAGAAATATCTCTTGATTTCCCAATATTGATAGATATATTTACAATGTTTGTTGAAGGTGTTAAAAGACAAATTGTGTCTGTTATTGTTGCAAAACTTTGATAAAATTATGTAGCACGTATTATCTTTGTTGTTTATAACCACAATATGATTACTTCATGTAAAAATATGAAGGATCTGAATCATATTAAGACAGTCATATTGTGTATAATCATAGACAAACAATATTTAAAGCAGGATCTGATAGTAATTTTTAAACGAGATTCTGTTAAAGATTTAAAAATACAATAAATTTATGTTGAGTCTAGTCTAGTCTAGTTTATGTAAGTTAATTGTTGATTCCTAACGCATTGTTACAAATTGAGATATGTCGATCATAATATCTTCCAGTAGAATTTTTATATAGAAAAATTTTGAATACAATTTCTAAATTTGACACCAAAAATCTTTGAAACAATAAAATTTCTATAACAGAAATACTCTTGTCTTCTGTCTATCTAAAACAAATAAGAAAGTGCTATAGTCGGTTAAGCCCGACCATACGATACCCTTCGCCACTTAGGTCAAAGGTGTTCTTTTTTCTGTACAAAGACAAATATTTGCTAAATTTTGTCATCATACAAACATTTTCTCAAAACGTATAAAGCTGATATATTTAAGCTGTATCCGTTATTTGGACTTATATGAGAGCTCGGTTTAAATGTAGACCGATTATCTCGAAATTTCGCAAGTTATTTACAGTTGTTGCAAAAATTATGTATGCAAAAAATATTTTTTTTCATTATCTTTGGACTTTTAGAGATTTTTGTCTCATTTAGTGCGTTTTTAAGAAAAAGTTTGTATGGGAGCTATAGTCAAATGTGGACCGATTTCAACGAAATTTGGTTCAGTGATTTAGGTTTACATAAGCAGTATTTGGTTTAAATTTCATGAACAAATATTGATATTTGTGGCCAATATAACAATTCCGGGAAGTGGGACCATAAATAATGGTCCGATTTTGACGAATTTCAATAGCCATGGCCTCATTATCAAAAAAAAAAAAAAAAATGATCTGTGCCAAATTTCATCAAATTATCTTAAGAATTGAGACATGTACTTTGATTACATGGTTCACATGGGGGTCCAGCCAGACAGACCGACATCGCTAAATCGACTCAGAAAGTGATTCTAAGCCTATTGGCATACTTAAAGGTGGGCCTAAGACAAATATTTCTTTGCGTTACATACATACAAACTTTTAATACCCTTTTCACCCATGGTGGTGAAGGGTATAATGAATTAAAAGGGTAACTTACACAAGAAAAACCTTTATTTGTCCCATCTTTTTTTTGTTAATATACTTAGGAATCAATTAAAAATAATTTATTTTTTAAAAGGTCATAGTTATTGTTTACACCAAACATTAATTACAAATGTTGCACGTTCACAAAAGTATGAAAAAATATTTCATATACCTAGAATTTTTTATTTATCTCCAAAATTTATGACGTATAATTTAAGCCAATCTCTTTCCTTTACAAAATTCTAATGGAAATTTAAAGTATTTTTTTAGAGACAAAATACAAATTTTACCAGTTACTATGTAAAGCATTAGACCTTAGTCGTACATTCATTTCTTCAGTCATTCGTTTAGTTGATAAAAGGCTCATGATTAATGTTGGGTCACGCCCAACCATAAAATGTTGTTGCAAAAATATTTATGTTTCTGGAGAAAAACAAACATCATTAGAAAACAATAAAACTACAACAAGAAGAATAAGAACCTAAAAATACATAAATTTTGACAAAACAAAATAAAATTCAATAAAAATTCCTCCTTTTTTTATGAAACCCTAAAATATTTGTACTAATGTCTAAAACGCACGAAAAAAGGATACCACAAATATTTCCCATGATATACATACAGACATGAACTCACTTATGCCTTCAATCATTTTTTGGTATTTAAGAAAATATTCTGGCATAATTTGCTGTATAAAATGAAAATTTTGGAAACATATCAAAACATCATAACGTGACATTTCTTAAATGCCAAGGAATTATTTAAATCAGGGATTTGTTATGTTTTCCTTATGAGACCTCATCTTCATCATCTCTCTTGTGGAGGGTCTTAATGAACAAACGAAAATAATACCTTTTCTAATCTAAAAACGGAGAGAGGTATCAGACACAAAAATGTTCTAATCAAGTCAAAGTGTTAATCCTGAATAACGAAAAAAAAGTTAAATGAATAATACAAATAACCACAAATGAAATGAAATTTATATTGTGTAGAAAAGGTTTCCTATGAAATCCTTTACTTTTTCTCTTACTATCACAACAAACAGGAAAATATTTTAATGTTTTACACAATGATGCCGTAGGTGTTCAAAATTCCTCAAGTATTTTTTATGAACCTGAAAGAAACGAAGTGATTTTAATACATGAAAAAAAAAGATTAGGTTTAAGGATGAAGGAATAGATGAGGCAAACATATGTCTTTTAAGGAAAGTCTAATAAATTAAATTTAAAAGCGATATTGGTATGCGGAAAAATGTGTGTGAAATAAAAAATATATTTCACAAGAAATCAAATGACTGGAACCCCAATAGTAAAAGAAAATATTATACAATTTCCTTTAAAAAATATTAATTTATTTTCAATATTGATTACAAAGTTATTGGTACAAAGTTTACTTTCTTAATGATTAATGATTTTTGAATTTTTCTTATTTAAATAAAAATAACGGTATTATAAAACTACAAAATTTAAGAATTTATAATTAGAAAATATTTGATAATTTAAACTTAAAGAAAATAATTGATAATTTAGTAATGATAAAATATATGATAATTAATGTTAAGTAAAATATTTGATAAAACAAAAGTTGAAATAAAATAAGTAATTAGAAATAAGAGAAAATATAGAATGAAGAGTAATAGAGTAAAGTGAGTTTGGGAGTAGTAAGTCTTTATACATAACTCCCCCACCCTTTGATACTACATTACTCCTGGAATGTATTTACAAAATTTGGTCTTATATCTATGTAGTTATATACATTTTAAAATATTTGTTTTTTATTATTTTAATTTCTAAAATTAATATTATAATATTTTCTTTTCATATTGATTTGAGTTTTATTTGATTTCTATATTATAACTGTTATTTATATTTATTAAAAATTTTTTTTTTTTTTTTTAAGCACATAATTTATATTTACAGAAATTTATTTTGATATTAAAACATTTAATAAAAAGTATAAACTTAATTTTTATTTGTAAATTTAGTATAAGATAATGACAATGAACAATTTTGGTTAATCAAGTTAGTTTTTTGTTTTGGAATAATTTCTTCCAGTTAATTTTCTCTCAAATTGTACGTCTGGTATTTCATCTTGGTATTTAAAGTTTCTCTTAATAACTTGCCTATCACGTTTGCATCCTTTTTCATCCAAAAAATGAGTATTTTTCTTTTCCATAACTTGTTTTATAATATACTTTGGTTTTTGCTTTAAGTTATTAAATCCTAAATTTCTGACTAGTTCCCTTTCTCTATAATCAGGACAATTTTCCCTGCCATCATTAATTTTCTCAATTCTTTTAACTTTCTTCTCATGTACAGTGTTATGTAATTTTTCCCAAACTGATTTATCAACTTTATTGTGCAACAATTCATTAGGTTTAGCGCCCGTTGTACTATGGATTGTATCATTATAAATTTCTACCGATTTATATACTATAGATTTATCATCTAAGTCTTTATTACCTTGCTGCAATTTAAATAATCGTATATGTTCATTAAGAGTAAGGTGAAATCGTTCAACGTCAGAATTTCCCGTATGCGTATTTGGAGATGTAAAATGATATTCTATATCCTCTGATCTTAGAAAGTCTCTAATAAGTGCAGTATTAAATTCATTATCAGCTACAATTTTATTTGGTTTTCCTAAAATAGCAAATCTTTCTCTTATTTTTTCGACTATAGATAACGAATTTTTATCACTCAAATAGTGTACAGATACATGTTTTGTGAGCTTATCTATACATGTCAAAAATGTTGTATTTTTGTTAAGGAACCATATATCCATATGTAATATTTCGTTCGATTTTTGAGGTGTTTCTGTAACACAAAATTTAATTTTTGTTGGTAACCTATCATACTTGCACATATTGCATAAAAGACAATTATTAATAAACTTATGTATTTCCTTCTTTAAGTTTGGATAATATATAATATTTTTCAATTCTAAAAATGTTTCCTCTATACCCCTGTGATTTTTATCATTATGAAATTTCTCCAGTATGCTAAGCAGCTTTTCTTTATCTAAAACATCTTTTATAAATTTAGAACACCGTACAAATTTCATATTAGAAACATTACAAAAATAATGAATTAAAGTTTGTTGTAAATTTTTATATATATCAAAGTTGCTACAGAAAATTCCAACAGTTCCTTTGATGGGAAGTATTATTTTCAAAAATTCTAATATTTTTTCTTCAAAATAGCTTTTTATTGTAATAGTGTGTCTAAAATTTTTATTAAATAGTGTTTCCTTTTCGTATTTAAAACTGTTTCCTAAAATAATTACTATTTGATTTTTATATATATTTATAGGGGACTCTGAAAAGAAAATGTGGTCATTTAAATTTTCCTCACCACTATGAATTGTGGCTAAATCTGAAGAAGGATTTTCATTATCTTGTTCTAAAATATTTACTTCTAAACGACTAAGAAAATCAGCTACTTTATTAGTTTTTCCTTTGATATATTCTATATCAAAATCATATTCATTTAACTGTATTTTCCATCTTTGCAACTTAACATTTGGTTCCTTTAAGGAATTAAGCCATATTAAAGGCCTGTGATCGGTTTGAATTTTGAACTTTCTTCCAAATAAATAAGGTCTAAAATACTTAACTGACCAAACAATTGCCAATAACTCCTTTTCGATGGCACTATAATTTAACTCATGGTTGTTTAGTGTTCGAGATGCATAGGATATAGGATGGCCGTTTTGCGAAAGAACTGCTCCCAGAGCTCCATTACTCGCATCGGTAGTCAAAACAAACAGTGCATCAAATTTGGGATATGCCAAAACGGGATTTGTACATAAAATTTTCTTTAATTTGTTAAAGGAATCAATGTAGTTCTGATTGTTTATATCTATTTTTGAATCTTTTTTTAAGTATGTAATCATTGGAAGAGCTATATGGCTATAATCTTTGATAAATTTTCTATAAAAACCAGATATGCCTAAAAATGACCTAATTTCCTTCATAGTTTTTGGTAATGGAATCTTTTCAATTACTTTAATTTTTTCGGGATTTGGTCTTATGCCATCAAGAGTAATCAAGTGTCCTAAATATTCGGATTCTCGTTTAAAAAAACTACACTTGTCAACTTGGACTTTGAGATTATAATCAGACAATCTTTTGAAAATTTTCTTTAAGGAAACTATATGTTCCTGAAGAGAAGTAGAAAACACTAATATGTCATCTAAATATACAACGCAAATGTTGTTTATGAAATCATGAAGCACCTCATTCATCATCCTTTGAAAAGATGCAGGCGCATTCTTTAACCCAAATGGCATTCGAGTAAATTCAAAATGTCCAGTAGGAGTAGAAAATGCAGTTTTATGCCTGTCTTCGGGCAAAATAGGGATTTGATGAAATCCTTTTGCCAAATCAATTGTGCTAAAATATTGAGAATTTCCTAACTTTGCAAAAAGGTCTTCCATATTAGGAATTGGAAATTTATCTTCAATTGTTACATCGTTTAATCTCCTATAGTCTACTACAACTCTCCATTTTTGTTCACCAGAGTTATCAATTTTTTTGGGAACTATCCAAATAGGGGCATTATATGGGCTACATGATTTTGTTATAATACCTGCGCTTAACATTTCTTTTATTTGTTTTTCAACTTCAGTAGTATGAATTTGTGGAAATCGATATGTTCTACTGTAGACAGGAATATCATTTTTGGTGGGAATTCTATGTTTATATTTGCCCACAGAAGACAGATTTTCACCTTCGATATAAAAAATCTGGTTAAATTCTCTAATTAATTTTGAAAGCTCTTTGATTTCCTCATTATTTAAATTTTCGGTTTTTAATTTTTCATTTAAATAGTCCATTCGAGGCTCATTAAAATTTATATCTATAATTATTTTATTAAAGTACGAAATATCATCATCGGTAAATTGTTGTTGAGAATAATCAAAAATTAATGGTATGTTTGCATTATCAGTAATTAATAGGTTTTCTTTTAAATCTATTTTAGCACCCAACGGTTTCAAAATGTTACAACCTATTATTCCATCAAATTCATTCGATATTTCTGTTTCTAACATTTCTATTTTGCTATTAGACAAATTAAATTCTTTGAAAAATGGAATTGTGATTTTAGTTGTTGTGACAGTTTTGGAGCAAATAGTATTTAGTGTAATAGGAGATTTTAATTTTGATTGAAAGGATTCGTGAAATAATCCTCTTCTAATAAGAGAAGTGCCAGATCCTGTATCTATAAGTAACTTTATCGGCATAGATTTTGTCTTTACAACTATACAGGGTAAGTTTTTTCGTCCTGTAAATGAAAATTTGACATCTCAATATTATCTACGTCCATAGGTGTGGGAATGTTTTTATTACTATATGTCTGATCGCTACAAGTTTCACAAAGGTTTCTATTTAAATTTCTATTACTAAAATTTCCACTATTATTACAATAATTAGAATTTCTATTTAAATGTTGGCTTCTTAAATTTGGGCTATTATTTCTTTCGTTGAAAGATCTATTATAAAAATTTTCGTTTCTGAAATTACCACTGTTATTACCGTGATTATTTTTATCATTAAAACTTCTATTATTATTAAAATAACGATTATTATATCTATTATTATTAATGTGATTATGATTTGCATTATTGTCAAAATTTCCTTGAAAATTACTACTGTTCTGAAAATATCTATTTTCTACATTATTTGCAAAATTATTTCTATTTAAATTTCGATTGTTAAAATTTTGCAAATTTCCTTCAAAATTATTACTGTTCTGAAAATATCTACTTTCTACATTATTTGCAGAATTATTTCTGTTAAAATTACGATATTGATTGTAAGAATTTTGCAAATTGTTTGCATTGCCGTTAGAAAAATTTCTATAGCCTTTAGACTGAGGAGCTTGCAGAAATTGTGAGCTTTGTAATTTATGGAAGTAGAAGTAATCAGTTTCTATTAGGATTTCTTTTGCGTTAAGCATAGTTGAAGGATTTCTAGACTGAAGAATTAATTTAGGCTCATTAGGCAATTTATTTATAAAAATTTTCAAAACCATTTTTTCATTATTTGTACAACTAAACCATTGTTCATTCTCACTATCAATTCTAGTTTTTAAATTTAACTTTGTTTTTAATGATTCCATATATTCATAAAATTGATTAACAGAACTTTTTAAATCTGCTGTCTTGATTTTATTTATAATATTCTCTAAACTATCTGCAATATTAAAATTAATTTTTAAAACTACCTTAATGTTCTCCCAACTCGTTGGGTCATTGTTGTTTATCAGTGTAATATTCGCCTGGTCAATAATTTTGTTACGAATTCTCAAGTCGAATAATTCCAAATCCATTGCCTCAACACGCTGACGTATTGCTTCCACATTTCTGATAAAAATCTCTAGTTCTTCTGGTTTTCCAGAAAATTTTGGAATGTCTGCCAAAAGCTGGAGTAAAAACATTGTGGCTGTTGATATGTTGATATATTGCTTAAGATGATTGTTGTCACCGATTTAAATTGTAAAGTTTTTACTTTTTACTTGTTGTTAATTATTTTTTCTTTTTGTTTGTAAAAGCAAAACGTTTTATTTTTAGTAGAATTATAAATAGTTTTGTTGTAATTTTTGATGATTTTTTTTTTTTTAATTTCTTCTCAATATTTTGTTCTATTTTGCTTTACCTTTTTCTTGGGTAAATTTGCAAATTGTGTTTGTTGTAATTTTTAATTTAAGTATTTTGTTATTATTTTTCAATTATTCATTATGTTTATTTTCGTCTCTAATAATTGTTGTTTTTGTTTAAATTTATGCATGTACGCTTTGTTGCAATTTTGCAAAAATTAATTGTTGTTATTTTCTCTTTCAATTAATCTTATTTGTTATTGTTTTTTTTAAGCGTTTCTTTTCCTTAAAACCAGTTTTTATTTAAAAACTTCTTTATGAATTTAGCATAGATTTGTTTTTATATCATATTTTTAGTTTTTTTTCTTTTTGTAAGTTTTTACTTTTTATTATAAATTCTTTTTTTTTTTTTGTCTATATTTTATTCTTTTTATGCATATTTCTTTTATTAAATAAATCAGTTTTTTATTATTGTCTAAGAATTTTGATAATTTCTTTAAATTTTTTCAAGGTCAAATATTTTTTTTATATATATACATATATTTATTTGTAATTGTAGTTTAGTTAGTAATTTAGTAGTTTTTAATTTTTTGTTTTTGTTAAATTACGTTTTTGACATCATTGTTACTAAGTTTATGATTAAGTTTGTTTTTTTTTTATTTTAAATTTTTTATTGTAATTGATTTTTACTCAATTACTAATTTAAAATATTTATTTACCGTTATCTTTAATGTAAGTTGAATTAAAGATTTTTTTTTAAGAAAACCAGTTTTAAAACTATTATTCTTGTTGAAAAAATTTTTTTAATAATTTAAATTTGTAGTTTTGTCGTAATTTCGTTTTATTTATGACCTTCGAATTTTAGGTCTAAATAAAATAATACAATTTCTATTTTTCTCAATTTAAATTTTACTTTGAAATATGATTTTTAATATGAAATGATTTGATGTTATTGTCTTAACAAAATTTTTTTTATAGAGGAATGAGACTGTTATTTATTTGTTTTAATATTTCGGGATTTGAAAATATATTTGTTTACCACATTTTTCTTTTTAATCAGCAAATGTTTTTAAATTTGATGCTTTTAAAGTTTAATTAAGGTTATTATATCTTTGTTTAGTTTAAGGCATGTAGTTGTTATTTTTAATACTATTTAATGTAGTATACCCTTCACGGGATTTGAAATTTTCACAAATCTGCAAATCAATATGTTGCTTTTTAATTATTTTATTATTATTTTTTTCACCAAAACACTTTGTAATAAATAGTTTTTAAACAGTTTTATCACTTTTTTTTACAAAACTTTGAGCTTTTGCCCACAAAAATTGTTTTTTTATATGAAAAAATTTACTTTTTCATAATATTTTGTGTAAAAACAATTCACTGTTTTTTTATTTTACTTAATAATTTTTATTATTAAGTAGAGTTCGTAAACCCCGACTGCGCCAGTAAAAGAAAATATTATACAATTTCCTTTAAAAAATATTAATTTATTTTCAATATTGATTACAAAGTTATTGGTACAAAGTTTACTTTCTTAATGATTAATGATTTTTGAATTTTTCTTATTTAAATAAAAATAACGGTATTATAAAACTACAAAATTTAAGAATTTATAATTAGAAAATATTTGATAATTTAAACTTAAAGAAAATAATTGATAATTTAGTAATGATAAAATATATGATAATTAATGTTAAGTAAAATATTTGATAAAACAAAAGTTGAAATAAAATAAGTAATTAGAAATAAGAGAAAATATAGAATGAAGAGTAATAGAGTAAAGTGAGTTTGGGAGTAGTAAGTCTTTATACATAACTCAATGCAATGTACAAATACGGTTTAAGCTATAAACACAATCTCGACTGCAGGATACGGGCTACAACCTGTCAAAATTAGAATACACATATTCAACTGGGAATACATTTTTTAGCGTCGATACAGTCACACGACTACCGATCGGATATAAACTTCCTAAGTTATGCCGTATAATTCTTGAAATTTAAAAAGAACATAACTCTTAAACTATGAGAGATCAAACAAAAATCTTTCTAAAGGAATTTTTTTGATTTAGACATACTATCAGGTAAACCTTTGATATCGGAGGTTAATTACTAAAATGAATTTATGTAATTTCAAACAAAATATAAATTTTTATTTTGTCCATCTTTATGGCACCACTCATAAACAGCTGTTTTTAAATCTCAAATGTAGCTGACTACGAGGCGACGATTGCAGCCAAAGACTTTTGTAGTCGGTATTCGTATAGCCTGCTGTCGTGATTGTGTTTAATCATTAGTATTCAAACCGTTAAAATAATGATTGGCAAATATTATTTTGCGCATTCTATATATGTATGTATTTCTTTCTCCCATAATTAAAATTTAATACATATTTTGAATTGATCGTTTAATCATAATTAAATGCCACATTAATATTCACTGATAACTTTTCTAAAAGCATCATCGATCATTTAATATTATTGAACTCTACTAAATTTGTTTTAATATGTTAATATTTAAAGCGCTTAAATTTAGGACAAATCTCAGTACCAAAAACCAAGTTAACGTGAAAGTAGCAGAAAACGAAAATTAATAATAAAATAACAAAGGCCTACCACCAACATTTACTTTTGTTACTGTTCAAATTCCTCTGACCTTTTCGAAACATTTCGTTCCGGTAAAATACCTTGAAATTTACATTAAAATTAATTTTACAAATGTTGCTA
Source organism: Stomorhina lunata (assembly GCA_933228675.1). Lineage (NCBI taxonomy): Eukaryota > Metazoa > Arthropoda > Insecta > Diptera > Rhiniidae > Stomorhina > Stomorhina lunata. The sequence goes on along the minus strand of OW121742.1, from coordinate 129,059,300 downwards.
AAATACAAGAATATAATGCAAAATTTCACATTAGTTTTGCGATTCAGTTAGAAATGTTTTGCTTAGAATCTTTTCATGAATGTATGGGAAAAAAACTAAACAATTAAATCTAAAACCAAACAGTAGTCGTCATCTTACTTTCCAGAAAAAGGTAAATAATCCGCATGTTACATTTACAACAATTTTTTTTTTTGCTAAAAATAAAAATTTTATAAAAAAATCTAAAAGTAACAAACAACTTGTCGAAGAAAATCCTTAAGAAATTTTAAGGTTTTTTTTATATTTTTTTCCGTTAAGAAAATCCTTAAATAAGAAGAATAAGATCTGACACTTGGAATTTTTTGTTGTTAGGAAGGAGTAAAGAAACTATAACAATAAGATCTGGGTAAATATATGCAGGTTCATACACATAAATACATACATATGTGAGTGGGTAGTTTTCTTTTTGTAATAAAAAATACAATATTGTAACTTACAACACAAGAATGAAACGAAAGAACAATAAAAATATATAACATTGAATCAACAGGATGTCGATGTTGAGCAATAGCATAGACAACGTCAGCTAGCAACAACAACTAATAAAAAGAACAAAACAAAAATTAATTCAATGCAACAAATGTTGAACAAAATTGTTAGAAAAAAGGAACTATCAGATTCACTCACACACATACATATGTTTAAAAGACAGCGGACCAGCGGGAAAACTATATGAATTTAAGGCCTATTGACAAATTTATTCTCATTCAAGTTTTCAGTTAATAAAATCTAATAAAAGGTTATAAGAGACGACATACATATCTGTGACAACATGAAAGATTAGCTTAAGTAGACATAAGAGAGAACTGAGTTGAGGCGTTTGGTGTGTTACAGAAGCAAATGTATAAATGTTCACCTTGAAAAAATAAAGTCATTATTTTCAAACAACTTACGTTTACATAAAACTACCCTATATTCTATATACTTTTTTTTTACCAGAACCGCTTGAGTTAGTTAAGGTCCAATTCAACACAAATTTTAGTTTCGAAAAAGCCCTTAAGTAGAAATACCGTAAAATCTTCTGATATTACCAATATTGTTTTTAAAAACTCAAAAACTTATTTTTTTAATAAACATGTTACCAATATATTAATTCACAAATTATTCGTAAAATCAAAAATAAATACACAAAATTAATGATATCTCAAAACTTAAATTTTCGACTTAAGCTACTCTTCCAAATTGCTACAGATATAGAAATTATTTGAAAAATTATATCTTATTATTCTCTTTTAAACTTGTTATAAACTAGTTTTTATAAAAGATTTTTTAATATGGGGACACAGACATCATCGTTCTTATGATGAACTAGTATGGGCTTCAAAATAGAAGGCCTTATTATTTTTTCCCTTTCAAATACGCGCTCATTCACATGCATGTAAAATATACATGTATGTACATATATTCTAAAAAATATTTGCATCAGTGTCGGGCACTATCGCATTAACACTTTTGTACTTGTATTCCAGCAATTGCCAGGATTGAAGAGGCCTAAATGATCGCATATTTTTTTTTATATGTGCAATTCAATTTTATTTTAAATACCATCAAATTTCGGAAATTTTTAAATCAGATAAAAGTCTCAAATAAACAGAAGTATATCGTTGCGAAACCTGCTAACTCATTTTCAGAAAATTTAACAGGGGAAACAAAAAACTTTTTAGATTTTAAAATTCATAAACGAATTATAAAATTTTCAAAGGCTTATCGTATGAATTTTGTATTTTTTTTATAACTTTGTTATACATTGGCAGTTTTTCTTACAAAAATTTTCTATGAATGAATTTAGCAGTTTTTCTTATCAAATTTTAACACTCTTCAAAACTCAAAAGCCGACCAAGAGTGGGGTTCTTTGCCAGAAGGCATCAAAATCTTTATTTACTTAAAAAACTGAATTAGTAGTTTTGCATATAAAACCGACCATATTTCAAAATCAATAATATATAACATTGGCAATTATTCTTAGTTTATTTTTTACTGATAGATTTAGCAGTTTTTCTTATCAAACCTTTTTACATACCTTAAAACTCCAAAGAAGCATGTAGGTTAGTGGTCGACTAGGCGTATCTCTATCACATAGAAATTTCAACTTAATTAAACAGTGAACATAGCAGGTTTGCATATAAAGTTGATTATACATATGTATATGTATTTGTTGTTGAAAAATTTTTTTTTTCATTAATTTCGGATTTGCCGGTATTACAATGAGACATGACATTGAAAATAATAAAGAGAATATAATTAAAGTAAAACAATACAAATATAAGAATTAATGTTTACAAATCATACATATAAAACGACTTCAATGTACTCTAAATATTGAACTGAGATGTCTAAAACTTTTGGAAGATCTCATATGTTGCCTTAACGAGAAGTACCATTATGATCACTTTTATCACGGTATTTTGAAATTCTTGAATTGAAATGCTTGAATTCAAAAAATAAAAAAAGTTAAACCTCCGGCTATTGCAGTACCTTACATGACTATTTTTAATATTCAGGTTATAGTCATAGTTTTGATAAGACCTGTCTTTTTTTCAACTTTTTTATTTTAAGCAATACAAAAAAATGTAAAAAAGTTACATGTTAGAATAAAAGAAAACATTGAATTCAGTTAATCCTCAAGGATAAAAGTAAGTGAAAAGTAAATCCTTAAAAAAAAATTTACATTATACGGCATGTGTTATACGTATTTTACTTTGATGTGTTATGTCCTAATCTGCATAATGGTCTATGTGAAATTTAAATAAAATGTAAGAATGAACTTATTTTCAAAAATGTAAGCATGTACTTATGTATGTATATACAAATCTTAAAAAATTTCAATAACATATAGACCAAGTGGTCAGCTATAAAGTTTTTTGTATTGCGCTTTGAAGGTTTATTGCCATTTCTTTTTAAATGTGACATTGTTACTAATTTTTATGTGACGCCTTGGTTCTAATAGTTTTTGCACTTTGCACTAAGTACAAAAGATTTTTACGAGACGAAAATATTAATTAAAATTAATAGCTTTTAAATGTTGGACTGTTCACCCGAAAGTTAAATAGTTTTTTAATGCACAAATACTGACAAAATTTTTTAATTAAACTTTGTTATCCATAACTAAAGACAGAATTCCGTCTTAAAAAATAATATAATAGCCCAGTTCACAATTCGTTGCAAATAGTCTAGCATCGTAGCATTTGCAAGTACCTATGTAAAAATATACATACATATTAGCCCAGTTCACAATCCGCTGCAAATAGTCTAGCATCGTAGCATTTGCAAATGGTGTAGTAAATAAAAAAAATTGTATGAAAATAATATAAAAAATGTTTTATTTGTCATACTGATTTGTAAATGGAACCGCCTTGGTATAGCAGGTTAGTCATTCGCTTAGCATTCCAGAGGTCCCAAGTTCGAATCTCGGCTAGACCCACTTGATACTCTTGTTCCAATTCAATTGTCGTGGGAATTATGAATTAATGAATAAATGATTTGCAAATGCTACGATTCTAGACTATTTGCAGCGGATTGTGAACTGGGCTAATATGTATGTATATTTTTACATAGGTACTTGCATATTTTTATAAACTGCTATTGATTCTAAAATTCTAAATGCATTAATTTTCAAATTTTTGACAATATTAAGACTAGTCTAATATATGGTTGTTAATTAGTTAAATATTAGATTTGGTCACATAAACCAAAAGTTAATTACATGTATCTCAGCAGGTATAAATGTCTTATTTATTTGTCTGCCAATAAGTCATGTGTCTTAAATAATTTCTCAATTATTTAACTATTAAATAAAACACATATCTGGTGATATTTTAAATTGAATACACATACATACTTATAAACTCAAAGATACATTTTGTTATTGTTAGCAACTTATGCATAAAATGTTGCTACTCTTATTTACAGTAATTCATGTCATCAACCAAAATTTATGGAAAATATCAGTTTATCAGTAGTAATTTTAGAAAATATTAGGATGGACCACAGACCACAATTTGATGCAAACCGATTTTTTTTCATTTTTTCTGTGATTCGCCAACAGAGCGAAGTAAGTTTTCAGACCAAAAATATCAGACCAAAAATAGGCAAACCACTTTACTTCTGTTACGTAAGTTACTGAATTGTATTCGTAAATTTCATTAAATTGTTCTTATCCTAAAAATTCACTATTACATTCATTTATTCACCTATAACATGATATGTTTTCACTCTATTCTTTTATTTTGGTATTTAAACTGTTCGAAAATGAAGATCTTTATTATGGTTCATTGCTTACGAAAATTCTTACAGTTTTATAATTCTTGTTTTTTAGTATCTAGTGAAAACTTTGGATACTGCTTATTAGCAATTAGTAAATTTTACTAAATACTGAAAAAATCAGTTAATTTTATTGATTACTAACATGCAGTATCCGGAGGTTTTTACTAAATACAAAAAAAACAAAAACTATAGAATTGTAAGAATTTTCGTATGCGATAATAAAGTGTCTGGTCTTCATTTCCAATGGCTTATTTAACTCCCTATTGTAATTAAATAAGATAAGTACCATAGATGGGCCCTTTGAAGTACCATAACTTACTAAGTACTTGCCTTCAATAAAATTTCCATTTTAAATAAATATCAATAGAAGTTTTTTTAATTTAGTGAAAATCTCTAGATACTGCAATCTCATTATTAAGTAGTAAAATTTCCTGATTACTAAATTCATTTTCAGTATTCAATAAAATTTACTGAAATTATTTTTAGTAAGCAGTAAAAATTAACTGATTACTGATTTCTTTTTCAGTGTTCAGTAAACTTTTCTGACTACTGAATTTTTTTTCAGTAATCAGTAAAATTTGCAGTAAAAAAGTAATGCGTTATGCCCATGTATGTTTTCAATAATCCAGGTTTTCTAATTTCTGATGATCCAATGTTAAGTAGAACGAGTAGAAAATTCGGAGTATTTTCTTTGTTGACTTGTGTTGTAGAAAAAGGTCTTTTAAAAATTATGAAAAATAAAAAAGAGATTGCACTTTTCACCAACAAAACAAATTTAAAACAAAAAAAATATTTTTAATCTAAATTGAATTTATTTTCAGTACTCAATAAAATTTACTGATTACTGAAATTATTTATAGTAATCAGCAAAAATTAACTGATTACTGATATTTTTCAGTGTTCAGTAAACTTTACTGACTACTGAAATTTTTTCAGTAATCAGTAAAATTTGCAGTAAAAAAGTAATGCAGTATGCCCATGTACATATGTTTAAAATAACCCAGGTTTCCTAATTTCTGATGATCTAATATTAAGTAGAACGATTAAAAAATTCGGAGCAGTTTCTTTGTTGACTTGTGTTGAAGAAAAAGGTCTTTTAAAAATTACGAACAATAAGAAAAAGAGATGTACTTTTTACCAAGAAAACAAATTTAAAATAAAAAAAAAAAACATTTTTAATCTAAATTGAAATTTTTTGTCATACATTTTTTTATCGAATCATTCACTGTCAATTTCAGACTGACTGTGATCGTTTTAATTGGGTCTATATCTTAAGTATTCCTAATCTCTAATATTGTTTTATTCAATTGCATTTCCCTGGGGATTTTTTACACATTGCCTTCTTCGATAAGATAATCTGCTTTGCAGCATCTTGCCTACAGCTACCTACCAATTTTCTAATAAATTCAAACAATTTAAATGAAACACCTTTTTTAATCGTATCCTTTTTTTGCCTGCTCCTTCTTTTAAATTAATGTTTACCAAACAAACAATTCATCATCTCAACAATTGGACAAATTTGTTAAAAGGAACAACAACAGCAATAGAATTGTGTACTTGGAGTAGAAATCATCAAAGGAATATGACAGTCATGTCATCTTATTCACCAAGGTAGGACTAAAAGACTGATGGAAGATGGAAGATCGAATGGACAGACGGACAGGACACTGAAAAATAAAATGGCAATAACAGGAACAACTAAAGCGAGTAAATATGTATAGGTAGTCGTACAATATATTGGGTAAATTAATCAAATATACATGAAGTAAAAAACAGTTTGTACAAATGAATACTCGTACATATTTACATTATTGAAATATTGTCGTACGTTTTTCTGGTTGTATTTATTTAACAATAAGAAGAAATCAGAAGAAGAAAAAAATATAAAATCATTTATAAAATTCAATTGTTGTTGTGTTTTTCTTCTATTTCTATTTGGTTTTTGTTGTCGTAGTTGTGGACTTAAAGGAATATCAATTGTGTAAACTTTGTTTTGATTGTGCACAATATCCTTTTTGTTGTTTGGTCTTTATTTCGATTTTTTCTAGATTTGTTTGTAAAAAGGACCAAACAGATGCCTTCTGTTTCTGTTCCTTCTGTAGCTGCTTAAACGCAGAGAAAAGAAAAATTACCTTGTTTTTCTATGCAATTTTACAATTGTTTACTTTGTTATTTTATTTTTTCCAGATTTTTTATTTAATATCTTCTGCTTCTGTTTGTATAAATGCTGTTGTTGTTGCTTTTTTATTTTATTTTTTTGTTTAAAAGTAATTTTTCTTTTTTGCTTAACAAATTTGCTTTTTTCTGTTTGATTTCTGCAATTGTTCACGCTGAACAACAAGCAAAAATGTTTGTATTTAGGCATTGGAAATCGTTTTTTTTTCAGCTCTTAGTTTGTTTTCTATTTTGTAAAATTTATTAAGTTTGTTCCTGCATCAAAGCATTTCTTTACAATTCTTATCCTTTGGGTATTAAGAAAATTGCATTCTTAGATATTGGATAACAACAAAAGTACAAACAGAAAAATTAATGCTAAGACCAGTAACAAATTCTAAACGAAATCCTTGTTTCGACAAAAAAAAAAACAAAATTCCTTTAAGCTAATAAAAAACAGGAGGATGCAAAAAAATACCAATAAACTAAATGGCTTAAGATTCATGGCTAGAAAAAAAGGGTTCAAAGGTAAGACAGAGAAATTAGCAAAATATTAAAAAGGGTACTGTTGTCCTTATTACCTTTTCATTTAAATCTCTAAAGCCATTAAAAAATGTAGACTTAATCAATAGAAAAGGATCTTAGGAAGGATTTGAATACAAACCAACAATTTTCAATTATGTATATAACTATGTAAATGTTTTTTTTTTAATATTACAATATACAACTAATTCTAAAGACAAATGAACTGAGTGAACAATTCTATTTTCAATTATCATAATTTTTATACCCACCATCAAAAAAATGGGGGGTATATTGAGATTGTCATTCCGCTTGTAATTTTGTTAATATTGGCTCCTTATGAAATAATAAGACAATTGAGATATGTCCATCTGTCTGTCTGTTGAAAGCAGGATAACAACTAAATGATAAGAGCTAGGTCACCGAAACTTGGCAAAGATATTATTCATTTCTTGGAAAATTATGGTTTTGAAATTGAGCGAAATCTTTTTACATTTGACCATAGCAGCCGTATAACCTCGTCTAGGCTTATCGCTTATTTGCTAATAAATGAAAAATTATAACAGCTATGGTGATAAAATAGAAGTTTTACATAAGCAGCACATAAAATTCTATTGAAATCGGTTCACATTTACTACAGCTCCCATACAAAACACTTACGGAAACAGCCTAAATTCCACCATAAATACACTTGAATGCCAATACATGATAAATTGAAATAGCTTTGGTCACTAAATTTAGCACAAAAAAGTCTTATGTGAATACCAGCCACTGTGACAAATCTTGTTATAATCGGTCACCATTTGACCATGGCTCCCTTATAAAAACTTAAGGAAACACAAAAATACAAAAAGAAAAGGGATGTTATGTCCGTCTGTCCGTCAGATAAAAACACGATAACGCCTTAACGAAAAGAGCTAGAGGGATACAATTTTACAAAAGTATTATCGATATCTTGAAAAAGTTGTGCGAAATCGGTTAACATTTAGTTAGAGCTCCCATACAACCCTGCCCCGGGAATCACATTAATGTCGATAAATTGAATACAATTGTATTAGCTATGACGACTTAATTTAAAATAGAGAATTTGGAGTTTATTTTTCGAAATAATCGGTCCGCATTTGACGTTAGCTCTCATGTAATTCCAAATGACGGAAAGAGCATATTTTACCTTAGTGGTAAAGGGTATCATATAGTCGGGCTTGACCGACTATAGCATTTTCTTACTTGTTTTTTTTATCAATTTAATTAGTATGAAGATTTTCAATCAAATTTTGCTTAGCCTTAAGGAAAGCATATTCAGTTTTTATAAGTTATAAGTTAAGCTTTAGAGTTTTATAATAAGTAATTGCTGAACATGGGAAAATTGTCATAAAGACCTACTTCAAGTTCTAGATCATGTTACAAAAAATCCCATAACTAATTTATATATTTAGTATTTGTAACTATTTCAAAATAATTAAATATAATTTGCAAAAGATTCCCTCTTGATCATAATTTAGCCCTTTTCTACAATTAGGCCAAACATACTCACATTCAGCTACAATTCACATAAAATTATTATTTTAACCCATTTTATATCTGGGGTATATTGCGTGTTCCGAGAACATTAAGAATTTAAGATCTACTAATTGTTAAAACGGTTATAATATTAAAAGAGGGAAAAAAGAAGTTTAAATATAATAAAAAAATCATATGTGGAGAAGTGAGTGGAGTTCGATCAGAATCTTGGTAATTTAATAAAATTTATAACTGGCTTTTGAAAACTTTTCTCTATCTACTTTAGCCCTTTTTACCTCAAATTTCCATCAGTGACTTAATCATGATGGCAAATATTTCTTATAGTTATTTTGTACTTTAAAAATATTTATTTTCGAATAAAAAAAAAACTACTATTTTAAAAACTCAAAAACACTTCCGGGTTTAGAAATAATAATAAATAGCCAAAAATATTAAACAAACCAATATTCTTAGTTACGTGTAGCTTAAAAGTATAAAAAAAATCAACCCAGATTAAAGATTTGCAAAAAGCACGACTGTCATGCTTAAGAAGGCGCGTTGAAATATGCAAAAGGAAAAAGTCGACCAAATTATAAACACTCTAAGGAAAAAATTTTAGCAAAAAAAAAGTGACTCTGCCATAAATGCAAAATCATTAACATCACTTCAGTTACGGTTAGTTCTTTAACAGTTTAGGACGTTCTCTGTGGCCTTTTTGAAATGATTTTTTTACCATAACAAGAAACTAAGAATATTTAGTTCATTAAAGCATTTGTAACTAAAACATGGCATAGGAATAATTTAATATTTTTTTTATTTAGTACAAAAGTAGCACAAAATAAAAGTAGAAAATGGTGAAGGGTAAATAAGTTTCTTGTCAGCCTATTATAAAGCTCTTATTCTTGTCTTTTTTTTGTTCTGGCAGTTTTCTTGTAAATTTGTTATGCTAGTTACCAATACCAACGGATAGATGGATTGTTGATGGCTAGATGGATGGATGGATGAATAGCCATGGTGGTGGTTGTGATGGCTATGATGGGATGGAGTGGTTTATGGCCAACCAATTGTTTTGGGTATTGATGACGATGACGATGGTGATGTGAATGTTATGAATGCTTTTCTTAACATTTTGTTGCCTTTTTTTAAACACCATCATATTGCTTTACGTGACCTTATTTTCCCCCTACACGTCTTGTTAAGAATCGTATCGAACCTACTAAAAGGAAGAATTTTAAAATATTTACCAACAAAACCCAATAACTAACTAAGTATATATACAAAACTTAAGGCTTTTGGGATGATAAAGGGAGCTTAAAGACCAACAACAACAAATAGCAAAAAGAAATCTTTCAAAGGAAAAAAGAACAAAAATTCAAACATGAAAAATGCTAAAAAATCATTTTTAGGATCACGTTTTAAATGTTTCCAATGTTTAACGTGTTATGAAAACTACAACAACATCAACAACAGCAATAATAACAGCAACCAGCCAACATTTACAATGATTTAAAACTGACACGATACTTCAAAAAAATACAACTACAGCGACAACTGCAACAGCAACAAAAAAAATCTTAGCAACTTACAACAAAATTTTATTTATATCTTTAGAACATTTCAGAAAGCCTTTCATTTCTATTTAAAGCCAACAAAAACCCCTAAATAAACGACATCAGCAGAAGTAGCTAGTCCAGTAAAAGCCATCAAAATGTTTAACTTCAATACACGCCTCAGCCATTTATCGGCAGCTGGTCGCTAGTCCAAAGAGCAAAAACACCACCAACAACAGCATCAGCTTTTGAAAATGACTGATCATATGTAATTCAAAAACTTTACGCCTTTTCCTTACAAAATAAAGAAAAACTAGAAAATAATAATAGATAAATTGCCGTCACTATACAACAGCTTTGGAATAGAAAAAAGTTTGTCTGCTGTCGGGTCTAGTCTATGATTTGACTAACTTTTTCTTAAGATGATTTAAGTTTAACAAACCATTTAGGTGAGAAATTGTAAAATAATTTATTATTTCATACTAATTTACATACAAACACATTTCGGAAAATCTAAAATTAATTTAAATAAAAGTAATTAGGTAGGAAAAACAAAAAGTAAGAAATTAACGATTTAAATTATACCCTACCTGATAAGATGACAAAAAATAGTAAATATTAAGAGTTGAAGAATCGAAAATTCATTATGATACAGTGACACTCATCTGTTTCTAGCTGACCTGATCCGCGTTGCTGGCCCTAAGCAAACATTAGTGTTTTATGAAAATTGGATTTTGTCACCCCTCTCCGTCCGCATAAATCAAAAGTCAGACTTCACAGTGTCACCCGCCTGGATATTCTGAAGATTCCCTGTTAATTTCACGAAATTCGGTCCACACGTCACATACTTACACATATCCTGTTTTATAGATATAGATTTTGAAATGGCGAGTTTTATTAGTTTAAAATTTTGCACTATATTCAATTTAATTAAAATTCAATTGTTATTAAATTATGGTCAAATGTTCAATATTGAATTGAAATTGGATTATAATTCTTCGGTCGGCATTAAAATGTTTAACTCTAGTAAAAGGAAGAATAGACTAAAGAGTATTATTCACATTTGGCGTTTTATTGTATATTTGAACATTAATTTGACTTTCATAAACAGACAATTAATTGGGTTATCGATTAAATTCGTTTATGGTATTTGGTGTTTTTATATGATCTAATATCATACAAATTTCTAACCTCACTACAAACCCCACGATAAACCGTAGACACCATTAATGGCCCCTTCGTGTGATATAGTGAAAATCAAATCTAAGCCAAACAAATAATTGTTGTTTAACCAAGAATAAATTGAATGTTAAATCATTAAACTCAAAACAAAGTTAAACACACAAAAAGATGGTAAACAAACAATAAAAAATAAACAAATTATACTAAATAAATACTTATTTGTAAATATAGTGAACTATTGTATTAAGTTTTTCAAAAAAGCAGTAAAACCCTAAAAAATACAAACACAACTTCTTGACGATACATTCGAGTAGAGTACGAGTACCAACGCCTGTCCATATACAGCACCGATGGATTTTTGGCTTCTCTTTATTATTTAAACTGACTTCAAGTCTTCATAGACGTAATCGTCGACGTCTTATTATTTGTTTTTTTTTAAGTTTTTATAATAAAGTGCCTCATAAGAAAACAAATTAACGACCATCATCATTGTATGAAAGACTCAAACAAAAAAACGTTTCGACTTTGGGTTAATTTATGCCGCCACAACCATTGCCAAGTATAGTCATTCAAAAACAGAACAATAATTTGAATAAAAACTCATGTACGAGTAATAATTTACTGGGCAAATCTTTAAACAAAAATTACCCTGGATAAGGCGTTTACACGAGGTACGAAAATTTGGTTTACACTGGTAACAAATGTTTCGTTACTTTAAATCAAAATCACGAAATATTTTCCAGTATTACCGGTGAAAAAAACATACATATGTTTTTGTTTTTTACAATTTAGACAAAATCCAATATTTCGAAAAGACATTCATCCCGTTTTATGCAAAAGTTAAAGTTATAGCAATTCGTTTTAGAACTCTTATTTTTCTTGGCTAGTGTAAACATTTAATGAATATGCATCCTAGTCTTATGCCAATTTAGCATTTCATATATTGGAATAAACGAGTCTTTACTTAAAAACAGTTTTCTCTTGTTTACAAAAAAAAGTGTTTTTGTTATTGTCTAACATTGGTCTATTTATTAAACAATTACTAACACCAAGGCCTCGTTTAACGAAATTATTATTCGGTTGGTATAACCATAAAAAGTTGACAACTACAAAAGATGTCCTTCATCTACATTAGACACAAAATGTAAACATCAAATTGATGTCAACTTAGGTCTAGGTGTCCATTTGTTTGCCTGCATTGTGCTTTTCCTGTATAAGTACGTTCGTGTTGCATTTGTTTACAGGTCTTTAATAAAAAACACATCCAACTAAACAAAACATATAGAAGAAAAAGAGAATTTTTACTTCTGCTACAGGTCGATCTTTAACATGATTGGATTTGTTTACCTCGACGTAGTTGACTCTTTTCCACTGGGTGTCTGTCTGACGAAACGTTGTACCACTCATTTTTTGACACAATGAAGTGCAAGTAATAACAATAAAGTTTGTTGATTTAGTGGATCAGTTTGGTGGTAAGAAACTAATTTAACGAAATGTTGACAGAATAATAACAAACTTTAAGCAACAAAAAAACAAAAAATCGAAAAAAAGCTTTTGTTAAAATAAACACTATAACACTATAAACATTTTAAACACATACTAATACGAAGGTTGCCTTTTTAGTTTCAGGATTAGAGAAAACAATAAAAAAATTTTGTAGGAAATAGCCTTATTGTTTCTAAAATATTTTCCATGAAGATTTTCGAAGCAGTTTCTTTTCTATGGATGTTTTTCAAATATTTTTCTATATAAATTTTTTTATCAAAAATTTTTCTATGGAAATTTTTTTAGCAAAAATTTTCTATAGAAAACTTTTTGATAAAATGTTTTCTAAAAAAAATTTTTGATAAAAAATTTTCTATAGAAAAATTTTTGATAGAAAATTTTCTATATAAAAATTTTTGATAAAAAATTTTTTATAGAAAAAAATTTTCTATAAAATAATTTTTGATAAAATAATTTTCTATAGAAAAATTTTTGATAGAAAATTTTCTATAGAAAAATTTTGATGAAAAATTTTCTATAGAAAAATTTTTGCTAGAAAATTTTCTATATAAAAATTTTTGATAAAAAATTTTTTATAGAAAAATTTTTGATAAAAAATTTTTTATAGAAAAATTTTTTTAAGATGTTTTAAAATAAACAAGTTTATTTTAAAAATAAGCTGAATGCATGCAGTTTTATCAAAATTTGGAATTTGGTTTCTCCGCAAACATTTTTTGGCTTTTTATCAATAAATTGACTATTTTGTTATTTTTTGAGAAAAATTTTTAAGAAAAAATGTTCTATAGAAAAATTTTTGATAAAATAATTTTCTATAGAAAAATTTTTGATAGAAAATTTTCTATATAAAAATTTTTGAGAAACAAATTTTCTATAGATTTCTGTATAGAAAATTTCTTTATAAAAATTTTTTCTATAAACATTTTTTTAACAAAAATCTTTCTTTAAAAATTTAATGAAACATTTTCTAAAAAAAAATTTTTGATGAAAATTTTTCTAAAAAAAAATTTTTGATGAAAATTTTCTATAGAAAAATTTTTGATGAAAAATTTTCTATAGAAATATTTTTGATGAAAAATTTTCTATAGAAAAATTTTTGATGAAAAATTTTCTATAGAAAAATTTTTGATGAAAAATTTTCTATAGAAAAATTTTCATCAAAAATTTTTTTTTAGAAAAATTTTTGATGACAAATTTTCTGTAGAAAAATTTTTGATGAAAAATTTTCTATAGAAAAATTTTTGATGAAAAATTTTCTATAGAAAAATTTTTGATGAAAAATTTTCTATAGAAAAATTTTTGATGAAAAATTTTCTATAGAAAAATTTTTGATGAAAAATTTTCTATAGAAAAATTTTTGATGAAAAATTTTCTATAGAAAAATTTTTGATGAAAAATTTTCTATAGAAAAATTTTTGATGAAAAATTTTCTATAGAAAAATTTTTGATGAAAAATTTTCTATAGAAAAATTTTCGATGAAAAATTTTCTATAGAAAAATTTTTGATGAAAAATTTTCTATAGAAAAATTTTTGATGAATAATTTTCTATAGAAAAGTTTTTGATGAAAAATTTTCTATAGAAAAATTTTTGATGAAAAATTTTTTATAGAAAAATTTTTGATGAAAAATTTTCTATAGAAAAATTTCTGATGAAAAATTTTCTATAGAAAAATTTTTGATGAAAAATTTTCTATAGAAAAATTTTTGATGAAAAATTTTCTATAGAAAAATTTTTGATTAACAATTTTCTATAGAAAAATTTTTGATGTAAAATGGCTCCTTTTAATAAACATTAACAAAAATTTTTCTTTAGAAATTTTTGAGAAAAAAATTTTGTATAGAAAAATTGTTCATAAAAAAATTTTTGAGAAATAAATTTTCTGTAGAAAAATTTTTGATAAAAAATTTTCTTTATAAAAATTTTGACCAAAAAATTTTCAATACAAAATTTTGATAAGAAAAAATTTTCTATAATTTTCCATATTTCTTCGAGCTTTCTACGTTGCTCCGCTTGTGTGATTACATTTTGAGCACTATTTTTGCAACCAATTCACAAGAGGTTTTTTTAATTATTGTCAAATTCCACGGGAATTAAGTTAGTGGTACCATTTAGTTATTTTTAAGGTTACCTCAATCTCAAGATAAGTACCAGTGACCAATCTCGAAATATAAAAAGCAATCCGCGTACTATAAGGAACAAAGATTTACCAACCAGTACAAAAAATTGGCATAGACAGGAAAAAATTGTTGCTTGCAGAAGAAATACATAAATGTATTTAAAATATAATTTTTAGGGAGTCTTTTAAATTGACACAATTTCAAGGTTTACATTTGTTTTCGTTTTAATTAAACTTTTAATTGTTTTACACTCTGGTAATTTATACTTCCTTGGCAAAATTAAAACTACTCTGCAGGACATGAAAATAGCAACATAGTATTGAGATATTAGAGACATTGTCTGCAGTACTACTGACCGATTGTACTGCTATCAACTACTGGAATTTGAAATATTATCATTAAGCTTCCTTAATGCTGCCGGATAAGTAATATAAGTCTATAATTTTTGACAACCAAAACACAAATTTCATTGAGTCTTTTGTACAATAACATTTAAATATTTGTATCTTTGTACTAAAGTATTTTGGATTTAAAATTTTAATCTCTCCTATAACAGACATGATATTATTATTTGTTTATTATTAAACATTAAAAACTTTAAATAAAAATCTATCAATAGTTTTTACTAAATCCAATTATAACTTAACATATTCGTGTTATAAATCAATCTAGTGTCAGTTTTCAGTTGCTTTCAAATCAAAGAAATGGCCCCTTTAATAAACATTGACATTTGTTAATCATATAAAACAATAATACACGTACTCAATACGAGTATTGTTGTTTGTTGTACTTCATTTAAAGTGATCATTAACTGTCAATGTTTTTTTTATGTTTTTTCTTCTTTTTTCTCAAAAATGTTTTGATGTTTGAAAAAAAAAACAATAATAAAAAAAATTAAATAAAATTGGAAAAAGTAACAACAATTTAATTGCTTGACATTAAAATTTTCGGATGAAAACAACTGAAGAAATAAAGTTGAGGAAAACCATCAAACAAAAGTATCAATTACCAAGAAATAAACGTCAAGACACGTTTTATGGTTGAAAACTTGTAAAATACAGAAATCAGAAAGATACATTTTAAAATAAGCTAATAAAGTGAGAGCAGGGAACAATCATATCGCATTTTATACTGTGATACTTAAGGCACCCTTTGGAATGGAATCATGTACTACAAAATGTCCTCTAGTAAGTGAGTAAGAGGCTGGATACTTTTAATAATTTAAAAAATTAAATTCAATTAAAAACTTATTTAAACACTGGAAACACTAAAAGTAACAGTATTACAACTTTGTCCCTCGAAATCAAAAAAGTACCATATATGTGTTCAATATTTTTTTACGCCTAATAATTGCAGAGGGTTAAAAAAAAGTACCCAAAAAACGTAATTTAGATCAAAACGTAATTTAGATCAAAACGTAATTTAGATTTAGTTTTTTTTTTTCATGAATATTACTTTACGAGATATAACGTTTTCAAAATTTTCATCTGTTTACCCGTTTTTGTCCTCTTAGAGTCTAAATTTTGACTACAGTTTGGGTATAAAGATATAGTCTGCGGCAAAGGGTAAAGCCTGAATGTACGTCAGTAACGTAAACCTAGTCTAAGTAAAAGCTAAACTACAGTCCAAAGCTGCAGGTTTCTTCGCGTCAATATCGGTGTAGAGTATAAAAGACAAAAGTACTAAAAAAGATAAGTTTTTATTAAGGTCTTTCTACTGATTAATCTCATACGTATGTAGATATTGCTATTGTGTTATGTATGATATCTGACATACATATAGCACCGAATGCAATCATACTTTTTGAAAATATTGTTATTTTTTATTGAAGAGTAAGAGGAGGTACCTTCAAACATCTGAATTAAATCTGAAGCAATAACAAAAAGAAACACTTGTTCCAGTCAGAACACAAACGTCCATCAGTCTTAAAAAAAGTCAGGAAAAATTATTTCAAAACACACACGATCGGAGATATGAGTGATATGAAATTTTACTCATTTTAAAGTTTAAACTCAGAGATTCATATACAACCACGTTGTGGTGCTTTAATAAAAATGAATTGATAGATCTTTTTTTATTCTTTCGCTTTTATTGTTATTGCTGAAGTTGTTGTAATTTCGTTCTTTTATAACGTCAGTTTTCTGTCATTATTTTGATTGATTGAATGCATACCATCACTAGCCACTGAAACCACCAATCTTCATATTATGTCTGTCTGTCTGCCTTCTTTATTCTCATCTTTTACTTGTTCCATCAACGTCTTTGTTTGTCTTGTTGTCGTCGCCGCCGTTGTCGTAACCACCATCAGTTGCAGACAGAACAACAATATCACCAGTGATATCACTTACTCTCACCAATGCCCATAAGGAGCAGCTTGTAAGAACTTTTAAAATCATTAGGGGTATTCAAATCTAATTATTTACTTCCATGTTAAAGATGTTACCTATAAGATGAAATTTGTAGTACAATACTATATATTTGTATACATTTGTCAATTGGGTTCTATAAAGATTTGTGATGAAAAAATGGGGCTCCGCTATTAAAAATTTTACTATAAAATAAAACATAAACCAACATCACACTGCGACAAATAAAATAAGGTAAACGTTTCTGGGATGTTATACCATTTTTCTGGTAGGTACTGTAGAGAGAAACAATACTGATTTTTTGGAATTTTCAAAACACCCCCGAAATCTTGAGTTATGGGTAAAAAACCGGGTTTTCATAGCAATATGCACTTATCACCTTATTGCGAACCGTCGTGGTATAGCAGGTTAGTCATTCGCATACAAGAGGTCCCAAGTTCAATCCTCGGTCAGACCCACTTGAAAAAATAAATTTTCAAAAAAGCGGCGGTTCACCTCATAACTCATCTAGCCACTGGTTATTGAGTATTAGGCTATGTTAAACTTCTCTAACTAATGCATTTGCCTTTCGGAGTCAGATGCAGCTCATCGAATGCAGCTCATTGTTTGAGAGAAGTACCCCTTGTTACAATCGGAATGTTGTCGGGGAATTATGCACTTATCACTTTAACTTTAACAAATACCAACCGATTTTGATTGTCTTGGCAGATATTGGCTTAGCCCTTTTCAACGGAATATTGAGGCAAATTTCAACGAAAAATTAGATTAAATTGATCCAAGAAGCGATAAGCGTTTTGCTTTTAATATATGTGTCTGTTTTTACACTATATGTAGAAAAAAATACACACATGAATCTAAACTATATTTTAAAGAACTATATATCGTTGAAAATATCTGCCAAAACAATAAAATCGTTTGATATTTTTGTCTAAGTTACAGAGTGATAATGTGCGGGTATGAAAACCCATTTTTACCCATTACTCAAGATTTTGAGGGCGTTTTGAACATTCAAAAAAAGAGTGTTGTTCTACTCGACAGTACCTACCAGAAAAATGGTAGCACCCCATAAACTTTTACTGCATTTAATTTGTCGCAGTGTGTATTTCTTCAAAACAAATACGACTTTAAAATAGCACTTAGATTTAAAATTAATTCAACGATGAAAATTTTAGATTCTATTCTTCATATAATTTTGCTTAAAATTGTAGAATGTTTATCACTATCTAATTTTCGAGCTATAAATGACTCTTGTTCGAGGTTACATATTCCAATAAAATTACTGAATACCACTAAGTCTATGGCAATAAAAAATAATTATCAAGAGAGATCATATGATC
Source organism: Stomorhina lunata (assembly GCA_933228675.1). Classification (NCBI taxonomy): domain Eukaryota; kingdom Metazoa; phylum Arthropoda; class Insecta; order Diptera; family Rhiniidae; genus Stomorhina; species Stomorhina lunata. Next base: position 129,040,765 of record OW121742.1, on the reverse strand, counting down.
TTTACGATGAACATCAATACATATCAACATTTTTTTTAAAGACATTTTAATTTTTTTTCCATACTGGATATCTTTTGCCAGTAAACGTCACTTTGGGGTCTTTAAACCTCGTTTTTAACACAAATTCATAAAATTGAAGAATTATCGTTTTGATTTACTACATTTTTTGAAAAATAAATTAAATCTAAAACATTGTTGGGATTTGAATAGATTGTTTAGTTTGGTAAAGAGTTATAGTGCGGGTAACTTCAATGAATTTGAATTGTGATAGACTTTGATTTTTATTGTTTCAAAATAACAATTAAAATGAACCTTATCTTTAAAAACATTTTTTTTATCAAACAATTGTAAAATTCTTCGTCAAGAATTTTATTCACATGATTTATAAAATAATTTTATAAAAAAAAGAATCCATGACTCATTGATTGTTACTAGTAGTTACATCAATAAATACTTTATGAAATTGTGTTCTTTAATTTTCAAGAATAATTTTATTATTAAAAATAAATTAATTGTGGCTGGTTGTTGTTAAATTTTTTTCCTGTTCAAACAATATGTTCACAGCTCTTTGGAAATAAATTTTAAAATAATTTGAAGGTCAAGAAATATCTATGTATATATTTTTTCTTATTGAAAATATATCGTGTTTTTTTTTGTTGTTCAATCCTTTATGTGTATTTATTCTGATGTTCTTGGAATTTTCATAAAGTTGCACGCATGCGCTCAATTGTTTTGTCTGTAAGAAAGACTTGCAAGCCAACAATTGGAAAATTGTTGTTCAGGCAAAAGCACGTTTTAATTTTCGACTAAAAACCTAAATTATCACTTTAAGTGGCAACTGTAAAAATCATATGAATTCTTTATGCCACACCAAACAAACTCCACCACAATGAGGCAAGAAACAGCAACTAATAATGATGCTTGTACCACCAACAATTTTCTTTCCTCTTAGTTTTGTGGCAGCCACCAAAATACTTGTTGCAAAAAGAACAAAATATAATATAAAAATAAATGTTCTTCTAATAAGCAGAAAAAGAGGATATGTTTGTACCTTCAAACCGAAACTAAAATATACTTTTGGTTTAGGCTAAACTCTTAAGTATGTCTGTCTGTCTGCCTGTCGTGTATCTTGTTAAGTGTTGGTTTGTTAGTTTGTGTGCTTTGGCTGTTAACCAGTGTGATTTAATCAAAATTCCATAAAAAATAAAATTATTACAATAATAACAATAAATATGAAAACTGCACAAGAGATGAACACACCAAGATGTTCTTAATGCTCCTCATTGATGCAGCTACTTTTGGAAAATACGGTTTTAGTTGGTCGGTTGGTTGCTTTTTTTTACCTCTCCTGCTTACTGTTATTACAGCATGGAAGGCTTCTGTACTTTTCTTATGATTGTATATATTTTATCTGCAGGCCATGGGGAAGTATGTCTGGTTAAACATTTCGATTTTTTAAGGGTTTTATGGGTTTAAATATTTTTTTTATTTTATTGTTTTCAGTTATGAAAAACTTTTCCGAGAATAACTCCATTAAATCTGTGCTTTAGTTTTTTGCTGACCTACCCTTCCCCATTTACTTATCTTTTTACAAGCTGCAAATTCCTGTTCATTTATTTGATTTTTTTTTTTCATACAAAATACCGCCATAATTACAATGATCATAACCACAGCCACCATGGTCCAGCCTCCACTCTTTTATGCGTTTTATGGGCTCCTTAACGAGGTCTATCATACATCTGATATCACTAAAACTCACACCAACTGTAGATACTCAATAAAGGATCAAAAAGGATACATTTTTGTAATAAAACTTCAATTCAATAAAATATTTCCCTGCATTTAACAATCTGCTTCTGCTTCGAAATTTCATATTTTTAATAGCCACTTTAAGCATTACCAAGAATCACTTCGTAGTAATTCGTAAAATAATGATTGTGAGAAATACGATTGATGAAAATTACAATTGATTTTGCATTTCGATACAAAAAATTAAGAGGTTGAAATCGAATTATATAGAAAATTTAAACTTAAATTCAGATTTTAGAAGTTAATTTCTAATACTCGTAAATTTAAAGGCCTTATTAGTAGATCTAGTTACTTTATTTCATATATCAGTTGGAATTTTGTAATAGATTATAGATATTTTTAATGAAATCTTTGTAAAATTTCCAAATCCTTCTATGATTTTTTGATAAACTAATTCCCACACATATACCCGGCAGTTTTAAATGGTTTATGATCTTATATCTTATATGATAATAATTAGAAAGCTAATCTTTTAAGATGATTATTGGCATTTATGCTTCTGCTAATCCACCTTTTATAGCTAACACGAGTTCAAAACTTTATTTTTTCGATAATTTGGATATACAATCTAGTACTTTTATTTAGAACTGCAGGGAAGTGTTCAGTTCTCTATTTATTTTCATCACAACCATATGTAGGCCTGCCAGATTTTCCGATTTATCGGTATTTTGGCGATTTTTGACATGGAAAATAGTAAAGTGCAGATATGCAGATTTTGTTTAGAAAATTTGGCGATTTTTAGGATAATATCGAAAATCAACATAACTTCAAAGTTTTATCAGTTCTTTAACATACATAACAAATTAGAGATTAAAAATAGATACAAATTTTTAATAATTCCGATACATTGAAATTTACAGGGTAAAAATTTTTGAACGAAAAAATATTTTTAATAAAAAATAGAGCCATATAAATTTTTTTCTACAGAAACATTTTAGTATAATTTTTTTTCAATGGAAAAATTTTCTATTTAAAATTTTCAATTTAAAATTGTTTCCGCCAAAAATTTTTTTCTATAGAAAAACTTTAATTTACATTTTTTTCTATAGTAAAATTTTCCATTTAAAATTTTGTCTATCAAAAACTTCCCTATACACATTTTTTTGAAGGGAAGAATTTTTGATATATAACTTTTTGGAATAGAAAATTTTCTATATAAAATTTTTTGTATAGAAAAATTTTCTACATAAAATTTGTTTGTATAGAAAAAATTTTCAAATATTTTATTTTTTTATGTATAGAAAAATGTTCAGCATAAAATTTATTTAAAAAGGTTTAGCAAAAATTTGTTTAGTGTATTGCACTAAGATCCCAATTTATTACAATTATTTATTATTGTAATAAATAGTTTTTTTGATAAAACCAAAAAATGTTGGTGGGGAAACCTTTCTTTGACGCGTTTCGATGGTTGGTTAGCCAACCCTTCAGAAGGATTATCCCTAATTCCAGACATTATTCATAATTTTTAATATATGATTTTTGTATAGAAGAATTATTAATATAACATTTTTTTGAAATTTGTTCCATAGACAAATTTTAAATAAAAGTTTGTGCAATAGAACAATGAACATTTTTTCAATATCCGGCTATATATGTGATATATTTTTGACAATTCCGATTTTTGACGATATCGGAAAATTTACTTCCGTAATGCCGATTTTTTTGGAAAAATTAAATTTGTATTTTTATAGAAAATATATTCCATATTTTTTGTAGAAAAATTCTCTACATAAAATTTTTTGTGTAGATGAATTTTACAAATAAATTTTTTTTGTAGAATACAAAAAATTGTATAGAAATATTTTTCATAAGAAAATTATAGAAAAATTTTCCATAAACATTTTTAGTATAGAAAATTTTTTGTATAGAAGAATTTTTAATAAAAAAAATTTTTGTGTAGAGAAATAGAGAAACATTTTATTATGAAATTTGTTCTATAGAAAAATTTCAAATAAAAGTTTGTGAAATAGAAAAATTGTCAATGAACATTCTTTTTAATATTTTAATAATTTAATATCAAATTTCGCGAAAAATTTCTGGCAGCCCTGATTGTATGTATAAGTTTGAATTTGCAATTATATGCGTGAGCAAAATTGCGTCTGTCTGTGTTATGGGCTTAAGATTTAACATAAAAGTTGGTATGTTAATCTTTATTTATTTTACCTTTTCGCTTTGAAATTTCTTTGCCTTAAAGTCTGCAAGAGGTCGTTCACACACGTAGTACCTATGAGTGAGTGAGTGAGTACTTTTATAAATTTTCTTAAAGTGTTTAGGGAAAACAAACAATCTTCAGTTTTATTTTCTATTAAAGGCAGTAAAGCTCTATTTGATTTCAACTTGGTCTCAGTCATCTTTAAATCATTGACATCTTCAGGTTTTGTGGTTTCAATTGTTTTGTGTGGAGTTTGTGAGACAGGCGAATGCATCTAAAACGAATGTTGAAAATATTTTGTACTTGTTCTAAAAAAACGTCCGAATAATTGAAGCTATTAAAGTTATAAGCTATTAAATCTGTAAGAGCTTTGCAAATAAAATAGCGTTTATGTTGATAAAATTATATACAGAAATGTCACAAATTCCGTAGTTAAATTCCGAGCGAAATGGTTTTAGATTTTCTAGATATCGGAATAATGCTTAATCATTTTAAAACACGATTATAGGTTTGTGCTGATTTATGTAACACATAGGCCTTAGACCCGCTTAAAAGAAGCCAAAAGATTCAGAATCTCTTCCTGAGTAAATTTAACAATGTCAATCTGTCGGTCCGCTAGTAATCAAAGTACAAGTGCAAATTTTTAATATAATTTAATTGAATTTGGCACAGACATTTTTTTCATAGTCCATTATTTTCGGTACCTCCCATTGGTCTGGTATATTTTCTTACAAGCTCTTCTGTCAAAAGTCCATAAATGAGACAAAAAACACAAAATTTTAGTATAAACTGTAATCATTCATGAGTTTTGTGACATGGCTGATAAATATTACTCTATTTTTGGATACATTTGTTTTGTATCTAAATTCGAACATTTAACTTTTTAATATTTGAAACTTAGTTAATTATGTTAAGACTTCACTGTAACCACTGCACATTGAGGTGATGCGTTGCATCTTTAGAGAAAAAGCTTTATAACAAAGTACTTGGTATTGGTATTGATACTTGATAGATGTTACAGTGCTTCGCTCTTTTCTCTAATAAAATGTGTGAGAATTTCTGATAAATAGTTTCTTAGCACTTTTATATCTCTAAACATGTTCGGAATTTGTTTGCTAAACAGAAAGTTGGTTAATATTATGCAGCTGAAACTTTTTCAAATATTTTCCAATTAAACAAGTATCTTAAATATGCAAATGCAATTGACTTAAAATATTCTTGATTTAAGTGGTTAATGATAGTGCGCAAGAGAAAATCTGTGACACCAGCTTTTTCTGTCTAAAGGGTCATTAAGTGTGAAAATAGGTCTTTGAATCGTCTATGGCCCATAAAGTTCTCACAGTTTTTTTTTGTGAGCTAAAATGTTTAGTCTATGCGGACTATCGAACACTAACAACTTTTAAGTTTTGTTAGTTAAAATATTAGGTTTCGCAAAAGTTTTTGATGGATATATAAAAAAAATTGTCGAGTTTTTAATAAAAATTAAAATATTTATCAAAAATTTAATTGAAATAAATACTTTCAATTTGTTTGTTAATAGTCCTATTCATGGCTTTCACTTTTAATTTTTATTCTTTAAAGGACTTATATACATAATTGTCAAATCTCGTTTGTCCAATTACCCATATTTCGTTTGCTAATTTCACTAAAAGACAAATAACATTTGTTTGTCATAATGAGAACATAAAATTCTCTGCAGGGGATCCTTGTTAAAGACAAAGATGTTAGTAAAAGACAACATAAATTTCAGAAATATTTTTTAATACATGTAATTCCTCTTTGAACATGCCTTCTCTAAGCATGACCACAAAGTTAGTCAATAAGCTAAATTTTCAAATCCACCTGTTGACCAAATGGCCAAAATCTTTTCATACTCGTACAGCACAACAACCCAGTTAATTGTTAAGGCAACAACAGTTTTTGAATAGTTTGTACTTTCTAACACCTTCATCATTTAAAAGCCAAATAACAAAATTCTAATTCCAAAAGCCATTGATTAAGTATGATAAATTAGGATTAGAAGATGAGAAAGGCATTAGAAGCTTCAAATAGTTGAGCTTCGTTTAAGTTTGGCTAAACACAGCTTAGCATAACTTGGCGTGGACATGGTAATTCTTAGGAAATTTGGAGTAAATTTTCTAAAAAGCTTAAACATGGGTTAATTGTATTTTAATGTATTTTTTTTTTCTTGGCTTTTAAATTGTATATATGGTATATTTGTTGGTTTTTTCCTAAATATTTTTATTTTTCGTAAGATCAAAGCTAATAAGTTACTTTCTAAATTGAAAACATTTATTTATCTTTTTTCGTTTTTTCTTCTTATTTTTTGGAAATGTGTTTATATTTTAGATGTTTTTTTTTTTTTCAATTCTTTGGTTGTGGCGTTAGAGCAAAGTATTGGCAGTAATCTCATAAAAACAACGAAAATAAATGGGTAAAAAATTAAAACAATTGAAAGTCTTGTGTGTTGTTAGTAGTAAGTAATTCTTAAACAGCTGAAGCTTCTCTGAACAGCATTTCTTCGATACAAGTGAAAGTAATGTTTGCATGAAAGTAAACGATGCTTTTGCTTTATGTGTGTTAACAAATTCATGATCACACACATATACACACACACACACACATGTACAAAAAGTTACAGATAAATGCACACATGCAATACTATTCAAATACTACTTCTAAATACACTGGGCGAAAAGTTTATCAAGATTCTTTTGAAACTTAGAAACTAAAAAAGTCATCATGAAAAAGGCTTAACGTAGGCATTTGTTACACGTTTCGAATATTTTCAAACCTAATCGTTAAAGAAAATTTTATCGATATTAGTCTTACCAAACGAGAACTTGTTAATGAAGTCTAGAAACGATATTATGTATTTGATATAACTTATGATTATGGGTTTCATATACACCAACTTGAAACGGTGGAAGGCCAATGTAGGCGGCAAGCGGCTGCTGGTAGCAATCAGCTGTTTTTTGATCTGTCACTTTTAAAGCGACAATGGTAGAACAAAGTTCTACTTTTCCGCGCTGCAGATTTTTTTCAGTGACGTCAGATTTAATTGTATCCAACTCAGATATTTTGTTATATGAATATTTTTGTAAACAAACAAACAAACAAACATTATATGCACTGACAATACTACGACCGCCCGCAACGACATGCCGCGTGTATTGGCCTTCTACCTTAAAGGCGAGAAGGGCTTTGCTACACATAGTTCTTAAATAATAAAAAAATCGGATAAGTCGAGAAATAAACCGGATTCTTACTAAAAATGAAAATAATTACCTAATGTCCTTTGGCATAACGTTTTGGCTGCTGTTTATTTATTCAGGTTTTGCTCAGATATGGTGAGCCCAAGAATTAGTAATTTTATTTATTTTAATGTCAAATTTTTCTAAGTGTAAATAAATTGTATTCATTATACCTTGTTTGTTGGCAACAAGGCAACCCTCAATTGAACGCTGCTTAAATGAAATTTGGAAGCTGGTAAAGCAGAAAGCTGGATGCAATTGTTTGTCTTAAAAGTTCGAGATATTTATTCAAAAGAAGCGCATGAGTGCACTTGTTCCAAATATTTGCCATAAATGAAATTAAGAAACAAGCTAAGAAAACCCCAACAATTTATTTACAATAGAAATGGTTACCTTTAAATGCAGCCACTGCAATTGAAGCTGTAGCAAATGTACGTGCATATGTACATGGATATGTTCAACTTGAATACAAATATCGAAACAGTATTATTGCTTTTTAAATGCTTACGAGTATTTTTGATAAAACTCGAACTTAGTAAAGAAAAAGTATTTTCCCATGCTCCTCTCTCTCTATGAATTAAAAAGTGAACAATTGTTTGTTGTTGAATTGTTAAACTTTTACAAACGTTACATGAACTCTACATGCGAGATACATAGGACTTCAAGTATATTCAAACGTTGTTCATTCATTCATACACTCGCTCTGGCTGACTGGCTGTTAGACTAACTCGATTTATGGTATTGACAGATTATTGGTTTGTTATGAATGTAGTGAAACATATGGACAGACGACGTACGAGTATTTTTTTAAAAACTAAGCTAAACATTCACTTAACAAATGCTTACGAGAGCAAATAAACCGAAACCTGGAAAAGTTCATCATTACATATTTTCTTTTTCTTCGTAGTCATCATTACAAGTCAAAGCGGTAGCAGCAGCGGCAGCAGTAATTTCGGCTGTGGCATTAGCTGCAATAAAATGGTAGTTTTAACATTACTTACAATTTGGTTTATTAAAAAGACTCCAACAACAATTTTGGGAAAACAACAAACTGAAACAGTAGCCAAAGTTGGTTAATGTGCCATTGAATAAATGAATGTTGCATTGCTATTGCTTTTGCTGTTGTATTTGTGTTTAGTTGGTAAACTATGTCTGTTGCTGCACTGGGATGTGCATCATCACTTTTTAGTGCTTTCTGACTGTCTCAGTGCTTAAGTTGAGTGCCAACTCGGTGGTTACTTCGTTTGCTGTCTGCTTAATAATGATGATGTTGATGATGATAATAATGATGATGGAGAGAGAGATGGTGGTCGGAATGGTATTGCTTGCTTGGTGGCAGTGGTTGTGTGATGGTGGTACTTTGGGTTTAATGGTAGTATTTAAGCAGTTGTATGAAGTGAAGTAGTCGTATTTTGATGGCGTCGACATTTTGCTATTATTGTCTACCATTAGAAAACAATTAAGTTGGCTGCACTTTGCGCTTATTGTGATTGAAATTCATGATTGCTCGTTATTGTTGCCATCCAGTCATTGGCTGTTTTGTTGCAAGTTTTTGTTATTGTCAGTATTACCTACAATTGCTGCTGCAATTTGCTAGTTCCTTCTGTTGACATTGCATCTAATTTTAAAGTGTATATGTTTATCTATTCATTTTTGTAAAAAGTTCATTTTGTTGTGCCATACATGAGCTGAATTTTCATTTATTTCTCATATTTTTATACTGAATTCATTAAAAAAAAAAACATAAGAATTCGAGAAAAGTGGATTTAAAATTAGCAAATTAAAATCTATACAATTTTTTTTGAATGTGTCCCATTTTTTAATCGTTATTAATGAATAAGGTAACATTTATTTGAAAGAATCGTAAAAAACTAGTATTGTAAAGATGAATTTAAATATTATTGCTTTCACTTTTCACCTATTAATAAAATATATTAAGTTTGTATTTGAAGAACTAGAAACAACTCTGAAAATTGAATACCACGAAATTCACAAAATACTCCTTTAAATCTGAAAATAATTAAATTGTATGCTAAGACTTTGTTAAGAGTAAGAGTTTTATGTAAACATGGGCGAAATTTTCTCACAATCGGTCCACACTTGGTCCTAGCTTTCATATAGGAAATGGCAAAAATATACTATAATTTCGAGAAATGTTAGTGTACTTAAAAAAATTTACAAAACACAAAATTTTTTAGTTTTATCAAATCAACTGTTTTTTTACAATAATGCAATGTAATTTTATGTAAAAGTTGTTAATAAAATGTTTGATAATCTATAATTTTTGAAGATATTCTCTAAATACTCTTCCGCCGGAATACACCTGTGAAAATTTATTTTGAAACTACTTTATAGCGCTTTTGACTTAGTCGTCAAAAAAGCAACAACAAAAAAGTGAGAAATTAAGAAAAGATAAAACTGAACAATTTTGTGTGTTTGATTCTGTTGAGCTGTTAACTAATCTTTGCTCTATGTTGATATTTTGTTCAGACATTATAATTCGTATTTATTTTGCTTATCAAATTAGATATAAAGCATGGGTTTCTTTCTTTCTAGAATTAGCAATACGCCTTCTGATGATGACCTAACCAATCATTGAAACGCGTGGGGGAACATAGTCCCCATCAACATTTTTCGGATATTTAAAAAATCTTTAATACAATAATAAATAATTGCAACTAATTGGGATTCTAGTGCAATATACTTATGAAAAACTTTATAAAAAATACATATATTCAAATTAGGAAAAACTATATTTGGAATCAATGGCAAAAGTTCTATTTAAACTTAATTTTATCAAGTTTAGTTATTGGTTTTAATGGATTTAGGCCCTTGCTCCACTGGGAGTCAAGGATAACAGAAAAAGTATTGGTTTTTTCGACCAAAAAGAAAAAATTTCTAGTCTAAATACATATAATATTTTATTTAGTTTTACAGCAGATAATAAAAATTTATGTATCATATGCTAAAATTAAGTTTCTATTAATTGAGAAAACACAAAAGTTTCAATAAAAATTTGTTGTATGCAAGTTTGTATAAGTTTAAGCTGATGCTGCTGCTTATACATATAATATTGCTGTTCGTTCAGGCTGTTGTCAACAGCAGCAACAAAAATCAATGTCATCGTCATACTCATACTTATATTGTCATACTCGTACAACAAAGTGTTGGCAAAATGTTAAACTTTAAATTACAATTATTTAATGATCAGATCTGTAGCACCTCAGTTGTTAATGGTGGCGGTTGGATGTTGTTGTTGCTGTTTTGGAATCAAAATTGATGATATTGTTGTTGTCGTTGTTAGTGGAATACTCTTAGTATGTTCCAAGAGCTTGTTCTTCGGCTGTTAACGAAGAACGTGGCGCGTTGTCTTTCTTGGGGTTTTTTGTTGTTGATTCTGTTGTTGTTTTGTAAGTTATTTTTTTAGCTCTGAGTTCTGGGTTCCACAATGTCAAAGAAACCGCTAAAAGCCGAAACATGTTGTGCGACGTTTGGAACAAGCACTTTTCCAAAATGCATGTTGTTGTGTTTTTGTTTTAATTTTTTTCATCGACGTTGTTGTTTTGTTTCCATGTTGTTCTTACAAATGTTGTTGCAATTTTTATTATTTTTGTTGTAAACTGAATACGTGTAGTTTTGTTGTTGTAGTATACTTAAGTATATTGCCAGCAATATATTCAATGTTGCCATAAATGTAATCCCACTAGCCATTTGTTGCATTAGGATAACTACAAGTTGCAAGTTCCAGCAACATTTACACTAATACAAAGTCATACTGTGTAGAGCTGTTGCTCTTGATCTTGGCCTGTTCAATGGACACAAACGGTCAAAAAAACGATTTTATTTTTTTTTTTGTTATTGGATTTGTATTGAAAGCTTTTCCTCTCTCTACTGTCAAATTTCATTATATTACTGGATGAGTGTGAGTATGTTTCCTTGTAGATACATGTTATTTCTTTTTTTTAATTTGGATTTCGGGACATTAAATAAATTTCAACTGAAACAAATGTCCACTAACGAAAATTTCATTTTAATTAAATTTTATTTCTGAAGTCATTTTATTTATCCTACTTCAGTCCGTCTCACTTATTTTGCATATTTCAGCCAATAAGCTGGTGCTAATCAAATATCTTTACTTTTTAGGACTTTTTTTTGTTAACATTGTTGATTTTATTATGGTCCCCTTCAACACACCTTTTTACGTTTCACTACTTTTGGTATTTATGACCCATCAGGCTATAAAACAACCTAAATTAATCTCTATAATCTGAAATTTTTTTTTATAGTTGTGTCTTAAAGAAAGTTTTTGTATTGTTATATTTAAATTAAGTTTTGCTTGAATTTGGATCCTCCATTGACATTGGTTTCGATATCTGATAAAGGGTCGTTGGCAGACATACATATTTGTTAGTACATATGAATATTTTCCCTGACGTTGTTATTTTCTATTATTTGATTTGCTAAAATGTTGTTGCCAGTGTAAACGCCTTAAGAGCTATCAAATCTTAATCTGTTTGCATAAATGTAGACATTTGAAGAAATAAAAATGTTGGATTCTTTTCTCTTGCAGTGACTCTTACTTATTACTGAGATTTGTGACAACAAAAAGCTTATGTGGAAACTACATAAAAAAAGTAGAAAATCTGTTGTTATAACAATGTTAAAACATATGTTGCATAGACAGGAAGACAACACATCCAGCAACACATACTCATGCAAAACTCTGGTGTGTCAGCTCTTAAAACCACTCAAGCAAATCTGTATTTTAAAATAACATTCAGACGTTTACAAAAAAAACTTTACAAAAATAATATAAATACAAAAAGAACCAAAAATACTCGTAATAATATTTAACAAAAAAATCTACTTAAACATCCACCTTAAGTAGTGGCAATTGTTAAAAGAGTTATTGTTTTTCTATGTTAAGTGCTGCTGGTTGTTATTGCTGCTGTTGCTGCAATTGTTATCACTGTTGCTATTGTTTTTTAATGTTGGTGGTTTGAGAGTAGTATTGTATTATTGTACGAGTATAAACACTTAATCAACAACTTTAAATCCCAGTTTAACTAGATTCATCTGCATATTTATAGCTTAAACTCCCAGATCCTGGGCGTGTGAGAAAATTTTGATTCAGCTCTGAAGTTTTTGTTTTAGTGCTTATTTTTTTTTTGCTAAATACGTTAGCAAATCCATGATTTTGCACCTTGATAAAGATGACAATAAAAATGTCACATATGTAAATACATATGTATATCTAAGTCCCTTGTTGGAAAAATTTGTGAGACTTGTGCTGGTGGCCGTAGGAAATATTTGGTTGTAATTAAGCAAAAACATGTACATATGTCTTCCTCAGTTAACTTTTATGAACAAATTTAAAATTTGAAACAAAAACTGCTGATGTTTTCTAAATTTTTATATTTTCTCAGCATTGAGTTCATTCGTTCGTAGGTGAGGTTTTATAGGTTCCAGTGCAGATAATATCTAATAAGATAATGCCTGAATAGGAGACATAAAATTAAGAATAATAGTTTAACAAATATACTTAAAAAGTTTACGATTTTTAAAACTGTAGCCAACAAACAATTGATTTCTTCGATCCTCTTAAATTTTTCTAGGAATTTTCAATAAATTTATACAATTTAGTTGATGTGGTAAATTTTAATTGCCTTAATTAATTTCTTATCAAATGAGTTGAAATCATTTATATTTAGATATTACTATATAACTCAGAAATACCACAAATACATGACATCAAGTTCTTTAAAACATATACTGGAAACAAAAAAGGATTATATTTTTATTATCTAAAATTTTAAAATACAATGTTTTCAAAAGCTTGTGACCATGAAAAGGTTAAAATTCTGCACTTTTTAAGCCATGTTAATTTTTTTTGTGGCAAGACACTTAAGTACACTTACCCTTTTTCTCAAACAATATTTTAATTAATGAAACTTGTTACCCTGCTGAGAATTTTTTCTTGTTTTTTTTTGTACCTTTCAAAATCTTTGATAATCTCAAACATGACCACAACAAAAAAATGTGAACATTTTCTTCGCATAGAATAGAAAACCTAGAACAAGCCGAGAGATCTTTACATATAAAGAAAACAAGCCGCCAAAATAGTTTTTATCTCTTTATCTCGTTTTCAAGATAGAAAAATATTTTTGTGTGTTTTAAGAAAATTGTTGCCTTCAAAGATTTTCTGAAAAATATTTATACCTCAAATGTGTCTTAATGGTGAAAATGTTTTAATGAAAGATCTATAAAATCTTATTTTTTATTTTTAGAACTTAATTAAAATCCTTTTAAATTTGAATTGATTTTGTTATAAATCTAAATCGTTAACAATTTGAAATATTTAAACATAGATTCTTGATGATTTTTAATCTTGAATATTCCATATCAATTTCTGTGCAGTTGTCACTGATGTGTCACTTTCTCTAAAACGAAATTAAATTCAAAAATTTGTAATCGAAGAAGCACATTGTTGGTGATTATTGTCATCTCTATTAACTGGAATACTTAGACTGTCAGGGCTCACTGAGTCATTTCACCACAATGTCTTCAATAAATAAACAAATACTTAACACAGAATCATTTACACTGGAACGGTACTGCAACAACACTAACTCTAAATTCATTTACACATACATATATATATTTTACCCATGCAATTCATAACCCTTCAATGTGTCATATATTACATTAGGATCCCCAGAAAAGACTAAAACAACAAGAAAGAATTCTCAATATTACTTAAATATCACAGTTTGAAAGAAATGGAGATAAACGATATAAAATGTATTGTATAATATGTATAATAGGGTCATAACTTTTTTTTGTCAAATCTGTATAATCAAAATATTCAAGAACGAGGTTTGAAGTACACAGTTTTTAAAAATATATTAACAAAGTTTTAATACTAAAAATGTATATAGTCGAAGTAGTTCTTCCTTATTATTATACTAATTTAGTTACATCCCTAATGTATAAATGAAGTAAAGATAAAACGAAATGATGACATTTCAACAGCACCAGGCGTTGAGACACACGGCGATTTATGACAGCCATCAATAGCTAGAAGCATTTTCATATTTATTTATAATTCACCCAAAGATTTGTGGAACTCTCTAGTCACTCGTTCTGGTGTTTGTTTATAGTGTCATGGAATATTTGTTAAACGAACATAATTTCAGATATGTATGTATTCTTGTATGTAGAATGTATTGTTGTAAAATGCTATAATACTATTAAGAATTATTGCAAGTACAAAAAAGCTTGCAAGCGCCAATAAGCGGTTTACACTAGCTGTTGAAAAGCCAAAAATATATTAGTTAAGCTTATAACCGCCGTGGTGTAGTAGGTTAGTCATCCGCCTAGCATAACAGAGGTCCTAAGTTCAATCCGCTGCCAGACCCATTTGAAAAAAATAAATTTTCAATAAATAAAAGCGGCGGTTCATCTCATAACTCAGCTAGCCACTGGTTATTGAGTATTAGGCTATGTGAAACTTCTCTAACTAATGCATTTGCCGTTCGAAGCCGGTCAATTTCAATGAGTCATAAAAAAGAATCGGATGTAGCTCATTGTCTGAGAGAAGTACCCTTTGTTCCAATTGGAATGTTGTCGTGGGAATTATATAGTTTCGGTAAGACGGGTGGCTTATCATTTGGTTAGCATAACTTGGGTTACCAGTGATAAATTTTTAAAAAATTGGAGCCAACCATTAGCTACAATAAATGTATCTATTTTCTCTATCAGATAAATCCTTAGATTTTATAGAGCGGGCCAATGACAGAGGAGGTAAGAAACTGTCATCTCTTCCTGAATGCTATAACAATTTCCACAGTAGTTAATACTATGAAGATTATGTCTTCTAGCTTACATTTGCCATTGAAACTGAACAAGTGGACCGGGTAGAAATACGGGAGATAAAAATAATACCATCTTTCCCGCATATCTTAAGAGTTCCTTGATAACATATTATTCAATTAACATTAATCGTAGATTTTTACACTGTAATAAGTATAAATAAATTTCAAGAACTCTGTATTACGATTATACATATCATCAATGCAGTGCTAGTGTGAACAGCTCCTAATAATATTTTAAGCAAATTTATGATTATGGCATAAAATACAACAATGTTTTTTTATAGACAAATTTACAGACACCCGGAAAACTATGCGGACTGACTAAATCGGTCTGTTGTTGCATTTTGCCTCATCTTTGGATATCCAAACTGTAAATGAGTCTTTATGGTTTTTCTGTAGAATCCTATAGATTTTTAGACATACTCGTTCGTATCTTTTTGTTTTCTTTTATATTTCGTTTCATCATTTGTGATATTTTTTGTTTTTAATTTTTATTGTAAGTAACGTGTTAAGTGCTTTGGTATGGGGTTAAAAATTTGTATAGCCCATCATAAATTTCGAGTCGAGTTATTTTTGTATTTCGAACAATTTAAATGATTTTACGTAAGTTATTTATGGATGCGTGTGCGTTTGCTGCTATTTTGTAAGTATTTTTGTGGCATGGGAGCAGGAGGAATCGGAGAAAGGCCTATTAATAATAACTAAAAATATGGGATTCTTGTCTACTTAAATATGATGACGAGTTATGTATGATGGCACTTTCCAACAGTAGTCCTCCACTCCACCATTCATTATGATGACGACAGATAAGTTCATTTGTTTTTTAAATTTATTTTTTATTAGAAATTTGTTTATTTTTTAATTTGGATTGAATTTTGAATTTTTTACTTGAGTGTGTGTTGGCTCTAGGGAGTTTAAACAATTACTTAAGTGTTAAATTTATACTAAAATATATTCGAATGGCAGAGTGTTTGTTTATTTTAAATGATAACTCCCCGTTTTTGAGTAAACAAATCAAAATGACACAATTCTCTAGAAAAGCTAAATTTATTTAGTTACAAATGCATAATAAAAAAAATCTTAAACAAATACATATGATATTCTTTGATTTTAAAAAGTTTATAAACAACAAAATTTCGCCATCAAAATGATATATTAATTAATTTTACAGTTCGTAACCACCCAACCGATAATCTAATTTAAATTGCCTTCTTAAATTTATATATCATTTCTGTCTTGACCATCTGATTTGTAGGCTACCCAATTTAATAGTCGCTCAACAAATAATCATTTCAAAATTTCTCTTTTAATTTCGAATAAATCTTAATGAATTGTGGAACTTTTGACCAAAAATTCCAAAACCGTAATATTTACGTTTTAATGTTCCAATTAATAATAAGACAACAGCCCCTTTGATGTTTGCTTCTTTTATATTTCATTTTTTTATTCGAATATAAGACATAAATATAAATAATCAAAAAATACTTGTTGCGTTGAAATTCAAAACTCACTTTTATTTAGAAGATAACCAAAAGTGAACCAAACAACAACAAAAACTGTAAATGAAATGACAATATTTCCGAGAAAGATGAATCAATCCAAACGAAAAAGCCAAGAAATGTTTAACAGCAACATAATGAGCTAGATGGATGGTCGGTTGGATAGTTGGCCTTAAGATATATGTTCGAGTGCAAGCACAGATATCAAACAAAGAAATTTTTAACTAACAACAACGACAGAAGATTAATTATTACATTAAAATAAAACACAACCGCAAACACGAATATTTTGATTTTTTTTTTGACAGAAAGTAAGAGCTACAAATACAAACACAGAAAGACGCATAAGCTTCGAGCGGACTAAGTCTCATACATCTTCTATCCAATGATTATAAAAAATGAACCTTAAAAATCGAAAATTATAAATATTTTAAAGAAGAACAATACAAATAATTCCAATTACACTTGTGAAAAAATGTTGGTTTATAAAAATAAGCTTAAGAGTGATTTGATGGCCTTTAACACTAGAGTCAAATATGGACCAATTGTCAACAATTTCGTTACAACATCTCGAATGCCGGTGTAACGAAAGATTTAATGTCTGGCTCATTTTTAATACAGAAAAATTCGTTATATCGCAAAGTTATACACCACCTAAGATATATTGGTCTGAGACCGCCTTTAAATATACTGATCTACTCATAATCAATAACTGATTCGATTAACTGATGTTTGCCCAAACAGCTGGCTTGTCGTCCATATAATCTTGTTATCGAAGTCAAAATTTTTAAAATAATTTGATGAAATTTGGTATTTATAGTGGGACTATGATACTGAAATCGGTTCGTTATGTAGGTATTTAGATTTTGGCATCAAATTTTAGTATTTTTTTACAAAACTTTAAATAATTTTTACAATACTCGAACGTGAAAATCGTAAAAAATGACAGACTTTAATACTTTTTACTTGCTTCTAACTCTTTTTACTTGATTTTCAAAAACTCATTTATATATCGTTTAAATTTATGTAAACTTTCTTGAAATTTTTTTATTATTCGTTATATCGAGTATAAATTTTGCTTAATATTCGCTATACAAGGTATTCAATGCTAAAAATAATATCGTTCGTTATATCCAATTTTCTTGAAATCGAGATTCGTTATTCCCGGCTTTGCAAGAATTTGGCAAATAATTTCTTCTACTAAAAAACTTTATTTTGTTTGAACTTTAAACGTTGATTTTTAAATTAGATTAATAATTAGTAGAAATACTGGAAAAACTATGGGGCACATAGCAGTTTGGATTGCTACAGACTTCAGAAGCACACAGTTCGTCCATTTAACTCAACACTTAAGCGAAATTGAAAACGAGAATTATGTTGACACTTAAAACTCATTTATATCATCATAAAAACTTCTAATTTGAATTGTCTTAAAACTCAAATTTTAAAAGCTTTTTACTATCTTCTTTTTATGAGTGTAATTTTAAAGTTTAGCTTAAAGGGCTTTAATTTCCAAAAAAAAAAAACTTTTTTTTTACAAATAGTTAAATGGTTATTTGATGATTTATTTACATTTTAACAAACAAAATTTTGATGGAAGATCGAAGATGTGGCCCAAAGAAGAACAAAAAAAGTGGAGAAGCAAAAATAGGTGTTTAGTGTTAAGAAAAAGAGAAGAAGATGAAAACATGCTGGAGGCCATAATGGCCGAATCATGTAAACATCAGAAACAAACAACGACCGTTAGTTTAATCAAATCAGTAACAATGTCCAGATCCAAAACAACATCGAAAATAGTTTTTTTTATTTTTGTTTGTTAATAAGTTTATGTATAAACTTTATCAACAAAGAATTTAAAAATAATAAATAATGACACTCTCTCTAATACCAATAAATTGAAGATTTATTTGAATGTATTTTACATACGTATTATATGATGAATATATGAATGCCTTCAGTTTAAATGACTCTTTCTTAGAAGAATAAACTAAAATGTTTTCGGTTTGTTTCTTCTAAAAATCGCTTAAAAACCTATTTTTAACTCAGACAAGCGAACAGAAAGCTAGACTTACAAAATGTATCTACGAAAACAAAAATGTGTAAACATAAATCAATAAATAATTTTCTTTGGCATTATTATTACTTATTACCATTTAAAGCTTGTGTTTGAAATGACTGAATGAATACTCGTAAAGAATTAAGTTATAACTTTAAGAGGAGTCTTCGAACAATTTGAATCCAAATAAACAAATAAATAAAACATCGTCGAACATATACGAATGGAAGAAACACATAAGTCTGGTGTCGAAAACCAATCAACAACAATGAGCCATTCCAAGATTAATGCCTTCCAAAATATACAATATTTTTACCAGTTATTCGTATAATACAAAATAATGCACATACATAAATACTATGTATGTAAATTTTATTCAATAAAAAAATAATAAATATGAATGTTCAAATCTACTAGACTACAAAGAATGGCTAAATGGCTGTAAGTCTGATGTTAGTTAGAGGTTGAGGTTGGTTGTAGTTGACTGACTGTATGACTAACCGAAAGATGGTTGTTTTTGGCTGACTGTTCGATTGAGCTGTGTGAAGTTGTAATGAATGTTAAACGTTGAGAAAATTGTTCACTTAAAAACACATTTTTTAAACTCAATAACAACAATCAAATTATGTTTGAATGTGTTTTATTTTATACCCTACACCACGATAGGTGGATGTTGTTATTAATGGCAACATAAGAAAGTGTTCAAATTTGGAAAGATATTACAAAATCATTTGCTTTTAATTTAGGATACCTCTCATATGACTATTGGACACATTTGTCCTCTGTGCAGAAGGTTTCCATCTGGTCGGTTTTGACAGACTATAAGTCTTGCATACTTATACATATATATTTTTTTATATTGTATTACTTTTAAATTTAAATATTATGCGTACAAAAATTTGATTTAAAAATTTATGGCAATCAATAAATTTCGAAAGAGAAATTTACATACGTATAAAATTTTAATTAAATTTAGATGAAAATGAAAGGGAAAAATCGAATAGAAAGTGTTAATGGGGTTCAAACGCCATAAACCAGAAAAACAGACGAAGGTCTGATAAAATGTTATTAATTTTTAAAAAGTCTGCAAAATTTAATAAAACATCATTAATTTTAATAGGCCTGTAAATATGTATAACAAGTAAAAAACAGCAACAATCAGCCAACTTTTTTATCTTTTTGTATTCAAATATTCTCAATAAATTTTTAACGATTAAAAAGTATTGTTTTTTTACATTAAAATTGTGTTTAATTAAACAAATACACACATACAAACATAAATACGTATATTTAACTTTCCATCTTTGTTACAATTTGGTTTCTATGAGTTGAAATGTAATCACCCACTGATTACAATATTATACGAGTATTTACATTAGGGTGATAGGAAAATTTTCTTTGATTTCAAATGTTTTTCGACGGAATTTTATGATACTAGGTCTAAAAGTTATGTTCTGAAAATTTGAGCCAAATCGGACAAAGTTTTATGGGGGTCCAAAGTTTAAGAGCCCATTTGTATAGTGAAAAATGGGTTAAAATAAACAAATTTTTGAAGAAAAAATAATGGAATATTAAAGAAAACTAAAACAGCTTTATTTCAAATAGTTAAAAACAAAAATCTATAAAGTAGTTTTGGAGTTATTTCATTTATACCCTGAAAATACATGTCCTTGAAAACGCGCCTAAGGATATGCACTAAAAATTGTATGTTGAAAATAAAGAAACTTCAAAACTGGACATGATTTATAATTAAATGACTCGTTAGTATTGAATAGTTCAGTTTTGCTTAAATATAATCGAATTAACTTAGTTTTGTTCATGTTGGAAAATGGTACATTTTTTTCAGGTCGGTTTCAAAAATCATTTTTTAATTTTTCGAAAATTTTGTTCAACAAATATTACACAGTTAGAAATTACTCACCAGTGAGTTAAAGCAGACAAATGGGAGAATAAAACACAAAAAAAAATGTAGATCGATATCTTGAAAAGTTTCGCCATACCTGCGATTTAAAATTGAAGAATTTCGCGAAAATCAAAATCAAAAAAAATTCGAGTAGATGCTCGGTAAGTTTTAATTGTATTAAATTTTAACAGTAAAAACTAATTAATATTATTGATAAGTTTATGAAAGGTATTTTAATATTAGAAGAGATTAACCCTTTCCTCACCGGGGTCAAATATCAAAATTTGAATTTACTTAAAATTTTCATAGCGAGATTAAGAAATTTTAAGTAGCGAATTTAAATAAAAAAGCATGTTTTTGACAAAATTAAGTGCTTTTTATTGAATCAAATCTTCAGAACTAAACTTTTAGACCTATTGTTACAATATTCCGTTGAAAAAGTTATAAAATTCGAAAAAACATTTTCTTTGATACAAAAAATTGTTACCCTAATGTACGTATATTAATATTATACACCATTCATCGTAATTTTGGTACTTTTGTATGCCAGTATTATTTTATTTTACCAATAATTCTAAAAAGATTGAATTTTATTAAAACAAAATAATTTTTGCAAAAAAAAAATGATAAGTGAAAGGCAAAAATTCGCCTTCTTCAAGAAAGGAGTCATAACACTTGGATCATTTCATCATTAGTTATACTTTGTTTTTTTTTTCGATCTAATTACAATATTTGATGTATTCGAATTCGAACTTTTCTATTCTTAAATTAAATAGGAACTCCACAAAATCTGAGTATTTTGTGGCACAGTGTAACCAAACTTCAATAAAAATATTTGCCAATTTTTAATAGACAGAAAATAAATTATTTTACATTAAACATAAAAATCCTCTTAAAAGAAGATTAATTGAAATGATCAGCAATTTTTTTATACTTTATATTAACTTGATATTTATTTGTTTCATGTCATCAATGAAGTTTTCTTAGTCATATTGTCATATATAAAAACTCATCAATATACCTTTTTTATTGATGCAGTCCCAATAATTTACAATTAATTATTAACACAATATCCTGAATGTCTCTTGAGGATCTGCCTTTGTAACTCCATAATCATTAAGGAAATTTGTAAAAATCTTAATTTAATTAATTTTTAAAATCATAAATTTCCTGTACTTCCCATCCGTACAATGAAAAAGTCTGCTTTTGAGTCAAATTGAGAAAAAAGTCTAAGAACCCTTAACATTTTTTTTGTTCCTTTTTAATTTAAAGCCCAACAGCCGTTGGAGCTGCAACATGAATTGTTGAATGCTTGATCGGTTTTTTCTTTTTTATGTTTTTTTGTGCTCCTCTTGTCCCAAGTATCTGTTAAGCAAAGATTCTCATCATCAACGCGATGATAATCATCATCACAGTACAATTGAGGAGGACTATGATCTGTTTTGAGAGATTAAAATGACTGCAGGGCTGGCTGTCTGTTGTAGCGTGTGACAGTCATGTTGTCGTTAGACGTATTTCAGTTTTTTTTTGTCTTGCTATTAACAAAACAACTTGTCAACATACCATAAATATGGTAGGTCAAGATAAAAACCAATACTCGGTCTGGCAACACCAATGACATTCAGCAAGTACCGGACTAAACGTCAATGTACCAATTACTTTAAAATGTGGAAATCTAATGCATGTCAATGCATGTGCAAAATTTTGGCGTCATTCTAAAAAGTTCAGTGGCTGTGGTCAGTACCACAAATAAAATTAAACCTTAACAAGTTTTAAAAGTGTGAAAGTGTTAAGTTTTGTTTAAGTGCGTCTCTTTATTTTATTTTGGCATTCTACCACTATAAAACTAGGAACAGTTTTAGATAGTGTGTGTGCGATTTTTAAGACACCATTCCATCTCTACCAAAAAAATTAAATTTTTACCGAAGACCACTTGGAAGCATTTGTTGATCGAGGGAATTTGTTGATTGACACAGTAAAGCCCGGGAAGCGTGCATCCAGTTCAAACAAGAAAAAAAAAGGCCCTAATATTTTGTGCCCCTTTGCGATTTTGATTACGCAAGCAGTCACTGATCTTGTTGCGAGTTCTTGGAAACCAAAGACGGCAGCGGCAAAAACAGTAAACGTCCATACTACCACTTTGTTGGATAGGTTCCAAGCTAAAAAAAAAACAAAAAAAAGTCTTGTAGGCTCATGTCAATGGCATCGTAAAATAACGGTATCTTTAGTGGAAAGTTTTCTGGTGCGTACCGTTATTCAACACGTGTTCATAAAATTCCTGAAAATATACAAAGATAGAACAAAAATACTATTTGCGACTATTATATACTTACCAACTATATACTTGCCTAACTATACAATTACCTGATTCTACACTTACCTGATTATACATTCACCTGATTATATACTTACCTAATTCTACACTTACTTGATTATATACATGCTTATTTATATACTTACCTATTATATAATTACCTTATTATATACTCACCTATTATATACTTACCTAATTATATACTTACCCAATTATATACTTACCTATTATATACCTACCTAAACTTATAATTACCTAAATATTACTCTTAATTGATAAACTTAAACTACAATTATACCTATGCTAATTTGATTATATATAGATACATACTTATACCTAATACTAGTTTAATAATATCTCATTATATTTCTAACTATATACTCTTATAATTATATAACTATACTTATATGATGACATTTATATAAGCTATTTTATATCATGTAATCATATAACTATTTTTATATAATTATACTTATACATAGTGTTATATAGCGTATAAGACTTAACTTTACATAAACTTAACTTTAAAATGATCACTTGAATTAAAATTCCTTAAATTTTTCAAAAAATTTAAATTAAAAAAAAAAAAAAAACTAGAGATTTTCTTATAAGAGCTATATTTTGACTTTTTGATTAAAAACATTCATTTAAAACTTTATTTTGTTTTAAAAAAATTTATTTTCTAAAAATAAATTTCTAAAACAAAATGAATGTCATAAAGTACTTTTTCAAAATTTTGTTTAATAATTTAAATTCTCCTAATATACGATTAGAACTGAATGAATAAAATCTTAAATGTTTAAAATAGATAAATAAAATAATATGAAATATAAATTTGAGATAATAAAATAAAAATAGATAAATAAAACAATATGAAATATAAATTTGAGATAATAAAATAAAAATAGATAAATAAAACAATATGAAATATAAATTTGAGATAATAAAGTAAAAATAGATAAATAAAATAATATGAAATAAAATTTAAATAAAAGAAATTAAAATAAACTGAAATAAAAATCAAAATAAAATTAAAATAAATAAATAAAATAATATGAAATATTAATAATAATAATAAAAGATAAAAATAATAAAATAATATAAAATAAATTTGAAATAAAATGAATAATATAATATAATATCAAATTAAAATAAAATTCAAATAACATATAAACTAGAAATAAAATAAACTGAAATATTAAAATAAGGTAAAATATAATGACTAAAGTAAATATAATATTAAAATAAATTGAAATAACTAAAATAAATTAAAAATAATAAAATGAAATATTAAAATAAATAGAATAAAATTAAAATAAATAAATAAGATAAAATAATAATATTGAATAACTAAAAATAAAAATCTCTTTCTTTTTTTTATTCAAATATGATTTAAATAAAAAAAAAGATCTTTATATGGCTTCCGATTGCGGTTACAATTAAATAAATTATAAGTTAAGCATTAAACTTTATTAATATAGATTTTTTATTGACATGAGATGTAGAGCATCACGATAATTTGTATTATTTTATATTTTTTCCTTTATTTTATTAATAAATACAATTGTTATATATTGAAATTATGTGGTAATCCCATTATTTCTTGGTTGTGATGGAGCCGGTAAATTGAAGTTGCGGTAAGTATACGAATAGGGACAGGACTCGAAGAAGCAGGCCCAGAGTTCTGTCACTGGATGACTTCATCAAGTCATATGGGGTGGGCAGCCTGTCCAGGACAAATCAACTGGTCCTGAAGACATCATGTCTAAAGAATAGCAGCTCATATCGTCAAACGTCCGTCTGGTCTTTTGGTCATTCTCATCCAGTAATTGTTTTGTCCAATGTTGTATGTATAACCAGCTTCAAGTCAAACCATCGACTTCCCATTATGGCACGAAACTTTATTTTTTGTGAATGTGCACCCAACCAAGTGGAAAGATCCCCCCCAATCCGGCGAGCTACAGCCTACCATCTAGTGCCAATCCACGATGAAGCACATGGGTGAGTTGAAGATACATTCTTCAACAAACAAAAGCACATTTCCATCACAAAAATGGCGCCCAACGTGGGGCAGGCAGGTAATTTACATTACTTGTTTGCTTCATCAACCAAATTTGCATTTTTTATTTTTTTTTCTCAATTTAAAATTGTAAATCAATCATTCGTTTGAATTTGAAAGGGACGTATGTCCCGGAAGACACATCCAAATGTCATGCATGAGTTGCGACGTCTCTGGATAAGAATAATTAATGATTGGTAATTCAGTATCCATAGCCGATGGAACATCTCGTATGTCCCTGAGGACATTTACAGTGTCATGCATGTGTTGCTACGAGATGGGCCATAGGATATGCATACTGGAGAGTCAAATGGATTCAATCAATCCAAATCAATTTCAGTAGACATGAGCAAATGGCTATATAGCTAAAGCTCATCTGCTTCGGCTTTTGATTTCGGGTAGAGGAAGATCCAGGAGATTCAAAGTTGTCGTGATGTTTCGTGATTTGTTTAAGTTATTTGACGATAGGAAGCCAGCTGCGTAGGAGAAAAAAAATGTTGTTCTTCTGACATGATGATTTAAAGTTTTTTTTAAAAAAAAAAAACTTACTACCACAATTTCTTTTTACCAGGCAACATCCATCCAACCAATATGTATATATGTATATAAATTTTTTTTACTTGCTAAAACTTAAGTCTATAAATATTTTCTTATGTTAACTAACAATTTTTTTTGTATTTTCTTACTAACTAAGTATATATTATAATACATTCTGGTATCAATATCTTTTAAGGCTAAGTATCTTAAAGTTAATTTCTATTTTAGATTATATAAAACATATGCTACATTTTTAATCATTTACTAATTTGACATTTATACTTAACATTTAACACTTATACTATTACAATATATTTCCTATTTTTTCAAACAAATTTTCATTTTTTAATCTTTTTATATAAATTTCACACCGTTGTGAGTTTTAGCTGCATATTTTTTTTGGTTTGAGATTTTTTTTGAATTTGTAGTACGTCTAGTAGATAGTTGTAGGTCTCTATCGGTAGAGTTGATCAAGAATGAGTACTAGGAACCTCAGGTCATCGAGTCGTAATCCCGTTAGTAGTGACAATTTAGCTAATAACCCGACGAATACAACAACTACAACAGCTTCTCAAAATATAGTACCAATTGTTTCGACTAGTGCTATTACCCCGTTAATGTCGATAAGATTTCCGACAGGTTACGGACCACAGACTCATTCATCCCCAGACACTGATCACAGTATAACTACACCTACATATAGTAGCCTAACAGCTAGAGTGATCAGCGGTCAAGAAAGTGATACGGTTAGACGAAATATAAACATGTCGCAGCCTAATAGAAACTCCCAAAGCGGTAATGAACAACGAAACCCGATTAGAAGCGAAGAGGATCAAGCAATTAGGGACTATGTTAGTGCATCGGTGCAAGCTGCTCAAGACTCTATAATGCGAGAGGTGCAAAACATGCAACTCATGTTGCCACAGCTAATTAGAGAATCTTTGCGCTCAGAAAGAATCAATTCTTTCGAAAACCCTGACGGTCCAGACCATAGACGCTTCGGTCCAAATAACAATTTTCAGACACCATTTAACAATTTCAATAGACAACCATATTTTCCGTCACACAATCCCCAAAACATTCCACAACAAAGACCACCTAACATTCCGCAACCAGTGTTCAGCAATTCACTCGATGATTCCCAACAGTACCAAGGGTTAGATAATTCAGCTCAGGGCTCAGTTAATAGAACTATATCGCCTAACCAATTGGAAAAGTGGGGCATCAAATATGATGGATCGAATAAATCGCTGACTGTGGAAGACTTCGTGTTTAGAGTGGAAGCTCTCAAGCAGGATTATAACTGCTCATGGGAGGTTGTGATGAAGGGATTTCATCATTTAGTGACCGGTGCCGCCAGCACTTGGTTTTGGTCTTTTAGGATGAAATATCCTATCTGTAATTGGCACACTTTCAAACATTTCATGATTAAAAAATTTCGTAACTTTGAAAGCGATTTTGAGATTCAAAGGAAAATAATGGAAAGGAGGCAAGCTCCTGGCGAATCTGCCGACACTTTTATTCAAGAAATAGTCAAGCTTAAGAACCAAATGCGAGTTCACGTCGCTGAAAGTGAACTAGTCAAAATGGTTAAAGATAATTTAAAAGACGGATTAGCTCAGTTAATTTTCCCAATCAGAATAGACAATCTAGACCATCTCTTAGAAGAATGTAAAAGAGCGGAGAGGAATATTTCCAAGAGATCCTCTAACCGGATGACTTTGGGAAACAATCGTAAGGTATATGAAATGGACCACTTTGAATCAGAGACAGATAACGAACAGATTCAACAAGTAGAAGCGTTACAAAGGGAGAAGTTTTCAGGAAACCAACTTACATGTTGGAACTGCAAGGCCCCTGGACATTCATTTGTCGAATGCCCTGTAGCCCAACGGAAGCTTTTCTGTTTCAAATGTGGGTTCGAGGATGTGACCAGCCCGACTTGTCCAAGGTGTGTGGGAAACCCGCACAAGAACATGCGAAAGACTGGGAATGCATGTTCAAGTCCAAACGAGTCCCAGTAGATGATAACTTTACAAATTTTATTTTATCCAAGGAAGAATTTCAAACCGACAGCAATGATCAGATAAATAATAAACCGATAGTTAAACTTTTTAATGAAAAATCAGAGTCAAACAAAATAATAACATCTTCAAATGAAAGTTTAAAAGTCCCAAGTTTAGAAAATAGTCTATCAGAGCAAGCTGACACATACCTAGTTGACCAAACTGACAATACCAAACCTAAGTCTCGCCTTCGAACATCTTTGAACCCAAACTTGCCATATGACGAACGGTTACAAAGATATAACGAAAAAAGGGCCGAGATATTTGCTGATATGCCGACAGTAAGTAAAAACATTTTAAAAACTAGAGCGAGATATGACAAACGGAAAAAGGAGAGAAAAGTCATAGCTTCAACGACTTTAGGCATTGAAGATGATATTAGGCCATACATGACTGTTGAGATTTTAGGTGAAAAATTCCAAGGTTTACTAGATAGTGGAGCTTCAGTCAGCTGCCTAGGTAGAAACTGTCTCAATAACGTAAAAAAATTAGATACGACTATACTTGACTATAAGTCGTCAGTGAGGACTGCTGATGGAAAAAAGCATTTAATTGTTGGAAAAATAAAGACCACTATTAAGTATGGTAATAAAGCAGTCGAGACAGTTCTCTATCTAGTGCCCAATTTGAATCAGGAATTGATTCTGGGTTTTGATTTTTGGCGGAAAATAGGATTAAGACTTTGTTTAGACGAGAAGATGATTAATGAAATTTCAATAGAAGATGACCTTAAGATGCATGATTTGACTCCATACCAGCTTAAACTTTTGGAAAAGGCAAAGCTTTCGTTTTTATGCCACACCCAATATGGTTTAGGGAAAACAACGCTAGAAAAGCACTTTATTGAAACTGGAGACGCTCCAGCTAAAAAAATGCGTCATTTTCCAGTTAGTCCAGCAGTGCAAAAACTAGTGTACGCAGAATTAGACCGAATGTTAGAACTAGATGTGATCGAGGTAACGACAGGTTCCGAGTGGAACAACAGGACGACGCTAGTGATGAAGCCCGGGAAAAACAGGCTATGTCTCGATGCTAGGGAGTTGAATAAAGTCACCAAAAAGGACTCTTATCCTCTTCCTAACATCGATGGCTTATTAGCTAGGCTAGGCGACACTCACTTTATATCAGCAATCGACTTAAAGGATGCCTTCTGGCAGATACCTTTAGCCGAAGATAGCAGACCTAAGACAGCATTCACTGTCCCAGGAAGGCCACAATATCAATTTAAAGTGATGCCTTTCGGACTGTGCAATGCTGCCCAGCGGCTTTGTCGATTGATGGATAAAGTGGTGCCGTCTGAGCTCAAAGATAGGGTCTTCGTTTACCTAGACGACCTGTTAGTCGTGTCATCCAACTTCCAAGATCACATCGAGATGCTAAAAACAGTAGGGCAAAAGTTGACAGAGGCAGGCCTTACTATTAACATGAAGAAATCTAAATTCTGTTATAAAGAACTGAAGTACCTAGGTTATATTGTGGGAGGCGGAAAGCTAAAGCCTGATGAAGGTAAGGTAAGGGCAATTTTGGACATTAAACCACCAAAAAGTCAAAAAGAGGTGAGAAGATTTCTGGGAACAGTAGGGTGGTATCGTAGGTTCATCCACGATTTTTCAACGCTCACAGCACCGCTTACTGATACCCTCAAGAAAGCGCCAAAATTCGTTTTTACAACTGAAGCTTTAAAATCTTATGAAGAACTTAAAAATCGATTAGTAACTAGTCCAATTCTCTCCAGTCCTGATTTTGATAAGCCCTTTTATGTCCAGTGTGACGCTTCAAACGTAGGTGTAGGGGCAGTTCTGTTTCAAAAAGATCAGGAAGGAAACGAACACCCCATTGAGTATTTCTCGAAAAAACTTAACCAAGCTCAGAGAAATTACTCAACCACTGAAAAAGAATGCCTCGCAGTTGTATTGGCCATCGAGAAATTTCGGCAATACATCGAGCTCATGGATTTCACTGTTATTACA
This sequence comes from Stomorhina lunata, assembly GCA_933228675.1. Classification (NCBI taxonomy): domain Eukaryota; kingdom Metazoa; phylum Arthropoda; class Insecta; order Diptera; family Rhiniidae; genus Stomorhina; species Stomorhina lunata. The sequence continues at coordinate 129,011,272 of OW121742.1, read as the reverse complement.
GATCATTCCAGTTTGAAGTGGCTCATGAGACAACAAGACCTAAATGGAAGATTGGCTAGGTGGAGTTTAAAACTCCAAGGCTTTAAATTTGACATAGAGCATAGAAAGGGGACGAAAAATGTCGTTCCGGATATGCTGTCAAGAAATGATATGGAGGAAATAACCACCGAAAGTAATATCTTAATTGATTTCAACTCAGAATTTTTCAAAAGTAAAGAATATTTAGCGCTAATAGATACAATCGAGCAAAATAAGGATAGATTACCCGATGTAAAGGTTGATGATGGGTTGGCATATAAAAGAGTGAAATTTAACAGGAATGATCTAGAAAATGAGGACGAATGTTGGAAGATTTGGTTGCCGTTGGAATTGACAGAAAGTATAATAAAAAAATCGCATGTTGACAATACATCTCATGGAGGTATAGCCAAGACGATTTACAACATTCGGGAATATTTTTATTGGCCGTCAATGGTAAAACAAATCCGTGAGTTTGTTCGAAATTGTACCACATGTAAGGAGACCAAACACCCGAAACATATTTTACGTCCACCTATGGGAAACGAAATTATAACACAAAGACCCTTCCAAAAAATCTATATAGATTTTCTCGGACCGTATCCCCGGACAAAATCAGGAAACACATTCATTTTTATAGTTCTCGACCATAAAACTAAATTTGTTCTTTTAAAAGCCCTATTTAAAGCTACCACTAAAGCAGTGATTAGATTCCTCAGAGATGAAGTATTTTACAAGTTCGGTGTACCGGAAACTGTACATTCGGACAATGGAAAACAATTCATCTCTGATGCTTTCAAAGAGTTTTTGGATCTTTTCCAAGTCAAGCACATTCGTAGTCCTATCTATTCTCCCCAAGCTAACGCTAGTGAGAGGGTGAACCAGTCGATCCTTAGTTCTATTAGGACGTTTCTAAATGGCGACCAAACCAAATGGGACGAAAACTTGTCTAAGATCGAATGCTCACTAAGATCAACTGTCCACTCTTCCACTGGTGTTACGCCATATTTCGCGCTAACCGGATACAACATGGTTACCCATGCTGACGCTTACCAAATTCTGAAAAAGTTGAATGCTGCTGAAGAAGGTGACATGCTTATATTGCCTAAATCTTCACAGATGCAAATAATACACCAAAAAATTAGCGAAAAGTTACACGATGCGTACTTAAGAAATGTTAAGTCCTATAACTTAAAAAGCAGACAAATAAAATACATACCCGGTCAGGAAGTTTACCGTAAAAATTTTATACAGAGCAATTTTTCTAAAGGTATCAATGCAAAATTATGTAAACCTTGGCTAAAATGTAGGATTAGAAAAGCTATAGGACAAAACCAGTACGAAATCGAAAACCTTAAGGGTCAACTAATAGGGGTAATTCACGCACAACACCTAAAACAATGAGGACTGAAATTTTGAAGAAGTAATCGTAAAAGTTGTAATGAGTAAAAAGCTAATTGTCATTTTTTTAACTATATTCGGAACTTTTCCTATAAAAAAAAAATTAACAGCATAAGAAATATTAGTACCGCATAATTTACCATAGTTTGTAATATATCTCAAAGAAAATATAAAATTGTTTTTCTTTTCTAGAATAGTTTTGTTATATTAAATAAAAGTGATACCCGGTGTATACTCCTATTTATGACATTTTTCTAATTCGATAGAAAATTGCCAGGGAAGCACCAAAAACAAATAGGAACTACTTTCTAATCTTAAAATCTGGAAATATCTCCAAAATTCAGAATGAAAGTAATCCCAACATCATCTCAATAAAAACTACAAACACTTGCCATTTAAAATCTAACTAAACTAAAAGATTTTTTTTAATGAGTACACGCTTTACAAGTTGCTGACCAGTAGAATATTCCTGTCAGACTTGAAATCCTTTTCGCTTAACTGAATATGCAGTTGATAATGATCCATTTTTTTAATCTAACAGATAGTGATAAATTGATTTCTTTATAAAATTATAAAATCTATCCCTGATTATTGACATTTTAAGTAGATGCATTTGAATTTAGAATTATATAAAATCTTGCCTATAAACAGAAATGGTTTCTTTGTAAAGACTATTTTTACCAAGAAAATTAAAAACAAAAATTTTCAAAAAATGAATGTTTTAAAAGTATATTTGTGTATAATAAAGTTAATTTATAACCCATTCACATTAAAAGTTTTGAGGAGTTTTTAATAACGAAAACCACTTTGTAAATCTGATTGCGATTATTTAGATCTTTTGGCATTTATTGAGTTTTCAAGTAAAAATTTTTTTTACTTGTGTTAAAAAAGTTTCAAAAAAATAGTTAATGCCAACACCTTTTAGTGGATCACAAAACCTTTTTTTTTTTAGCAAATCTCAAAACTACATTTCCAAAAGATAAGTAAAGCTCTAAATATTGAAAAATTTTCTTGAACAGTTGTTTTCGATTAGTATTGGGAAATGTGTGGTTTTTGAAAAAAAAAAAAAGAAAAACTACTTTAAAGGGTTGTCGAGCTTAATGTGAATGAGCTATTAAATGCACCACACCGATTTCTATTTCAAATCACGATTTTTATGATATTTTTTTTTGAGAGCCTTTTCGTTCTCATTAAAAATTAACAAAAGAAAAAAAAAACTTTTGTTACTTACCAATATCATCTGATTAAAACACACTTTGGCAGGAACCGGATGCTATGACATCTTGGTCGACTGACTTCCACCTTGACATCAAGAACATGAAAATTCACTTCCTAAAGACGTTGTAAATAACAAAGTTATATCGTTATTTGAATTGTGAATATTTTTTTTTGTTATATAGCCCATTCACATTAAAGATTTTTAGGTGTTTTCGAAATTGAAAACATCATCGAACACACAATCACATTTTTTTAAAATTTGGCACTTGATGAGTTTTTAGGACAAATGAATTTAAAAATCGCGATTAACGGTAAAAAAAACGAACATTAAGTACAAATTTTATTCATAGATAACATTAAAAACAACAATATTTTTTTACATTCCAATGAAAATTTAAATTTAAAAAAAAAAAAACATAAAATATTTGTTTTTTTTAGTTTTTTTTAGACCGACACTTATTTTCGTTATTTTCACATTCTCCTACCTTAGAGTTATAATAACAAGTATGAACTCAGTGTTGTATCGGTAATTTAAAAGTTTTCAAATAAATTTTGTTGATAACTAACACACAATGAGTTTTCATTTTGTATGTGAAAACTTATGTTTTCAATATTGTTTTATGTCGAAAACTATTTTAAGGAGTTTTCGAGCTTAATGTGAATGAGCCATAAAACAAAGTTATTAAAAAAAAAAATCACTTTTCACTTCATTTTTCTTTGTTAAAAAGTTTTTTTCTGCAATTGTTTTTTTTAAACTTTAATAAGCTATTATACTAAATTATTAAAAAAAAAAAAAATCACTTTTCACTTAATTTCTTTTGTTTAATTTTACATTGATTTTTTTAAATTTAAAAATAATTTAAATATCAAAAATATTGCGCGAATCACTCACTTTGGGATCACAAAACTTAAAGAAAGAATCACGTTCAAAAAACACGGTTATATACTTCCTAGTAGGTAAAGGACAAGTTGGTAGCACTTCAATGTCGGCCATTAAAGAAATTTGATTTAATACGGAACAAAAATGTACAACCCTGTTTCCCTCCTCTTTTTCTGCAGCAGGCTACTGAAAAAGAGTAGGCTTTGTGACAGTCATGTTGTCGTTAGACGTATTTCAGTTTTTTTTTGTCTTGCTATTAACAAAACAACTTGTCAACATACCATAAATATGGTAGGTCAAGATAAAAACCAATACTCGGTCTGGCAACACCAATGACATTCAGCAAGTACCGGACTAAACGTCAATGTACCAATTACTTTAAAATGTGGAAATCTAATGCATGTCAATGCATGTGCAAAATTTTGGCGTCATTCTAAAAAGTTCAGTGGCTGTGGTCAGTACCACAAATAAAATTAAACCTTAACAAGTTTTAAAAGTGTGAAAGTGTTAAGTTTTGTTTAAGTGCGTCTCTTTATTTTATTTTGGCATTCTACCACTATAAAACTAGGAACAGTTTTAGATAGTGTGTGTGCGATTTTTAAGACACCATTCCATCTCTACCAAAAAAATTAAATTTTTACCGAAGACCACTTGGAAGCATTTGTTGATCGAGGGAATTTGTTGATTGACACAGTAAAGCCCGGGAAGCGTGCATCCAGTTCAAACAAGAAAAAAAAAGGCCCTAATATTTTGTGCCCCTTTGCGATTTTGATTACGCAAGCAGTCACTGATCTTGTTGCGAGTTCTTGGAAACCAAAGACGGCAGCGGCAAAAACAGTAAACGTCCATACTACCACTTTGTTGGATAGGTTCCAAGCTAAAAAAAAAACAAAAAAAAGTCTTGTAGGCTCATGTCAATGGCATCGTAAAATAACGGTATCTTTAGTGGAAAGTTTTCTGGTGCGTACCGTTATTCAACACGTGTTCATAAAATTCCTGAAAATATACAAAGATAGAACAAAAATACTATTTGCGACTATTATATACTTACCAACTATATACTTGCCTAACTATACAATTACCTGATTCTACACTTACCTGATTATACATTCACCTGATTATATACTTACCTAATTCTACACTTACTTGATTATATACATGCTTATTTATATACTTACCTATTATATAATTACCTTATTATATACTCACCTATTATATACTTACCTAATTATATACTTACCCAATTATATACTTACCTATTATATACCTACCTAAACTTATAATTACCTAAATATTACTCTTAATTGATAAACTTAAACTACAATTATACCTATGCTAATTTGATTATATATAGATACATACTTATACCTAATACTAGTTTAATAATATCTCATTATATTTCTAACTATATACTCTTATAATTATATAACTATACTTATATGATGACATTTATATAAGCTATTTTATATCATGTAATCATATAACTATTTTTATATAATTATACTTATACATAGTGTTATATAGCGTATAAGACTTAACTTTACATAAACTTAACTTAAAAATGATCACTTGAATTAAAATTCCTTAAATTTTTCAAAAAATTTAAATTAAAAAAAAAAAAAAAAACTAGAGATTTTCTTATAAGAGCTATATTTTGACTTTTTGATTAAAAACATTCATTTAAAACTTTATTTTGTTTTAAAAAAATTTATTTTCTAAAAATAAATTTCTAAAACAAAATGAATGTCATAAAGTACTTTTTCAAAATTTTGTTTAATAATTTAAATTCTCCTAATATACGATTAGAACTGAATGAATAAAATCTTAAATGTTTAAAATAGATAAATAAAATAATATGAAATATAAATTTGAGATAATAAAATAAAAATAGATAAATAAAACAATATGAAATATAAATTTGAGATAATAAAATAAAAATAGATAAATAAAACAATATGAAATATAAATTTGAGATAATAAAGTAAAAATAGATAAATAAAATAATATAAAATAAAATTTAAATAAAAGAAATTAAAATAAACTGAAATAAAAATCAAAATAAAATTAAAATAAATAAATAAAATAATATGAAATATTAATAATAATAATAAAAGATAAAAATAATAAAATAATATAAAATAAATTTGAAATAAAATGAATAATATAATATAATATCAAATTAAAATAAAATTCAAATAACATATAAACTAGAAATAAAATAAACTGAAATATTAAAATAAGGTAAAATATAATGACTAAAGTAAATATAATATTAAAATAAATTGAAATAACTAAAATAAATTAAAAATAATAAAATGAAATATTAAAATAAATAGAATAAAATTAAAATAAATAAATAAGATAAAATAATAATATTGAATAACTAAAAATAAAAATCTCTTTCTTTTTTTTATTCAAATATGATTTAAATAAAAAAAAAGATCTTTATATGGCTTCCGATTGCGGTTACAATTAAATAAATTATAAGTTAAGCATTAAACTTTATTAATATAGATTTTTTATTGACATGAGATGTAGAGCATCACGATAATTTGTATTATTTTATATTTTTTCCTTTATTTTATTAATAAATACAATTGTTATATATTGAAATTATGTGGTAATCCCATTATTTCTTGGTTGTGATGGAGCCGGTAAATTGAAGTTGCGGTAAGTATACGAATAGGGACAGGACTCGAAGAAGCAGGCCCAGAGTTCTGTCACTGGATGACTTCATCAAGTCATATGGGGTGGGCAGCCTGTCCAGGACAAATCAACTGGTCCTGAAGACATCATGTCTAAAGAATAGCAGCTCATATCGTCAAACGTCCGTCTGGTCTTTTGGTCATTCTCATCCAGTAATTGTTTTGTCCAATGTTGTATGTATAACCAGCTTCAAGTCAAACCATCGACTTCCCATTATGGCACGAAACTTTATTTTTTGTGAATGTGCACCCAACCAAGTGGAAAGATCCCCCCCAATCCGGCGAGCTACAGCCTACCATCTAGTGCCAATCCACGATGAAGCACATGGGTGAGTTGAAGATACATTCTTCAACAAACAAAAGCACATTTCCATCACAAGCGCTTCATTTAACTTGTGGTGTTTGGGGTGTCGTAAGTGGGGACATTTGATGTAAAATATAGTATATTTTTTTTGTGTCGTATGAGAAAAGTGAATGAAAAAGTCTAAGAATTCATTGTTTTAGTTTTAATCGTAAATTTAATTCAACCGAATTACTACGAGTTCTAGATGTCTACTCGTTTCTAGTGATGTAATAATTTTCAAGGTTAATGATTATTACGAAATATTTCGGATGAGAAAGAAAAAATTTTAACTTTAAAAACCAAAGAAACACATTCCTATTTATATGTTCCTATTAGTAAATATTATATATGTATATCAAATTACGAAATTTTTTTCCTCCGGGTTAGATAAGGTATTTTAAATAATTTTTAGACGTACTTCTTATGGCAGCCATATATTTTGAAAAATAGATTCTCCCAGACCTAAAAAAATTTAGTTATGATTTTGTGAATGGTCGAATTAGAACTGAATTTTATAATTCGACCATTTTGTGAATCAAAAGAGTTTCCTATTACTTTTTGTGCATCAAAAAAATTACTCGATTACTCAATCTTCTTTCAACACTATAGAATAGGGAACATATTTCTTGAAAATATAACATGAATATTTTTTTTTGTATTTGTTATAAATTTTGTTGTTAAACCATAAACCATGATATTTTAAAGTTTTAAACACAACACAGCTGTGTTTTTAGTAAAAATAGCAAAATAAAACTAAAACAAAAACTGAACTGAACTGAATTGTACTCGTAACTTTATATGGTTTGTAAACATTTAAGATACAACAACAAAAATAAAAAGAAACCAAACAAAATCCCTCTTTAGGGATTAAATAGATTTTAAGAAAGAAAAACACAAAGATCCAATGGAGCGCATAAAAAGTAAAAGAAGAAAGAAGTCAGCATCAAGTGGGAAAAACACCAAAACAACCGACCAATGATGCTTAAAGGCCTCGGAATAGAGTTGTCAGTTAAGTTTATGATATTTTTCCGTCAAGATTAAATGCTAATGAGCCTCAAAGAAAAGCACTAGCACTAGATACTAATAACAATTTCAGTCATTACTAACTGCAGCAGCTACTACTCGTATCTTCATAGTATGAGCTCAAGACATTATTATGTTGCAAGAATTTCGTTTGTCCGTCTTTCTGTCTGTTTTTGATTTTTATTTTTTAGCATTTTTTGAGATCTTATCAATTTAAAATGAGGCACGTTCTTATTTATGATTAACTGAAACATAAAACAGATTCAGTATTTCATAAATAAGAGAAGAACTTTGTCTATTTTGTTTTCATTAAAAGAACAAAATAGTTTTTATTTCTATATAATAAAATTATATAAGAATATTCATTTGGTATTTTCGCTTTTCTAAATTTCAAATGGTAAAGTTTTTTTATTTAAATGCATAATTTATGTCCTATTCATGTTTAACAAATAATTTTGACAATATTATTTTTTATAGCTGCACATTCATCTTTTAGTACCCACATATTCATTATATTCACACAAGTATTTTTTTTCTTTAAGAAAATTTTTTTTATGAAAATTTCAAATACCACAAGTTTAAAGATTCTGTGCCGTTTAATTTTTATGTTGTTTTTTAAATTTTATTCTTTTAGTTTAATGGGGAGTTTAAAATAACTCCCCAAAAATTCTAAAAATTCATGTTCTCACATTTTGATTGAATGCTTTTTTTATACTCTGCACCATAAATTGGGGTCATATATATTTCATTAAGTCTTCGGAATTATTTATATGCTGTTAATTATCGGCTGGCCTCATAGAAAGGTCAATAAAATAGTTTCAAAAAAAATGTAAACTAAAATTATTAACAAAACTTGAATGAAATAATAACCCATGGCGCTACAAAAATTAAATCCATATGATTTTCAGGTAGCTCCAATCGTCAAGTATGTATAACTTCTACAGCTGTCGGGCTATTAGTTTGAGAGTTATATAATTTTGAGTGAATCAATTTTTGTTTTGTTTGAATAAGTGGATAAAAAGTAATTTCGTATTCTTATATAGTGGTAGTGCGGGTTATGTGGTATACCTATTTTCTTTTAGTTTTTCGATTAAGTTATAATTTATCGACCACATGATATTTACATCCACTGAACGTTTTTAGAAAAATATTTAAAACTCACGATTTTAGAGATATTTAAGAAACAAATTTAAAATCGATTTTAAAAAGTGTTCAAGAAAGAAATTTGTTTACTATAGATTAGTATTTATATATTTAAACAAAACTTTCAGTTTTTCTTATGTAAACTTCTGTGGTATAGCAGGTGAGTCATCCGCCTAGTATACCGGAGGTCCCAAGTTCGATCCCCGGCCAGAGTCACTTGAAAAAAAAGTTTTCATATAAGCGGTTCACCTAATAACTCAGCTAGGCACTGGTTATTGAGTATTAGGCCATGTAAGACTTCAATAACTAATGCATTTGCCATTCGGAGCCGGAGTTAAAATGTAGGTCCTTTTTAATCAGAGGTAGCCACAAAGAGAATAGCACAAAAAAACGTAGACAAAGTTGCCGTTTTAACTAAAATTGGTATTTTTTTTAATGTGAAGGTCTGACTTTTTAAAAATAAAAACATTTCTACTCAATGTTTTTATCCAAAATTTTTCTATTGAATTTTTTTTATTAAAAATTTTTCTATTGAATTTTTTTTATTAAAAATTTTTCTATAGAAATTTTCTTATCAAAAATTGTTCTATAGAATTTTTTTTTATCAAAAATATTTTCTATAGAAAATTTTTTTATTAAAAATATGTCTATAGAAAATTATTTTATCAAAATTTTTTTATGGAAATTTTTTTTATCAAAAATATTTGAAAAATTTTTTTCTATAGAAAATTTTTTTACCAAAAAATTTTGTTATCAAAAAATTTTTCTACAAAAAAATTTTAGTATCGAAAATATCTAAAAACATATTTTTTATCTAAAAAATATAAAAATCTAAAACAGTTTAATATTAAAATTTACTTCCATTTCGAAAATTATTTCCAATTTGGTTAAATTTATTTCAAACAATGTTTGAAAAGATAATAGTGTCATGGCAACAATGTTCGAGATTATATTTCTTTGTCCTCTCGAACCTTTTTTTGTTGCTATTAATTGGATTTTATTTTTGTTGTTTTTGTATTTTTTTTTTAACAAAGCGGCACCAACCGACTTGGTTAATATCCAAATCCAAACTGAATGCTTTTAATACTTATTTTCACGAGTTTCATTAATGATCGTGATATTTATGAAAATTGCAAAATGTCTTCGGCTACTGGTGGTATGGGCCTGCTTTTTATGAGTCTAAAAATATAATCGGATGCAGGATTTCAGAACCAAAATCCCTGATTTTCATATCGGAGCATCTCCAGGAATTTACTTAAATACTAAAAAATATCGCTTTTATATCAAAATTAAGTCTAGTAGGATTACGTATAACCATAGCCTCAATACATGTCCAGTTCCGAAATCTTCAAAATTTTTAAATATATATTTATAAAATTATGTGGTCGCGTTCGAACGTTCCTACTTGTGCAAAGCATGATTTTCATTCAGGATTTAGTAGGCGCTGTCATTAAATCTTTTTACAAAAATCTTGTTTTACGGTATTATCTTGTTCGCCAGAATGATTTTAAATCATTAAGATTACTTTAAGTTTACAACAAATGTTAAAGTAATCTAGCCCATCAATCTACCACTGACTGCATTATTGCACAAATCCAAAAAATATAAATTGCATTTCGTTTATTGTCAACACAACTTGAACAATAGGAACTATTTTATACTTAAATATATGCATTTTTTTATTCTTGTGTAATCATGCCACTTTTTCATATTTTTTGGATGTCAGTTTTTGTTTTTTTTTATTTTTGGATCGCCCACCCAATAGAAAGACGAATACTCAATTCGAGTATGGATGTCGGCACAGTTGTTACAATAAATCAAAAATACTCATCGAAAATGGTATTTTGTAAAACCGTGCGTGTGTTTCGTACAACAGAAGAAATTTTTTATAATTTGTTAAATATGTTGTTGTTTTATTAAAATATATTCATAACATTTTCAATTTCAATTTTAATGCTTATTATTTTTTATATGTAGATATTTTGGTTTTATTAAACTTTAAAACATTTTTTAAATTTTCTTATAAAAATAATTTTTAGGGCTTTGCCATGATGATCCCTGGGTGGGTGTTTTATTTTTTCTCATTTTTCTAACACATGTAAGTATGAATGTATAAAAGTGAGTTTAATAGTGGCGCCTTTAACTTTTTTTTTAAATTTTATCCATTTATCATTTTATAGATTTTTATTTGTCATAAGCCAATAAAAAATAATTTTCTAAGAGAAACATTATTTATGCATTACGCGTCTTCACTTCTAACATGCATTACCACCATTCATTCTACTTTAGAGGGTCGAGTCATTTTCATTTATTGTTTGTCGGATCTAATGGAGGCGACTTTTAAGTTAAATGTTAAATTAGCCTCGAACATTGAATATTATTTGTTTGAAAAAAATTTGTTTAATTGCTCTATTACAAGAAAATACTAAACAGAAGGTGGTCGGTCGCCCATTTGGCCACTTTGTGGATATTAAAAGTTTATGTTTTTATATGTTTTTATTGAAAAACATGTGTATGTGTGACTTTAATAGAATTTTTTAGAGGTTGTAAAAGTCAAATAATAAATTTGCCACTTTTGTTTATTAAAAAATTTTATAACTAGGCTTTTTATGACATTTCCTTATGTAGTCAAATTGGTTTGAATTTAATGTTTCTAAGAGGTTTTCTAATTGAATTTAAGATTAAAAGCTCAAAAAAAGGTATAAAATTTTTTTATAATAAAAACTTATATAATAATAGAAAAGTTATTTTGTATTAGAATGTCTTTGTATTATTATGTTTATGTCTTATGCCCTAGGAGGTAAGGGTTAGAACTATAAGAATAAAACTGATATCGACATTTTATTAAAACTTAAAAAAATGTTTTTCATTCTTATTCCTATTTAGGAGTTATTGACTAAGGTAAGGTTAGTGTAGCAGTCGGGTAGTCAGACTCACTGAGACGAATAAAGTCGATTATGTTATCATGAAAGCCAGCAAAAGTTAAACCATCAGAATCGCTTTAAAAAGCTCTTAACTTTGTCAATATCTAAGATAGCCAGACCACCACGATGGGCTTCCAGAAATTTTTCGGAAATCATCATTTTTCTAAAAAAATCTGTATTATTGACAGTAAATTTTCAGAAATCGGCAAAAAACGGTAGTATCACAAAATATATCACAAATATAAAAAAAATGGTTTTTCAAAAATCTTGGGACATCAAACATTTAGTTAAAAAGTTTAACACTACAAGATCCCAATTTATTACAATTATTTTTTTTTTTTTTTTTGATAAAACCAAAAAAATTTTGCTGGGGACGCGTTGCGATGGTCGCCAAAATACCGATAAATCGGCAAATCTGGCAGGCCTGTCACCAAGGCCTACAAAGTAATAACAGACCAGAGTAACTCTAATTAACTTTCTTGCCGCTACCTTCATCTTAATCGAGCGCCTTCCAATTTAATAGTGTCTGATCATGACTGTCACAAGTAGAAATATATCAGGTCTTGGAAGTGATAGAAGTCTATTTTCTTTCTAAACAGGTACATTTTCAGGTTAAAGACATGGCAGCTATAGTTATATTGGAATGTACAAGGTAGTCCCAAGTCGTTTGCTCTAGAGTTCCCTGGTATATAGCTTTTAAACGGTAGACTTCGTGCTATACTTAGCTGTGGGTATAGAATCTTACAGCATTTTCGGTCGTTCAAACATTGCTTTCCTATTCCCCTTTTGCACAGGTTTACAGCTACTGGCCTTTTTAGCGCTGCCTTTCAGGATAAGCTTGAAATTCAGGTTATTGTCCAGAAATAGTATACTAGTGGATTATTAGTTTGCAATAGAACTGGTAAATAGAACCATTTCAGCCTACAATGAATTTACTGAATCATCCGCCCAGGGTTTATCGGAACAGCTTTCCAAATGGATAGACATTAATAAATAGATTCAAAATCTGTCAAAAGTGGCATTTCAGTATTTTCATAAACTATACTAGTTAGAGTATAAAAATGACTTTTCCACATCAAAAATTACTGTATCTACCTCCTATAGAATACCTTCTATTGAAAATCAATTAAACGCTTATAAATCTCACGAAATTTCCATTTAATATTAAAATTCAACATAACGTTGAGATTAAGTCTAAACTTGACTTTTCTGTCATGATCAGAAAACACACCTAAAAGTAGCTTAAATAAAATTAACTGGTCATAACTCATAAACTTTATGAGCGCAACCTTTTTCCTCTAACTCAAGTTTTACTACGGGAAATTGTTACTTCTAAAAAAATAAAACAAAATTTGAAAAATCTACTTTTAACCTTCATAAAAGATTACGATTTTTCACACCGTGTCAACACAATTGACCAAATTAGACTTTTCTGGCTGATTAAGAAATAATATAAAAATTTACAATAGCGAGAAAAAACATCTTTTTAATAGAAAAAATTTCAGTTTTAAAATGTAAATCTTAATGAAATTTGTTACATCTCATAAAAAATGAAAATGTTTTCTATTATTCAAAATATTATTAAGTTATTAATCATCAATGGCTGTTTTTTTTGGTTTTTGGATATTTTTTTTAGCTCGTTCGCATCTTTTGTTAAAAGCTTCTTTGTTGTATTATTATTATTTTTACCAAATCAAATATTTTAAATTTATTTAGTTTTAAATTTCACTAATTAAAGTCATAAAAGCTTCGGTTTCTTCATATATTTCAATTAAATAGACTTTTAAATCGAATAGATGTATCAATGGATAGATACACATCCACAGGCAAACATACGTATCTACATAAGTATCTAATGGATGTGATTGTGTTTATTGTTCTGTTTTTTTGTGGTTAAAATTGTATTGTTTAGCTTTTAAAATAAACAACAAAAAATTTTAACAATTTTGATATTTGTATAATAAATAAATTTATTTGTTAACATAAAACACTGTCAAAATTTCGTTAACACTAATCTTCTCTAAGACATTTGTTTTACAAATTTTTCTTTTCGATTTAGTTGTTAAAATATTTTCAATTTACAACTGAATAGATGCAGTTATTCATGAAAAAGATTAGGGTAATAAATAAACAATAGATTGGTTAAATGGGAAATGAAATTTTTGGCCTTTCAAGCTGATTATAAATTTTCTCTAGTTAAGACTTAATAATTTTTATAAATTGACGAAGAAATAAAACGTTTTTAAAACAAGTTTAAAGATTAAAGTTTTGAATGAATGAATTTTTCTTTTTCATTGAGAATCAATGAATTAATATTAAAACATTTTGAAAGATCTTTTGGCGGCATATTTTTAGTATTTAGTTTTGTATTATAAAATATATCGATTTTTCTTAAAATGCTGCGAAGTTCTTAGGCTGAGACATAAATGACTCTACTGAATGGCCTATATTCACATCCTGTTATGGTCAAAGGCCGAGCTTATTTTAGTCTCAGAATATCAATGCCATCGGCAAATGCGAGTAGATTTTGATTTTAATTCGTTTTTCTATAGGATTTGAACTAGTGTAAAGAACTGGTTAGTATTAGATATACCTGGCATAAAGCAATATTGATATTCCGTTAACTTTGAGTTTTACCTTTTCGCGCATATGGTTTTATCTCCTTTTTGTCCAACCATAAGTACTTTTAACACCAAGCCTCAGGTATATAATATGAAATTTAATAATACAAATTTAAATTTGTTTAAATGTTCTTGTTTTCAATTTTGATGAAATTTATTATTTCAATTTGCAAATATTCTTAAAATATGAACATTTTAATTTACCCTTTAATGTTAGCCTGAACGATATTCAATTCGCAATCGTTTTTGATTCATTTGTATATGATTAAACATATGTATGTATGTAGTCATGTGTATATTCGTTCCATTTCCATATTTACCACTGTGCTACTTATCACCACAAAACTTTTAAGATTTCCCGAATAACAATTTTTATCCTTATCAAATTTAATTGCCAGCAATTGGCAATTGGCTTATTACCACTGTTGTTTATGAGCAGAAATAAATACATACTATTTATATTGACAAAATTAAATATGCCAATAATTTAATCAATTTAATGTACCACATAATTTGCAACTTAATGTTGTTGCCGCTGCTGTTGGATTATAAGTCCTTGTTACAATTTCCAACCATTCATTCATATCACTTAAGATGCTTTTTAAAATTTTTGACAAATAACATAGTTTTTCAATAAAAAGCAAAAACAACTGAAAAAGGAAATATAAAGAAGAAAAAAATTACATTTTGGCAAAAATGCATGTTTTTCAAATTTACGCTTATAAAATACATAAAAACAATCAAATTTTAATATATTTGACTTCACAGCTGTAGAGCGTCGTCATCGAATCCTATTCATTCAGATTAAGCAGAGCCCATTATCCTCATTCCTCAGGCAACATTCAGTCCCAGCCGCAGCAGTAACAGCAACAGAGTTTTACAGACTATTATGACAACGACGACTTAGACGTCGACAACGACTATGTCATCTCTTCGTTTGCCTTCCAGTCAGTCCTTGTTTGCAAAGCAACAAATATACAGTGAAATTTTATTTTCATTTTTTTTTTGTATTTTGAATTTTATTTAAAATTGCATGCAAATTATGTGAAATTGTCAACGAACATGAATTTGCACTTTTCTCGCAATGCAATAGCGTTCATTTCATTTCGCGTTGATTATAAATTGTTTGGCGCGTTTTAGCAAACACAGACACTCGGATATTCAACTGAACAGAATATCAGCGATAAGCGACTTTTAACTAAAAACATTTTTGTGCCATGTATTTTCATGACTTTTTTCTGATGTCAATACGAAAAATAAGAAATGTATGTACTCTGTGTTTTCAATTGTGTCGTTCTTTAATATAAAGCAAACTTAGTTGCAAGGATTCGTTTCCATTTAGCTGCCTTCATTCATTTCTTGTTTTTTTTTTCTTTTTTTAGTTTTCTTTAAAAGCGGTTGGTGTTGACTGAAAAGAGCAAAACCAAGACTTAACAAATTTTCCCTTCCTTGGCTTTTGACTGGATACCGATAGTTTTTGCTTTCGTTCTTTTCTAC
Organism: Stomorhina lunata; assembly: GCA_933228675.1. Taxonomy (NCBI): domain Eukaryota; kingdom Metazoa; phylum Arthropoda; class Insecta; order Diptera; family Rhiniidae; genus Stomorhina; species Stomorhina lunata. The sequence goes on along the minus strand of OW121742.1, from coordinate 128,995,499 downwards.
TTTTACGGATCACTAGCACAAAGTAGCCAGCCAAAGATGCCTTCGACCAATCCAACAACTATTTGTTAATAAATTGTTTATAATAATTGCATGTGTTTCGAGTAGGACAAACAGAAATACTAAATAGTAAAAAAACTTAAAAAGAAGAACACAAATTTAAAGCAAGAATTATAGAACATGAATTATATGATTTTATGACTACAGCAGCATAAAGTACCGAAAATAAAATTATATGATCATCTTTTACAGATCTTTATGATGATAACAGCGATGTGATAATTAATTAAATATGTATATTGATATTGGTACTACAAAGTAGGCGACAAAAGGAATCCAAAACTAAATTGAGTTTTTGTTTATTTCTTATAGCTTTCCGTCAGTTTCCATTTCGAATGGCCATAAAATTGTTCTTTGTTGGTTTATAAATTTTCCGAAAATTTAAATTTATGAATATCATGCGAAGAAAATATGGGATTGTAGTAAATATAATTCAGCTGAAGTTTAGTTAGTTCATGGCAGTTCTCCAATCATATTAATATATACAAATTGCAATCATTTATATTCGTGGTAGTTTTTGAAGTTCGACTTTTTCAAAGAATGATCAAATATTCAATTACTGGGGGTTTCTGCGTATCTCATTGTGTTTCGAAAATAATTTCTTTCGAATCGAAATACGCAGTATTTCGATTTGAACTTGTCGGAAAGCTATTGATCACAGTATGATCTTGAAAAAGTTTCAGTAACTATGCCTAAAATTATTTGTAGATAAAACGGTTTTAGCGGACTTGATATAAAGAACTTTCTGATTCGGATGGTATTTCAGCACAAGTCTTGAAACTGTGCTCTTCGAGGTTAGATAGCTAATAAAACGGCAATCCCTTAAAGGCAGATTCTAATAACTATGAAAATAACCTCTCAATAGCTAGTTTTTCTGCACTCACATAATATATGGAGTTTAATGCAAACTCTCATCTTGTTAATTATTGTATTAGTAACCGAAAATTTTGATAACATAGGAGGAGACCGGTAAACTTGCTTGTTAACTTATCGGAACAAAGTATAGGTTAAACTATTATTTTGTTAATTCGTTTTAAATATTTCCAAGGTATAGTATGGCCTATAACTAAGACAGGCAGCCCATACCACCAGAAGCCGATGAATTTTTTTAATTTTCGTAAATACTACGATCATTAATAAAACTCGTGAAAATGAGTATTAAAATCATTCAGTTGGAACTTGGATGTTAACAGAGTTGGTTGGTGCCGCTTTGTTAAAGACAAAAACAAAATAGGCAAGAATCCAAACAGAAAGAAATTCTAATATTAAACAATTTTAGCTTTTTATATTTTTTAGATATTTTCGATCCAAAAATTTTTTTATCGAAAAATTTTTAATAAAAATATTTTTCTTTGGAAAATTGTTCGATAAAAATTTTATTTTGTAGAAATTTTTTGACAAAAATAAATTCATATCAAAAAATTTTCTTTCTTTTGATGAAAATATTTTCTATAGAAAAATTTTTGATAAAAAAACTTTCTATAGAAAAATTTTTGATAAAAAAAACTTCTTTGGGAAATGCTTCGATAAAAATTTTATTTTATAGAGAATTTTGTAGAAAATTTTTCGACAAAAATAAATTCATATCAAAAAATTTTCTTTCTTTTGATGAAAAAATTTTCTATAGAAAAATTTTTGATAAAAAAACTTTCTATAGAAAATTTTTTGATAAAAAAAAAATTCTTTGGGAAATGCTTCGATAAAAATTTTATTTTATAGAGAATTTTTCGACAAAAATATTTTTCTGTAAAAATTTTCGATGAAAATATTTTTATATCAAAAAATTTTCTTTCATTTGATGAAAAATTTTTGATAAAAAAATTTTCTATAGAAAAATTTTTGATAAAAAAATTTTCAATAGAAAAATTTTTGATAAAAAAAATTTTCTATAGAAAAATTTTTGATAAAAAAATTTTCTATAGAAACATTTTTGACAAAAAAATTTCTATAGAAAAAAAACTTTTTCTTTTTAAAACGTTAGAACTACACATTGGAAAAAAAACTATTTTTGTTAAAAGTATAAAAAATGACAACTCCGCCGAGTATTTTTTTGTTCTGTTCTCTTGCGCCGACCCGTGCCAATAACCGACAGAAAATGGAACTCTCGTGGAGCCTCTCGTAGTCGTACATTAAAGAAAAATAGTGCTCGTTGATGGGATTAAGGTGTAGTTGAGCTTCATTCCGTTCTATCGCTTGTATAATAAGATGTGTTCTGAAGAGATCAGAAATCTGTTTGCTTAAACCCGTATATTTTTCGAATCACGAGTTTTTCTTGATCACTATCATTTGTTGATGACTGGCTTAAAGATTCACAACTTATTACAGAGAATAAACTTTCCAAATGAAAAATTAATTATTTTTAAAACAAAAACATGATTGTGGAAAAGCCCTCCAAAAATACATAAACACGAATATTCCACTTTCCCAAGAAAACAAGGATTGAAATTAATATTTTTTCAACAATGCAAAAAATCAACAATGAATTGAATTATAAATAAAAAAATATTAAATTTAGGCAAAAAAAAACTTCATCTTATTTTTTTACTCTAAAAAAATATCATTTTTGAAAAATTAAATTGTGTGATATTTTTTTCTCGTAATTTTCTGTGGAGACCGATGCTGCTATAGCCTGGCAAACCTAGTGAATCTCAGCAAAAAAAAAATTGTAAGGGCAACACAAAATAAATAAAAAAAACTGTTTTCGAGCACAATCGATTTACAACCTGATTTATTGAAGGGCGGCCAAAAAAATAAACGTCATAAATCAAAATCCATCACAAAAACAATAAAAACATATACAAAGCAATAAGAAAAACAATAAATACCAAAAAAGTGTAATGAACTAAATTGAAGAAGGAAATAAAAATGAATTTTAAGCTAAAGATTTTACAATTTTAGAAAACAGTCAATTTTTTTTAGCTTTAGTAATATTTTTAAATTCAATTAGAGCAACTACCAACACCTTAATGATTAATTGGGAAACTCTGAAGGAGGTTAAAATATTCTATTTCAATCAATGAATAGCAACATTGGTGGTTCGAGCGCAGATTTGGCAACTCAACCCCCAAATCAATAAGATTTGGACAACCTCTAATTTTCTCGTTACATCAAAATTGAACTCTAATGTTCGATCTACTCTACACTCAAAATATTATGTAAGTAAAATTAACTTAAAATGTAATTTGAAATGAATGAATATTCATTTAAAACCCGGTCAACTGATTTTTCATTCAAATTCAATAAATATTTTATTTAAATTTAACTGACAAATATTTAAACTACATTTTCAGTTTTAAAAACGGAATATTCAGTTGTTTTCAAAAAAATTACTGACAAAAATTTAATCTACATTTTTAGTATAAAAAACGGAAATTTTCATTTATTTTTAAAAAATTGAATGGTAAAAAACTACGTAAAATTTTCATAAAACGGACAATTTTCTTTTGTTTTTGTAATTAACGTAATATAAAAGACTAAACCATAAAAAGGTTATATCCTTTAAGGCATCAAAAAACCAAACAGACAAAACAAAGTTTGTTGTTTGCTTAGGCCATACCCCGTGATACAATAATTGAAAAAATATATAAAAACTAAACAACTGATATTTTCAAATGCTACGGATTTTCAGTATTTTTTTGTAGGTTGTTTTTTAAACAAATGTATAAATATGTTAAAAATCAATTTTCATGTAAATTTAAATGAATATTCATTTGAAAACAACATAACCGAAAATTTCATAAACAACATACAATCAGTTACTGTAATAATTTCCTGAGTGTATGAATGTGATATGAAAGCCTTGTAAGTTTTTATAAATAAATACCTCAGAACGAGGATGCCCAAGCCCTATGCGCTTGGTACTCATTTTTTTTGTAAAAGCGCTTAGCTGTGGGATGTATGCTTCAATACTCACATACGGCAATCATCACTTGCAATACGAAATATACAAACAACTTTATATTACTATTTTTGTTGTTGTTCTTTATTGTATAAAATCAAGTTGAAAGCTCCCTGCAAGCAAATCAGTAGTCGACTACGAAAATAATCCATTTATAGTGAACTTTTTAGCAACTAACTACAAAGTAACTACAAAGTCATACAGAAATTTCCCAATTCATTGTGATCACGTTCTGTGCAGTAAAGTTGTTCTATGTTCTACTTTTTTGACTTCTGTTTTTTTTTTTTTATTTATAAATGATAATATTGTATTTTCTTTTCCGTTTTTTTAGGTGCTGTGGCTTTGTTGGTTAGCACGTTGACTACTAAGCATATCATTCATATTCATCCTCGGTTCGATCCCCGGTCTCGGCAACAGCAATTTCAGTTGTACAGTGTTGGATAATATAAATATTGGTCTCTCATTTTCACCACCACTACCCCCTTTGGATTCTTTACTATCCACTTTCAAATTCGTATATGCTCTATATACAATTGTATAGACAAGTATTTGCTGAGTGTTACTTGTCTCTTAGTCTATAAATAAACTAATAAAAAACTAGTTTTAAGTTAGTTGAAAAGTCATGCAAGGTCGGACAGCTGATTACCTCCAAAGACATCGCCATGTTAAAATAGTCAGTTTTTTTTGGTAAAAGTAATCAAAGCATCAACCACAATTAGTTGACGAAAAATACACTTTAAGTTTGATTTAAGTTAACTTTCGTAAGGTTTACTTGTAAATATTAATATTGTAAACGGCAGCTATCATCAGTGCATTTTTTTCATGATTTCATTTTTTCTTTACATGTTTTAGTTTTTACAACAAAAACTATGAAATAAAACATAGTTTTTTTTTAATTTATTGGTGCTTGCTCTTCCTTGAGGAACTTTTGAGCACCCTTGCCTTAGACGAATCTTGTGACCACGACTATATGGACATGAATAAACCATATTCCTTTAAAATTTAAAAATGAAGTAGGTACTGTACAGGCAAAACACTACGAAAACCTGGACTGCTGTCTAGTGAAGTCCACAAGTCAGCAGAAGAAGTTGATGACCATCTCAACTTTCTTGCAAACCAGCTAGAACGAGACAAAGAGCATCGCGACGAACTGATTCAGGTGTAATATTTAATTAGTACAAATTTTGATTGTGAAAGGGAAAATAAAACTGTTTTTGAGTCTAACTATAATTTGATAAATCTTGATTCAAGCTCCAGTTATATGACATACATTTTTGCAAACGGAAATTAAAGTAAATCGAATGTGAATATATTTAATCTTTTCTAGATATTAAAAGTCAATAATTAAACTAATCAATCGCTTGACAACTTTCTTTCAAAAGAAACGTTAATTATAATATTCCCAGGCTTCAGTTGAATTTATTTGTTATAATTTATACAAAATAAATTTTGTATTGCTAAAATAACAAAAAAATGTCTATAATCACAATAATTTGCATAATTTATTGATTTGATTAATTAAAATGCCATTAATAAAATGCTTATTTTATAGTGTCGGCTTTAACACAAACAAGTAAATTATAATTTTAAGATATTAATATATCAAATTGAATTTGAATAAAATTAAAGGAATTTATTGCAAACATTTTTTAATTTAAAATAAGATATTCAGAAACATTAATTTTAAAATATGTATAAGGAAAAAAACATTAAACTCAGGGTGTCTCTGTTTGTATATACAAATTTGGAAACCCCCGGTGTCATATGCCGGTGAAACAGGTAATACCTAAAGATTCTATATCAAGTGCCACATATCGCACTTCATAATTTATAAGCCCAGGAGAAATATGTTCAAGTTAAATTATATTTTTTATTCAAAAAATTATGGAAAAATCATATGTTAATTTTTTAAATAAAATATATTTGTTATGAAAAAAAACTCCACATGAGTTGGTGCTATAAATTTTCTAAAATTTATATTTATGATTAATAAAAGTTAAAATAAATTTAATAAAATAGAAACAACAAGTGTAGCTTTTCCTATTTCAAAATGTTACTAAATAATCAAATTATTGCTATAAAAAGGGTGCGTTAGCTATTGTCATGGAACAACGGGAGGGAATTTCTCTATCTTCACTCAAACATATTGTGGTCCCACACTTTAACCTCAAATATCTTCAAAATAACACCAGCAACATAATACTAACAACATTCATATTATCAAACGTCGACAATGTCTTAAAAGGTATGAAAATGAAATACCAAAAAAAAAAAAAAAAACAAATTGAATTATACGTTCATTAAAAATGTCACCTTTTTATATGGAGCGAGTCTTAGTCTTCCCCATCATTGGAGACCGACCACTTTTATTGTCTGTATGTTAGTATGTATTTTTATAATTCTTATGTTATTTTTTTTAATTTTTTGATTGAGTTTGGTTCGCTTTTAATACCCTGTGTAATTTATATGTCCAGACGTTAATTGTAAATATTTATACGAGTGTATTTTGGATATTTTTTTCGTTTTTCGAAATGAATGTTCGTTTGAATGTGTCATTTCGCTAACTTTTAAGAAGATGATGATAATGATGGTTAAGTTGTCTACTTGAAAGCGAGCGGTTCCTTTATTTGTGTTCTTCATCGAATATGTCAGTATCTGTATGTGTTCCTGTATTGAAAGTGTCTGCAAATGAATTGTTTGGGAATTTTAAATAATGATTGGTATGCGCAAATGATTTTTTCATTCGAAAACTGAGCAAAAAAAAAAAAAAAAACAAACTTTGTTTGTATGCTTAAGCTACAAAAGATCTGAAATTCCTGGAATCATTTCGAAACAATAAGATGCTTGTCAATAGCGATCTTAACAGAAGTTTGCAATACCCTATTTATTATGTGGGAACTTGAAATCTTTTACTACATTTTTTAGGTAAGAGTGTTTAAATCATCAAATCTTAAATATCATATATTATTGATAATATAATCAGACACCATAATTCGATTATGATTTTCAATGTTTAAGAAATCATAATTTGATTAGTATTCAAATTTCACCCTATTCACCCTGTAAGCAAATCCCTGCAAGCAAATCTGTAGTCGACTACGAAAATAATCCATTTGTAGTCAACTTTTAAGGAACTAACTACAATCTAACTACAAAGTCATGCAAAAATTTCATTGTGATCGTGTTCTGTGCAGTGAAGTTATGCTTGTCTTCTGTTTTTTTATTTATAACTGATAATATGATATTATCTTTTCAATTTTTTTAGGTGCTGTGGCTTTGTTGGTAAGCAATAGTTAGTCGACTACTACGCAGAACATCCTCGGTTCGATCCCCGGTCTCTGCAACATCAATTTAAGTTGCAAAGTGTTGAATAATATAAAGATTTTCAACACCACCTTTAGTTCTCTATTTTGCCCTTTCTGAAGAAGATAACCCAGAGTGTTACTTCTCTCTTTCTCTCTCTTTGTCTATTAACTAACTAATAAAAAACTAATTTCAAGTTAGTTGAAAATTTTAAGTTAGTTGAAAAGTCATGCAAGGTCAAACAGGTAGTCACTGTTTGACCAATGACATCGACATGTTCTTCTGTAAAGTAATCCAAACATCAACCACAACTAGTTGACGAAAAATTCACTTTAAATTTGCTTAAAGTTAACTGAGTTGCTTGCAGGGTTGCTAATATCATACAAAATTATAAAGAATTTTCACAAATTGTCCTACACAGGCAAATAATATACAAAATTTGACTTTAACTTCTACGATTTTTAAAAATTTTCCTTTGGTGAAGAAGTCCGCAAACTCTATTTTTGTTCTTATTTTAGTGTAGATCGAAGAAACCAATTATCAAAAACAACAAATCACTAAAAGAGAGAGCTAAGAATTGCTCTGCACCCATCTAGTTTTTCATATTTGATAACAAGGTCAGAGGTCAAAAGAATTGTCACTAGGAATAAATGTAGTGCCAATGAAGAAGTAATTGCCATAACTAAGGCCTATTTTAAGGCTAAATAAACTGTATTCAAAAATAATTTGATAGTAATAAATTGATTTTCTATGCTACCAACCCTTTAATATAACTATTTTACTTTTTTCAGCCAGCCGTAAAATATTGGTCAAATATAAATTCAATAAATTATTCGATATATGAAATTCTTAAAAATCCTCTTATTTAAATTGTATCACGTGTCATAATTAAAACAAAAACTAAAAACATGAGTTTAAAAAATATGGAAATTTTTGTTGTTTTTTTAATATTAATTTTGGCATTTTAACAAGTAGCTTTTTCAATGATATTTATTAATTCAGTCATTTATTATGCTAAAACAATCAAAATATCATAACATTTTGAATTTTTGACTATATAATTTCAGTTTGTACACTATGGGAAAAAATTTGTAAAATGTAAACAATCGTGTTTGAAAAGTTGGTATTTTGATAAAATTCACTTGTATTTAAAAGATAAATTCAAGTTTTATTTTAACATATTTATTTTAGTTTATGCAAATTTAAGGTCATTTTCAAAATTTTTTCAATTTTTAAAATGCTTTTTTTAAGAAATGATTATTAAAAAACCTAAAATAATTTTACTTTAATTTTCTGAAAACTTTTCTAAAATTTCCTTTACAAATGTTACATATTCCTTAAGAAATTGTTAAACCGAAAGAAGCATGATCTTATAAGAATTATTTAATAAATAAAAAACTGGTAAAATTGTTGTATTTGAACGAAGAAACCAACAACATTTCAAAGTCAACCGAAACATTTATGTGCGAAATACACAATTTATCTTGTTAAAGTAGAATTTTAAGAATCAAAGAATTCGTTTATTGAAAAAATTTAATCGTAATAATGGAATTTAATAAGAAATATTAAAATAATTATAAAATGGTATAAAATAAAAGTATTTCTCAGAAAAAGGAAATATTTTCCAAAACCTTTTTTACATTTTTTTTAAAGTTCTTTGAACTTTAAGTTTATACTAAATAAATTATCATGATTTCTTTGATTATTAATTCAATTTTTATTACTTGTGATTTTTTAATGCATAAAACTTTAGTTAATACTTTGTAATTCTATAAATTTGAATGAAAATATTTTTGGTTTTATTTTGTGTTACAAATTAAATTTAAACTTTTGTTTGAACAACCTCAAAATTTCTTAATAAAACACATGTATTTTTTTGTAAGGATTTTCTGCTACTCTCTGTCCTCCCAATCAAACGGAAAGAAAACTTAATTCCTTTTTTGAAAACCCCAAAACCAACCAGCAAATAAAATATATATTTTTATTTAACTTCAATAAATTGATTTCTTGTGGCCATAATTCTTGTTGCCTTTTTTTATTTGAAATATTATGGTTTTGTAAAAGCCCTCCCCCTCCAGTTTAAACAACATTCGAAATACTTGTACGTACATGCAAAGATACATACATACAAACATACGTATTGTAAATAGCAAATCTAAGTTTGATAAAGGTCCTTTATTCCTCTTCTCAGAGTTTGTATATTGGTATTTGTAAATTTTTCGCTTTCATTTCCTTTTTCTTTTTTTCAATAACATAAATTTTTATGTTGGAGCTTTCGAATTTAGCAAATAAGTGAAGCAAAAGTTGCGTATCCATTGAATTACAGAAAAATACAAAACTTTGATGTTAAACTGACTTACAAACCCAAATTTAAACAAACTTTGCATCCATCAAACTATAGGAATGAAGCTGGTTAGACACTAGAGGACTTGGGTAGGAAACAAAATTTGTAAACCCGAAATTGCTTAGCAAAACTAACAGAACGAGGTAGGGAGTAGTAAAATAGTGGTTATACTTTAATTCAAAAAAAAAAAAAAAAACGTGGCTGTGTATAGGCAAACGTCTAGAAATTCAATTGAAAGTTTTTATACTTTTTCAAGCTTGTAAAGCAAATCCCTGTGGCGATTTTGATAAAAATTACACTTTACGCACATATACAGGCGCTTATACAAACGTAATATGTACGAAATATTAGACGAGCTCATCGCCCTTAATTTAAATAATATTATACATATATGGACTTGTGTATATCTGTGGTTTGGTGCTAAAAGGGCCAATGTCAATTTTTTGCTGCTTCGAGTTAATCATTGCGTTGAATTCTCTTCTTTATTTATTTATTTATTTATTTATTCAAAATAATATAAAAAGCCTTTAATAGGCCAATAAATATATATTACAAAGCAGTCGCCTGAATAGTTATAACAAAAAAAAAAAAAAACAATTAAATATAAACTAAAATAAAATAATTAGTGGTTATACCCTCTTTTTACCCCTTTAATTTGACTCTAATAGCCAATCTCTAACATAACTTAGAACAGATTTATAAGGGGTTTTCTGGACAATGTTACTATGAGTTTCTATGAAAAATAGAAACTTTAAATCAAATTCTCTCAAAACTACATTTTTGACATTGGCCCTTTTAGCATCAAGCCACAGATATCTACTACGTTAAACTTTATGCTCAAAATAAATATATTGAAAAGCTTTGTTAAGTAACTTATGTAATCATGTTATAATAGGTTATAGTCAAATAATGAAGGTATGTCATACAATTTCGATAGAGTATCAAAATAAAACAAAAAATATAGTTGGTCAATTCCGACTATTTAATACTTTTCACAATTTCAGGCAAATATTAACCAATAACTCAGGTATACACGGTATTGGATCTAAGCAAGGTTTGTCCGACAGCAGTCGCCCATCCTGCCTCCGTCCTAAAATCATTGGCATCTTGTTTTTTGATTTTTGCCAAGTCTTGGTGTAGTCGCTCAAGTTTTCAGGAAAAATTCGAGATATTCCAGCTCCAATCTTTCAAATAATTTTGCAACAAAGTTTCGATTATATGCTTGAAATCAGGGGATTTCCAGTAACCTAGAGAGTTGTGAACAGCATCTTTAAATTATTGCCATGCTGCAGCTTTATTGGGCTTAATAAATTTTGTAAAGTTTCTATCGGCTTCTGCCGGTTAAAATAATGTTTCTAGCGACGCCAACAGCTGACTGTCACTTTGAAAGCGCAGTGCTGCCAATATACACGGACTCACAAACTAGAACCAATTTTGAAGAACGAAACCCAGATTTGAAATTGTTCTAGTGAACTGACCTGGTATATCAGGTTGGTCATCCGCCTAGCATACTAGAGGACCCAAGTTCGATCCCCGGTCAGACCCACATTAAAAAAAAATTAATTAAAAAAAAGCGGTTCACCTCATAACTCAGCTAGTCACTGGTTATTGACTATTAGGCTATGTAAAAATTCTTCTTTCCATTCAGAAAATGCGTAAGTTAAAAAAATTGGTCTCTTTCAAGGAGTCTAAAAATGAATGAAATGGATGAAGCTTATTGTCTGAGATAATTAACCCTTGTTTCAATTGAAATGTTGGGTGGGAACTATATATATATAAGATTTGATATAAGATCTGCTCTGATCCAAAAGTTGACCTAATTTGTAAGCCTATGCAATTTTTTGAGATTTAAGTATATTATATCCTATATGTCACTTTTATTTAGGCACTAAGTCTTGGATCAGCAAGGAAAATACAAAGACATGAGAAACATGGTTACATGTAGGACATCGAGAGCTCTATGGCCTAAACCGGACATTAGTGTAACCAAAATTCTACTAGGTCTGAATAGGACAATCTTAAGCAAATGTATAGGGATCTGTGCCTTAAATTCTAGGCTAAATAGGTGGCATGGTAGCATTCCGAACCTGTCACTGTCAAAGACTTCAAAATCAGAGACTCAGACATCTAGGCAGTAGATTCTGGGTTAAACTTCAGGATTTGCAACAGCGCAAGCGGCTGGATATTGTAGGGTTTATCACTGGACTCTTCCACTCTTCTTTTTCCACTGTATTTTTCTTTTTTCTTCATCTTTCCTCAATCTATTCTTTGTTGAAGGATCACAATGGTCCTCATGGGTCTCCGAGTGAAGATGTCCCTTCGGAAACCTAATCTAAGTAATATTTCTGTGTAACCAACCTGTTCTATTTTGATTTTATAGACCGATCTTCAGATTTAACGAAAATGGATGATTGGGATAATGAAACACAAATTTGGTATGCACTGGTTTTGTGTCATTTAAGTGACTTTTGAGAGTTGCGGCTATATATAAGGTCAAATATGGGCCGATTTCAAAATTATGTACACTACTCTTTTAGCAACATTTATAAATGTAAATAAAGAAAGAGAAACTTTTTCATGAGCTCCCTAATATTCATATATAGAAAAAATAAAGAAACACATACCGATACATCAAACAAAAAAGTAATACATTGCAAAACCCAATGAGAGAAAAAAGTTTTTTTTACATTTCGTTTATTTTTCATACAATTCAAATCCTTTAGTTTACAAAGCCAAAGAAATAAAAAAAAACTCAATTCGTGAAATCGAAAAAATTGCAAATTGAAATATAAAAAGTTTTTAAAAAGGGTTAAACTTGCGCTTCATTGGCTCTAAGCTAAACATTTTGTACAAAAGCACGTAAGCAGTTAGTGTGAATATTAGGCGCTAGAATTGGCATATTGGTGTCAATTTCTTTTTTCTATTTTTCCCTTTTATCTTTGTACCCTACATAATATTTAAACAAAAAAAAAACTGCTTTAGAAGTTAAAATTAAGAAAAAAAAAGGAAAATAATATTTCAAAAAGTTGGAAAAAGTTTAAAAAAAGGTTTTAAAAACAAAATTTTTGACAAATCTCCTTTAGGCTTTAGAATTGGTTTAATTTGGAGGCAGTTTTTTTTCGAAATACATTTTAGTATAGGGGTGCTTTTATTGTCATTTCTGTTTGATGGTTGTTTTTGGAAATTGTAATACAAATAGAAAATGTAACAAATATAAACTTTAAAGTAGACAAAGTAAATAGATAAGGGATAAAAAGAAACTAAAACTTTTTGGTTTAGGAATAAACTAAAGAAACCTTAATCTATCTACTTAAGTTCTAAATAATTTATATCTTTTAAATTCTATTATCAAATTGGTTTTATTTTTTTTTTGTTTATTCATTTTCACTTTAAACATGGTTTTAATAAAACATATTAATAGAGGGGCTGGGAGGAAATTTTAAATTGACTCAAGTTACAATTTATCTTTTAGGGATTTGGATTAAGATGAAGGAAAGGACTTGAATTAATAAATTTTCAATTACTTTTGAATGTTTACAATAGCTATTCCATTTGATGAAATTATTAATGTGTTTATATAAGTGTGTACATAACATTATAATCACATCTGTGGCAATATGGAAGAATAGCTTAAGTAGAAAATTGAAGTTTTGAGATATCATCAATTTTGTGTAATTTTTCTTCTGCTTGATTTCGGAGAATAATTTATGAATTAGTATAGTATATTTACGTTTTTTCTACTTTAGCTCTATTTTGAAACTGAAATTTGAGTTGATCTGGACCTTAAGTAACTTTAAGCGGTTCTGTTTAAATAAAAAGTATACACATTACTGTAAAGTGTATATGGTAACTCGCTGGTCCCTGAAGATAATATCCAAAGGATGTCGAAATATTGGACAAAAACGAAATAGATATATAAATTTATAAAAACCCAGACCTCGAGCTCATTTATTTCTAAAAATTGTTAAGAAGAAAGGTCGAATAAAAATCATCAAAATAATTATAAAAAGTATATATTTTGTTTTATATAGTTTTATATAAACATAAGTTGTTTGAAAATAATGGCTTTCTTTTTTTAAGGTCAACATTTATACAGCTTATGTGAAGTTAAACGAAATCGTTATATGATGAAAGAAAAATATGAACATGTATACAAAAATATGTGTACATAAGTTGATTAAATCAATGCATTTTTGATTCAAAAAACTTAAGCTAAAAAGTACTCGAATTTTTTTAAACGGACAAAACACATTTAAGCGCCCTTGCTTCTGTAATGCCATAAACGCCTTAATTCATATCTCTCTTATGTCGACTTAAGCTACTCTTTCATATTGCCAAAGATATTTTGGAAACCCATGTATATTTTAATCATTAAGGTGATCACATTTAGAATATCGATAGTTTATTTGTTATTCTCCAAGTTCGAGCAAACTATGTTGGATTCGAACTGGATGAAATATTAAACTACATATTTAAAAAAAAAATTACATTAAGCTTAACATTGTAATGCTTGCAAAAATGTTATCTTTGATTAAATTTAAAGTATATACTGTTAGTAAATATCATTTGGGTACAATATGTCGAAACATGATTTTCATCAGCAAAAGATTCTGAAGTAAAATTTTAATTTGTAAACATAGGATTTTGGAGTATTTAATATATGATCCTAGTCATGATTTTAATTTGTTATAATTTTTCATGGTAATTGCTTTTTACATGATTGCACTTATATTCTTTGACTTTTCTAATTGTAATTCCAAAGTAAATTCAAATAACTTCAGTATTTTTGTATAAATCTGTTTGTAATTTTCATGTGAATTTGTTGAAAACAAAAATCTACTACATCACGTTCCCATGTTAAAGAGCCTTTTAAAATCACAAATGATTTGAAAATTTCAAATAAGCGTGAAATTATATTTTCTTTTTATTTAACACATTTTTTTGTGGTGTAAATTATGTTTAAAGAAAAGTTGATTTTCTTTATTTTGAATAAAATTTTGAAACTATTGTAATTTACAAATTCCACACATACAAGTATCAACGATTAAAATATACATTTGTTACAACAGTCCGTCCATCCATCAGTTTTTCTTATCTTGTTTTTACAAAAGAATTTATGGAAAACTAAATTCATTGCCGCAATATTGATCGTAGAACCCACATACAATTAAATACACTCTTTTTAAATTGTTAAAAAATATTGTTAATTAATGTTTAAAAGATTATAAGATTTACATTGAAAGAAAATGAAACAATAATTAAGTTTTACTTGTTCTAATCCCAATTACGAGTATTATTACAAAGGCTTGCAACAAACAACTACAAAGAAACTATTAAAATTTTGTACTTCCACAAAATGTTGTACTCCAGTAAAAGAGCCATAATAATAAAATCAACACATTTCTAATAAACTCAATTAATTTTGAAGGTGTTTAAGTTTCTTATTAACAACAACAAAAAGTAACAATAATCATCATAACGAAGACGAGGAGGACGAGACATTAGACTTTGGGAAAAACTTAATCAACAACTCTCTATCAGGCAACACTGCGTGCATAATAATCATCATAATAAAATTCATAATTAAATACTATACGTTCGCACTTGGCTCATGGACATACCAACAATTATTGACCGACCACCTTGCCGCCATGACAAAGCGACCAAAATGAATCCTATGGCTAGAAAAGTTGCTTAAAATTACTAGAAAATTACCGAAAAAAGTGAGTAATGCTATAAACTTTTACCTATAGCAACAAAAGCAACAAATTATTCCCCTCATGTAAAGAACGCATAATTTCTTTGGACTTTTATGACTCTTCTATATTCAATGGCCAAATATGGAAAAGTATTTATTAAAAAGAAATAAACGGATTCAAGTTTCAAGTTTATTAGTTTTCTCACAACTTCTCGCATTGCACAGGGGGGTCTTTAATCAGCGTTTCAATTGTTTTTGATTCAATTCACAGTGTTCCTCCTCTTGTCCATTTCTCTTATTGACTTAAAATTCGATTGCAGAGCTTAAATATTTATTCAGTCATTTATTTGAAATTGTTCAAAATATACATTTTAATGTGGGAAATAAATATTCCATTTTCTAAGTTTAATAGTTTTAAATAATTTATTACAAATTTAATTACAAGTCTCTTTTGATGCATTACACAAATATAACCTAATGTGATAATGAGTCATGATTACGGAGAGATCGATGATCTTGTGATTTACTGTGCAATAAATTGATTAACATGTGGCGTGAATCATTTGGAAGACCTGACGAATTTAATGGTAACATTTAAAATTTTAAATGCCGTTGATTACATTAAAGATCTTTTAAAATATTAGTCAATATTACGAATTAATGGGAAATATATTGAATATCGATCATAATCTAAAAAATGAAAAATGCAATATTTAATTTTTGAACAATTTTAAATGTTTTCATAGATTTAAGATTCAATCATGTTCTATATTTTAAATATAATTTGGATCAACCCAATCATAATTTGTTCCAGTGGTTAGTTTTTTTGTTTGCACCTAATCATAATTTAATACCAAATAATCATAATTTGGCATATCAGATAATAATATGATCCCAACAAGTTGAAATCACAAATTGCGTCACGGCTGAAACTGACTCATGGCAGCGTGTTAAAAAAGCTTTTAAAAAACAAAGAATTATAACACACTGTGACAAAAAAAAAACAAGTAAGGAAGTGCTAAAGTCGGTCAAGCCCGACCATACGATACCCTTCACCACTAAGGTCTAAAGTGTTCTTTTTCGTGTATAAAGACAAATATTAGCTAAATTTTGCCATCATACAAACATTTTCTCAAAACTTATATATTTAAGCTGTTTCCTTCACTTAAACTTATATGAGAGCTAGGATCAAATGTGGACGGATTATTTCGAAATTTTAATTTAATTTTAATTTACAGTTTTAACAAAAATCATGTATGCAAAAAATAAACTCAAAATTCTGATTATCTTCAGATTTACGAGCGTTTTAGCGATTTTTGTCTCATTTAGTGCGTTTTGATAGAAGAGTTTGTATAGGAGCTATGGTCAAATGTGGACCGATTTAAAGTTTTTCGAAATTTAGTACAGTGATTTAAGTTTAGCAGTATCTGTTCTTAATTTTATAAAAAATATTGATATTTGTGGCCAAAATATCAATTCAGGTAGTGGAACCTATGGGAGATACCATAAATAATAGACCTATTTTGACGAATTTCAATAGCCGTGGTCCCACTATCAAAAATGATTTGTGCCATCAAATTATATTTAGAATTGCTACCTGTACTTTGAATCCATGGTTTATATGGGGGTCCACCTATTGGTATACTAAAAGTTGGGTCTACAACAAATATTTCTATGCGTTACATACATCAGCACAGACTTATAATACCCTTTCCACCTATGGTGGTGAAGTATATAATAAGTAAATGTTTCTGGAATGTTATACCATTTTTCTGGTAGGTATTGTCGAGTAGAAAAACATTCTATATTTTGAATTTTCAAAACATCCCTAAAATCTGGAGTTTCGGGTGAAAAAATGGGTTTTCATACGCGTATGCACTTATCATCCTGTAACTTAGACAAATGTCAACCGATTTTAAGTTTTTTGAAAGATATTGGAAGAGGAAGCTTCTCAACGGTATATAGCTTCTTAAAAGCTATACATGTGTTTTGTTAAACCAAATATATTTTTTCCGGGTTTTTCCACATTCATTTTTTTCGGGACATTGTTATACAATATTTTTGTATAGGAATCGTGTTATTTATGATCTGCTTTTAAAAACACCTAAAATAACCAATAAAACGAGCCTTCATAAAAAACATTTGTCTAAGCTTTTACTTCATTTTTTTTTGTCGCAGTGTGTAATTACTTTAAAAATTTTTCTTTTTTGATTTGTCAATATGAAATTTTCGCTTAATGATCAAATTTCATTATGGGAAGACATAATAAATTAAGACTTAAAGCAGTAATTAACTTGTGGTTTGTAAATGTTATTATGATTAAACTTTATTTATTTAAAACCAATAAAGTTTTAAAGGAATGTATCAGTAATAATATGCAATTTTTTGCGGGTTTTTAAAAAATTAAATATCAAAATATGTATCTTAACTTAAAGCAGCAGTTGTTGTTTGTAACTGAACAACATTTGTTAAGAGAAATAAAAAGATCAAAAGTGTTTAAAAGAAACCATATAAATATTTTTATTACACTTTAATTTTATAGCGATTTTACAATAACGAGGATTAATCGTTGCTTTAGTTTTTATTGGACAAGTTGCTGTTGCTGCTGCTGTTTAGTTTGTTACAACGAACGAATGAACGACTGCTGCTGCTGTTGTTGTTAACAAAAAATCATAACATTTAAGTTGTATTAATAAACAGTTAAGTTATGGCAACATTTTATATTTTTATGGGACTTTGCTGTTAAAACTGTTGCCATTTTTGTTGTTACTAAATACCCTTGCAACCATAATTGTTCCTTTTTTATTTTATGTTTTCTTTGTATCTTAAGTTTAAGTCTTAAATTCCCTGGTAAAATATTTCGATTGCTGTTGCTGCTTAAGTTGATATTAAACCATATTAAAACTTTCTCATTAAAAGCAACACCTTCCAAATACGCTTCCAGAATTTAGTTATATCGCAATGAAGCTTGAATAATAACAATAACAATAAAAAAAGCTGAAACAACAATGCAAATGCCTTTTGAACATGAATTGGCCGATAACGGATCCATCCAAAAGTATATTGTCTCTATATAGCATCTAAGTAGGTATATTCACATGATATTGATGTTCAGTAGAAGGAACAAGAAGAATTGAAAAAATCAAAAAGCCTATCGTCATCACAGGTGTTTGTAAGGCTCTTGTTACTTGTCTTTAATTTCATGCTTTATATTGTACAAACATGCATAAACATGCATATTGTAATTAAAGGTAACAAAAACCCACCTTCAAAATATTCTTATACGCATAAAATCTTTTGTTTCTCTACCTCTTTTGTAGTTTTTAATTTTGTTTAAGCTAAATATTTTGTTAAACTTTTTTACTTTTTGTTTTTGTAAACTTATCTGTTTGAAATCTAAAGAGCATTTAAGAGAAGACATAAAGAATCTAGATCACCAGCAGATCAAGAAGAAAACCACTTGGGTATCTTTGAAATGATCAATCTTATTTGGTGTATGTAGTTTTTTTTATTATTTTGGTATATAAATTTCGGTGGTAATATGAGAAGTTATGTATAGTACTTTGGGAAATTGAGGAAGAAAAATCATTTTGAGTAAAAACTTTTAAAATACACTAATAAAAATTAACATGAATGCGATGGTTCAAATTATTTCCAATATTTGAAGCTATTTTATTAAAGCTCCGTTGGGGCATATTTTTGTATAAACTGAGTGAGAATTATATTGAGTTATGCGCTGTTTATATAACACAATCAGCTGACGATTGAGAGAAATTTACATGTATTTTGTTTTTGTTACAATAACAAAACACATGCAAATTTCACACAATCATCAGGTGATTGTGTTCTATAAACAGCACATTAATATCGGTAAGAAAGTAATAATAGTAATTGCTTACTTCAATGAATTTTTACAAAAATTAGGACAATATTATCCGAATTTTTGAGTCTTTTGAAAGAAATCATCAAAATTTTATTAAAAGATCAAACATTCTTTAAAAAGTTCCTTGTTCAGAATAACGTCGTATATCCTATTAGGAATTGACTCGTATACATTTTTCGAATAGTTGAGAAAAATTTAAGACCACGCTAGTTGAATTGCCTAAATATGTTCGGTTTTTGTTGAAAATTGTTTTCCAGACTGGTAACCAAACGGTCACTAAGTACTGGGGCATTGTCGTATAGGAAAGTCCACGGGGATGGACCAAATAGATTATCTAGCGATAAAAGGTGAAAAGCAGTGTATCAAATTTTTAGAAAATTCGTTTCTTTAAAAAAAGAAATAGTCTTTTAATTTTATTATAAAACAAACTGTACCATGAGCGCGTTGCTGATCCACCAATTCGAGGAAAAGACATTACACAAATATCCAATTAATTTGAATAATTTTATTGATTTTGTTCGATTAATGCATGATTAAATGCATAGTTTACACTTCAATTTATTTTGATTAATTATAAATCTTCGTCGCACATGCACAACAACTTTGCTTAAGATAATTACATAATCAATTGCATAGTTGGCGATTCAATTCATTTTGAACAATTTTCAGTGCACCATCAATCGAAAATTAATCGCACAAACTTGAAAACCTCCGTCGACGAATATGCAACAACTTTGCTAAAGATCATAGCATGATCAAATGCACAGTTTAGAAATAAATTCATTTTGAGTAATTTTAGTGGCGCCACCTGTCGGAAATTGGTAATACCAACTTAGAAACCTTCGTCGGCTTATGCGCTAGAACTTTGCTAAAGATCATAGTATAATCAAAAGCACAGTTTACGATTTAATGAACGTTAAGCAATTTTCAGTGGCGCCACCTGTCGGAACTTGATCATGTCAACTTAGTCGGCTCATGCGCAACAACTTTTCTTAAAATCATAACTTGAACAAATGCATAGTTTACTATTCTATAAAGGACATACAGACATTCGAAGATTAATTTTTATATATACAGACAGATTAAAGTAAAAATTTTAAGATTTTAAAATAAAAGCTCTGCAATCACATTACGCTTTAGTTATCTCTGTGTACTAAACGTTCAAAGCATCTTTAGAAATATTTGTTTGAGATGGGGTTCTTTCAATTTGGTCTCTTTACATGTGCGACGATGATGACGACGATATTTTATGATGTGGGGTGTACTCGTATATAAACTGCCAAACATGTTGCTGCTGCTTGGTTACCAAAAACAAAGCATTTACCTGAGCGATAAGATGCTAATACAAAATTAACTGATTAAAATGCAGTTTGCCCTTCGTGTTGTTGTTTTTATAGTTGTTTAAAAAGCTATGAATTTCCAACATCAACATCAATAACAATATTAAAAGTTAAAAAAAAATATTGTTGTTGCTGTAGCTTTTTCTGAGCAGACCAACATTTTATATTCTTTGACTTAATAAGCAGATGACTTTTGTTGTTGCTGTCGTTGTTTTTGATTTTAATTTCTCCTCTTAAGATATCATCAACTACAACATCATAAAATCGGCTCTAACCTACAAAATATAAGCATCAGCAGAATCAAAAAATCCCCAAAAAAATCATTATGAAAGTCCAAAGAATGCAAGTGGAGTGTTTGTTTTATTGTTGTAACTTTAAGACGGTTTTAGTTTAGACTTTTTGGTCATCAACGTCGTCATCATTGTATGTATTCAAAAACGATCTTTTCAACGATCGATCTTTAGGTTGTTAAATGTCGTAGTGGCCAAAATATGAGTGTAAGTTTTTGGTTTTTTTTTTTTAGATTGACGCGCCAATTGAGCTTTAGATGATATTGTCTTTATTGCAGCGGCTTTAGCTGCCAAAAGTTTTGTCTTAAAACTGGCTGCAGTTAAATTTGTTTAACGCTGATAAATACACTCTAAGTATAAGGCATTTTACAAGCATGAAAAGGGTTTAACTTTTCATTTTTAATGATGTTTAATAAAAGTTCATAAAATAACAATTTCAAAATTTTTTCTTTAATATTTATATACAAAAGGCACGTAAAATCTTTTGGTTTAAGAAAATGCAACAAATCTGTCTGTTATAAGTTCGTATTAATGAAGTATTGGCCTACTCATCTTAGAAAACATTCTGAGATCTAATGAAATGAAGGCTTGTGAGTGTGACTTGCAACATCTTAAATGAAATGAACATGCAAACTTAACTAAAATGCTCTACATCTGTTTTCTAAGTTTCTCTTGTTATGGATTTTTCTTGCTTTAAGTTACAAATTATTTATATAAAGAATGGAAACGATAAAAAGTTTACAATTTTATACTTAAGTAAAGAATACGTACACATACTATTATAGATTACATAAGTTTTAAAGTTTTTGAAATATTATATACATAAAAAGATAATTATTGTATTATTATTATAATATTTTGAATAAAGGAAGGAAGCAATGGTTTGGAAAAATGAATTCATTGCACTAACTAGTTGGTGGCTGTAGTAAAATAATTACTCTAAAGGGTTATCCATTTCGTGGTTTCAAAAGTATACGACTAAAATTCGAAATCTGTCAAACTAAGTTGTTAAATCAATTTTTTTTCCTTTTCAGTTGATAGTCTGACATTGACGAAAATGGATCGCTTAAGTATGACACAATGTTAACCATAATGTCCTTTAAGAGGAGATTAAGGTTTACATAATTGTCCAACTACGCAAGCAATTGGTAAAATTGTGAAGAAATTTGAAGATACTAGAGCAGTTACAAATATTAGAAGGCCTATACATTATCGCTGCTGCAAGTGAAAGTGTTGCCGAAGACTCCAATGTGTCGATTCCTCGTCGTTCTCAGGAATTAGGACTGTCTTACCGACTTTTTTTGCCTGTTATTAAAATATACGACTTGGAGAATATGTGGTTTCAACAACCACAATATGGCGAATATGGTTTAATTGCAAAAGACATTTTCTGGCCACATAATTTCTCGTTGTGGCGATATTAACTGGCCAACAAGAAAATGCGATTTGACACTATTAGACTTTTTTTGTGTGGCTACGCGAAAGACCGTGTTTATGCAGATAAACCTTTAACTCTTGAGCACTTAAAAACCAACCTTCGCCAAGTTAAATATGGCTGAAATACCGCCCAATATGTGTCAAAAAGTGGTCGAAAATTACCTCAAAAGAATCAATGCTTGCAACATTTCGCGTGGTGATTATTTAATAGATTTAGTATTTCTAACATATGTCAATGTTCAAACTTTATAATAAAAAAGAAATATCATGAAAAAAATATTTTATATGTGTTTTTTACGCACACATTTGAAACCGCAAAATGGATAACCCGATACATAGAAAATGTGACACATTTATGATTATCTCTTAAAAAAAAATTGCACTTTCATGTTATTTAATGATTGAATCAAACTATGATAGCTCCATAAGAATTTGTGATCGTGTCCACTCTTTAACCAAAGTTAAGTAAACAGTGGTGGGCAATATATTAAATTTACTATTAGTACAAAATTCCAAAAATACAAAATGTTGCTGGGCAATATTCAAAACTGTCTTAAAATTGCTGGTGCCTATTGTTATTGTCTAATCCTTAACTTTTTAAGTCAATTTTTTGTTATAATATGACTAGTACGTTAATTTGATTGTGGCAGCATGAACAAGTATTTCGCCCCAAAATTGAACGCCCCATTTTATGGATTTCTTTCAACATTATTTAGTCGAGTGTGCATAAATGTACGTATTTATGTTTTATTTGTTGTTGTTTTTGTTGTTAAATGTTGCCTTTAGCTTTAACAATTCATTCCTCTAAAATGTTTGTAGTTTACAAATGCTGTCAGCATAAATGAAGAAAAATGATGAAACCAATCAATAAATCACAAAAATTGACTGAAATTAATTTCAATTACGCACGAAAAAACAAAAGGAGAAACAAAAAAATCACTAAATGTTTCGAACACACACATAAAGGAAATTCAAACGTAATATTTGTTAAAAATATTACTCGTAAATTGCTAAAAAAAAGAAAACAAAAACAATAAATAAAAAAACTGTTAAACAACATGCAATTGAAATAGTTTATTAAAGAGTTATTATTTTCTTGATTTGATATTTTCCGATACACGCAAACTTACATAAATTCCCTCAAACACACACAAACACACAAAGACATTCTTGCAATTAAGTTCGAAATCATAACTGACGTTTTTAGGATTTCAACATAAAGATCGTTACATTATTGTTGGTGTTGTTGTTTTTTTCTTAACGTTAACGGCATCAAAAACCAACAACGTCTTGTGCAATCAATTGAATTTGTTGATGAAATCAATTTAAAATGTCATGAGAACTTTGCACCACAAACGAATTCAAAATAATCGTTACATTCAATTATTTGTTAGAATTTTAGGGAATAAATGAATATAATTGATTGGGTTATGTTTTGGTTGTGATTTTTAAATTATAAATTTCAATTTTGTTTTGTAATATTAATTAATATTTAAAAAAAAAATAATGTAACAAATATATTTTACATATTTGTGAAACAAATTTTGACTACAGGAGGTCTTAAGTTAAATTAGAGCACATTAAAATATATTTGTAAAAAATGCTGGTAGATAAAAAGCAGGTCAATTGTCTGGAAAGCATTGATAATCTCTTTACACTTTTTTTCAAAAATCTGCAAAAAGTTCTATGATTTTATATACATACATTTCTACATGAAAACTGAAAAATGTTTGTTTTTGTTCAGTCGATAATCTACGCTTTTACTTATGGTTTATGAACATAATTCTGAAAAGTTTTGTTTGTAAACTTAGTAATAATGCGAGGTTTTTGATCTGTCTAAATTGGGGATAATCCTCCTGAAGAGATGGTTTAACAAACCATCGAAACGCGCCGAGGAATTTGGTTTCTCCGCAAACATTTTTTGGCTTTTTATCAATAAATTGGTCTGTTACATTAATAAATAAATGTAAAAGATTTGGGATAAAATGCGAATACTCTTCTTTTTGAGGAAATTTTTTTTTTTTATAGAAAATTTTGTTACCAAAAATTTTTTTTATCAAAAGTTTCGTTATCAAAAATTTTTTTATCAAAAATTTTTCTATAGAAAATTTTATTATCAAAAATGTATCCATATTTTTTTGATAAAAATTTTTCTATAGAAATTTTATTTTCAAAAATTTTTCTATTGAAAATTTTTTCTATAGAAACATTTTTTTTATCAACAATTTTTTTATGGAAAACTTTTTATTAAAAATTTTTCTATTATATTTTACAGAATATTTTTCGCTTAAAATATAGAAAATTTTTGATAAAAATATAAAGAAAAATTTTTTATAGAAAATTTTTTTTATCAAAAATTTTTCTATAGACATTTTTTTCATCAAAAATTTTTTTCTCAAAAATTTTATTTCAAAATATATTCTATAACAAATTTTTGGATCAAAAATATCTAAAAAATATAAAAATCTGAAATTGTTTAATAGTAGAATTTATTTCTGTTTTGAAAAATATTCCCAATATTCACAAAAATATTCCCAATGTTTACAAAAATAATAGTGTCGTGGCAACCATGAACCATGTACTTCGTTGCTATAAATTGGATTTTGATTTGTTTCTTGCCTATTTTATT
Source organism: Stomorhina lunata (assembly GCA_933228675.1). Classification (NCBI taxonomy): domain Eukaryota; kingdom Metazoa; phylum Arthropoda; class Insecta; order Diptera; family Rhiniidae; genus Stomorhina; species Stomorhina lunata. The sequence continues at coordinate 128,970,620 of OW121742.1, read as the reverse complement.
TTTGTCTTTGCTTTAGGAAAGCGGCACCAACTAACTCTGTTAACATCCAAATTCCAACTGATTTTAATACTCATTTTCACAAGTTTTATAAATGATCGTGTCATTTACGAAAATTAACAAAAAATCATCGGCTTCTGGTGGTAAGGGCTGCCTACTTTTGATCATAAAAGTTCGGAAGTCGCTGTTGAAAAAAGCTTTATATAGATTTAGTTAAAAAAGTAAACACTTTTCCAACAAAGCAATATAAAATTCAAAGTTTTTAAATGCAATGAAAAAGTAATAGTAGTAGTAGTATTAGATGAAACAGAATAAAAAAATATTCAAGGTAAATATTTCGGAAAATAAATGGCTAGTTTTAAATTTAGTAATAAAAAAATCGAAAAGCTTACTAAACTTTTTCATATTATATCTTTTAATATTGTATTACATATGTATAACCATTGAAAATCTTATAAGCTTTTGAATAAAACATAATAACTCGGTGAATTATTAACATACAAACAAATAATCATCTTAAACAGTTATCTGCTATAATATTTTATTTATTATGCATTTTTCCATTTATTTACATATAAATAAATAAATAAAGTTTTTTTTTTTTTATTTTTTCCATTTCTTAACACACTCGCATTTGCATTTAGTCAATATAAGTTAACATACTTTAGGGTTTTCAGATTTATTAAGAAAGAAAACAGTTTTACTAAAACATATTTTCACACACTTTCGATATTTTCATAAAAAATAAACTATAAATGTTAACAATTTATGGTTTATAATAAATACAAGAGATTTACAGCCATGTTTAGAAATATAGCATTACATATGTTAGAAAGTTGTTAAAGGTTTGAATAGATTTATTTTACTAGTATTACAGTTATTGAAAGAAATTATTGAAAAACTGATGCATATGGGAATCTAGGGGAAATAATCAAACAAACCAAAAAAACTTAAGTAATTCAATTCTTGAGAAGATAAAGAAAAAGTAAAACTTTATTTATGCAAAGTATCTTCTTACCAATATTTACTTATTTATAAAAATGATAATCTTGGAGTGATACAAGTAAACACTATTTACACTAGCCGTGAAAATGAAAAATATTCAAAGCTAAATCAATATGTAAAATAAATGACAACATAAATTACATTCCTGGTCCAATGTGACTGGTGTAACTAAATAAAAAGAAAATGAAATTGAATAGTTTAGACAAACGTAAGAGAAAAATAAAAGTTTCACTTTTTTAGCAAGGAACGTAAACAACTATGACGATAATAATGCAATTCATATGAATTTTTAGAAAAGTACTAGTAAGTAGTAAGAACATTCTTATACACTTGGAAGTAATCACATGAAAAATTGACAAGAAAATGTAATATTTGCTATTTAAGTTTTTATTATTTGTGGTATAGCAGATTAGTCATCCGCCATACCAGCATACCAGAGGTCCAAGTTTAATCCTCGGTCAGACTCACTTGAAAAAAATAAATTTTCAAAAAAAAAGTTAGGCTATGTAAAACTTCTCTATCTAATGGTCTATTTCAATGAGTCTAAAAATAGAATCGGATGCAGCTCATTGTGTGAGAGAGGGGTACTTCTTGCTCCAATTGGAATGTTATCGGGGAAATTATTATTATTATAGATGAAATGAAACTATGGTTATGTGTAATCATATTAGGATTCAGTGGTTTGAAAATGTGATATAAAATAAGTAGATTAAAAGAAGATTGCTTTGAATTATCTTATTATCAAAGTTATTAGTATCTTTTAAGATTACGATTAAACGTATTTTCTTTCAGTGTAAAAGATATTATACATAAGTATGAATATACTCGTATGAACGAACTTTATGCTTACATCAATCTACCATACAATTGCAAATAAATTCAAGCATATTTCTGTTTATTATTCATACAATTTATTCATTCATTCATTCATTCATTCATTGAAATGTCTGTGTATAAAAATAGAAATAAAATCTCCTCCTTCCCATTCAAAAATATTTTCTATATGTATTTTTTTATATACAAAATATACGTATTTATGTACATGAGTAGTATGCATGATGTAGTTCATAAATACAAACTCCTTTATTTTTATTTTGTTTTTTTTTGTTTGTATTTTTATAAATTACAATATACATTCAATATTTGTAGAATACCCAGTGTACTTCGATCGATGGCTTACTACGATACTTTTACAATCATACAAGTACACAAATAGATTTATGTATTCCAGCTATTTATTGAATTGAAAGTAAATTGTTATTTTGGTTGATCACTTTTATGGTTGCATACAATTTGCTTGGAAATCAGTTTTATTTCTTATACATATATTTTTTACTTCCATTCAATGCCGCTGCACAGATACATTTTTCTTCTTGTTTATCTCGAATTTTTACTTTTTTTTTTTGGTTGTTGCTGCTAAACTTATTCAATTACATTTGATGTGATTAGTATTAAGTATTCAAAAGAAATTCATACAAATTATAGAAAAAAAAACATAGCATAGGTTAATGGCATGTGAATGTGTTTGAAGTTAATAAAATATTTTTCTTATGATTATTATTCTCGTTTTTTTCATTTTTGGGGCGTTGGTCACTCGTTGTTACTAGTATCTAATGATTTAATTAATAAAAATGTGTTAATAGTTATCCATTGCAAAATAAAAATTTATTAATTTTATTTTAGTTTAATGCAAATTTATTTTCCTATTTAATTTTCGTACTTTCAGTTTTTTTGCTTATACATATCACACTTACATCATCGTAGACATCATCATCACTAGAAAATTCTCTTGGTTATGGTTAGTTCCATAAGTTTTATATTTTATTATCATAGTTTTGACACATTTTTAATTAAGCATCGTTAAGCTTTTTAGTTGTGGCTTGGTTTCTTGTTTATTAATATAAAATAAGTAATTAGGCCAATCCCAATGTAAAGATGCCCTATAGCTAGCATGTCTGTTTTCAATTAGGGGCTTTTCACATATTACGTAACATTATTTTCGCAGATTTTTAACCCCCTCCCCCCTGTGTAGAATACCAGAATACCACTACCCTAACAAAAGTCATAATCCCCTCCACCCTAAGAGCGTTATGGTATATGTGAACAGCCCCTTATCTGCAATTTTGTTGTCAAATTTACTGATGCGGCTATAAAGATAGATTTGCACATGATATCTATTTTAAGAACAGTGAAGTTGCGCCATTTGTTGTTATATACACGCATTTGTTTAAGCATTTTTGTTCTATAGCGAATTTTATTTATTTTTCGTCAACGGCGTGTTATTGCTGTAGGCTTATCGCCGACGGAAGATGTTGTGATAATTAATAATTTTAATAGAAATTAATATTTAATTACAGAATTGAATATGCTTCAATCGGCTTTATACTCCGTAGAAATGATTCCATCGGATTTATCAAAAAGTTTTTATTTATAGCACAAAGCAGCGTCCAAGCTACTTATGTATATGACGATGTTACTAATTGTTGGACATCAAAAACTTCAGAACTGAAATCGACGGTCAAGCCCGACTATATCATACCCTTCACTACTAAGGTCAAATATGGACCAACAATTAAACAAGTTTTCCTTAAGTCATAGAGACATATATACATACACATGCTATGTGCTAATTTTTCAAAATTTCGAGATTTATATTATTTCTGGCTAAGGGCCTGATATGGGAGCTGGGGTCAATTGTGGACCGATTGTTACCAAATTTTGATTATTGGTTTATATTTACAAAATATTTATCTGTGCAAAGTTTAAATAAGCAAATGCATTTATCTTTAGAGTTATTAACGTTTTTGTGCTTTTATGTGTATATAAACGTCTCTTGAGAATGTGTCTTCTATGGGAGGTATGGTCAAATATGGGCCGATTTCTACAAAATTAAGAACACTGATTAAAGTTATGATAAGCAATATTTTTGCCAAATTCCATCAAATTATCTTTAAAGTTACGACCTGTAGAATGATAGCAAGCTTACATGGATAACCGGCCAGCCAGCCAGACGGACGGACATCGTTAGAACAACTCCGGGAGAACAACTCAGTAAGTCAATTGGTATACTAATAGGTGGGTCTCAGACCAATATTTCTATTAGTTAAAAACATCAGCACAAACCCAATATACCCTTTCCACCTATGGTGGTGAAGGGTATAAAAATATGGCGTCAGCGTTCAGAATTTATACTATATTTTAATATCTTCTAAGAAAATAAAGCTTAACACACAGTGTGCGGGAACTATTTGCTGCGAAATTGTGTCGGCCTTGGATCTATTACGAGCAAATTTAGCAATCGTGAAACTATCAATGTTTGATATTCTAGAATCGTTTAAAAAAGATGTATTTGGCGTTACACTGTCCCATACAATATGTGTCACGCGTTAAAATATCATATTTCAATGAAGTTTAGTGTTGCCAAATAATAACAGATAATAAATTTTAAAGTTTTTACCTCCAATTTATAATAGTTAGGCCCTGTTACTATCGTCAAATAAACATTTTGTATTTATTATAGGCACACAAATTACTGTCCCAATCTTTCTAAGGTGTTTACGAATGTGAGTGTAACAACAAAGCTATTGGCTCAATATCTCTGATATTTGGTATTATTGTATATTGGACTCGTGTTGACAACTAGAATTAAAAAACATTATTGTGATACTTACCGTTAATAAAAAATAAATAAAGCAAAAGCAAATTTTTTTTTTTGGGACGGTTTTTTGACTTTAGATTTATTTACATATTTTTTAATTTAATATTTTGTATAGCCTTTATTCGCAGTAATAACGGCTTCTATGCTATGCGACATTCTCTCTATTAAATGTTTGCAATCACTTGGAGCAATGGTCGTGTCAATCACCCGATCTTAAACCCATCGCGCAGGTGTTGTCGGAACCCCTGGTAATTTAGATGAACTGAGGGCAGATGTGGTGGAAGCTTAGAACGGCATTGCTCCAAGTGATTGCAAAAATTTAGAAGAGAATATACTGCGCTGTAATAACCGCGAATAAAGGCTATACAAAATATTAAATAAAAAAAAATTTGCAAATAAGTCTAAAGTCAAAAAACTGTCCCAATAAAAATTTGCTTTTGTTTTATTTATTTTTTTATTAACGGTAAGTATCACAATGATGTTTTTTAACTCTAGTTGTCAACACGAGTCCAATATACAATAACACCAAATATCAGAGAGTTTGTTGTTACACTCATATTCGTAAATACCTTAAAAACATTGGGACAGTAATTTGAGTGACTATAAAATTTATTAGATTTAGTTTAAGTGTTTTTCAATTAGTCAACATTATCTCAAAAAAAAAAAATTAAAAAAATGTATCTTGATTTGTGTAACAATCGTTATAATTCGTTGTGTATTCATTAAAACCATCAATCAATTGTGACGAATAATACAAAAAATATTTTTATTGATTTCTTTTTTTTTTGCAAGTTGTTTATTGTTATTAATTGAAATAAAATAAAGAATTGCAGAAATGAGGTGACCATAAGATTTTTTTTCCTTTAAATTCTTCTTCTTCTGTTATCCTTGACTCCCAGTGGAGCATAGGGCCTCCTTTAAATAAAGAAAATCTAATTAATTCAATTAAATTTAAGAAAAAAAAATGATCATAGCAAACATAAATATAATCATATGATTTGTATAATAATTTTTCAATGCAACAAAATTTGAATTTATTAAAATGCTTTTTTGTCTGGATGCTACTATTGAAATCAATCATAAACTTGGTTGCTTTGAATATTATTATGATTGGGTGTGATCATATTATAATTCCGCCCAATCATATTATTATTATTACTCTGCTTAATTAATGTTTTGTTGTAATCATATTATTTTTTGATGATGACAGATTATGATCTCTTTAACCAAGCTTTTCTTTATGTGTAGCAAATGTTTATATTTTTAAGCAAAATTTGTCTTAATTGGCAAATTTCTCATGTAAAACATACTCGTAATAAAAATGTTGAAAAATATTAAGGAATTTCACTCTTCACAAACAACCAAATTGTTAATGGTCACCTTTCAAATATAAAACAGTAAAATATTTCTATTATTTGTATCTGATGTTGTTTCTGTTAAAATGCCGTCATACTCAATACCAGAAAAATATTTTAGTCAGTTCTTTATGACTTTACTGACCCCCATTCCCACAGTTATTTGTATGATTATTATGTGGCGTTGAATAGTTTTATTTTGTTACAGCTGTTTTTTATTAAACATATTTTTTTTTTCGTTTTTGCTTCTTAGCTCTAGAATAGTGCCACAAATTGTAGATTATGGCATACAAAGTGGCAAATGTGTGTCTTAATCAAAAATGATACATCATCTAGTGAAGTCTTACACAGACCAGACAAACACTTTATTTATATCACCATATTTTCGCCTGCTTCCCCGCTTCATCAATCCCTCATTCGTTCATTCATTCATTCATACATACATATATTTAGTTCAGTTAATTTTAGAGTAGATTCTTTGTGCTTGGGTCTGTGAGTGAGGAATAGTGGGTATGGATGGAGTGGTTTGGTGTACCGTGGCGTAGTGTAAGTCACTTTGTTTTGCAATGCACATTAATTGAGTTGAAATTACTGAGCATGTGCGTTGTTAAATTGAACATGATGACAGTGTTTAATTGAAAGAAATTATATAATTTGTATTAAAAGCACTCTACAGCAGAGAGTGGTGAAATATTGAAACAATTGGCCAATAAATAAGAAACTACTGATATTTTGATTAAATATTAAATAATAAGATTTGGTTAATTTGTCATTGCTATTGTATTAAGCACTTTTGACAGATAATGTTTTTTTTAAGAAATTCACGTAATTGATTTAATAATCTTAATTGGTAAATTTAATATATGGCACTAGAGTTCACAATTTTCGTCTAAGCCCCAATTCATTCCAAATAATACAGTTCTATATTAAATAGTTATAAAATCAAATGTCTAAGAAAACACAATTTTCAGCGCTTCTTTATCTTTTGATAAATCTTTTCTTAATAATTTTGTTGTTTTTTATCAAGAAAACAAATAATCATTATGTGGCAGGAGATAAAAAAAAAATTCAAATGCAAGTGGAAGCAATTGAAACTAAAACATCATGTTTCCAAACAACTACAACTTTTGAGCCACATTTAAGTGGAATTAATAATTTCATTCCAGTGCTTAAGAGAAGTAGAACGAAATGATGCATGACAGGAAAAGGCCACTTACTTCCTTAACTAAATCTAACAAACAAAAGACTTTAACAGAAAATATGGTTGACGGATGGTTTAAATTTTTTTTCGTATTTTTTTTATTGTTTTTTCTCTACTGGAGATGAATGATGGCGATCATTTTTATTTAAGGCAAATGGTCATTGAAATCACTTTTAATGGTTGATGTTAGCGCCACTTTTTCCATTACAACAATGACTTGGTAACATTATTTCCATTTCTATCATTGTTTTATATGTTTGTCATATTTTTTTGCTGTTTTATTCTAAGTACCAGAACCACCATCACCACCTGTCGTCATGCCTTCATCAAATTCATGTCGCCTCAAGTGCTACTGACATTCAAGTGCAGTTTGTTACTTCAAGTGCCTCATCATAATCATCATCGTCATGATTTTCATACTCAACTGCAACATTTACTGTGGTCTTCTTCGTGTAATTTTTTTATATAGCAATTTGTTTTAAACTCTAAAGTATTTGTTCCTGCTTCTGAACTTTTCCCAGTTTTTCAGTTTCTTTTTTTTTTTTTTTGAATTTAGCAAAGGAAAGTTTTATTTTTTAAATAAAACAAAAATAAAAAATACGCCTTAATTCTTTCATTGTAAGAGTCCTTAAAAAAGGTGTTTTATATTAAATTTTTTGAAGATTAGCAAATAATTTTGAAAACTAATTCTCCACTTCACAAAACAGCTGCTTTATTAAGACAGGCCTTATATTCATAGTTTTCAGTATAGGTCAAGTTTATTAAACATTTTGTAAATGTGAAAAGTCTATTTAGAATTAAAATTTTATAAGAAAATAGTTATCAATGTATTTCATTAATAAAGCTGATGCAGTTATAATTATATGTTCTTTGGTTTTTATCTTAAAATAATTTTAAAGAATTCTAAGTGTCGAACATTGAGGATATAGTGGCTTAGTTGCTTTGCACGTCGACTACTAAGAATAACATTTAGAATAACATTTAGCCTGGGTTCAATCCCCATGACGACAACTTCAATTTCTGTAATTATTAATTTTTTTTCTCTCCTTTTCGCGACCTTTAACCTTTTTTACTATCCTATTTTCAAATAAGGTAACCCAGTTCGTATTTACTCTATATACAAATATATAGTCAGTATAATTGTTACTAAGTGTTACTTCTCTTTATAAAAACAATTCTTTCGGTAAATTTTGGTTACTACTTCCAGCAGATCTAACTTTTTCACTAACCAAAAATGTTAAATGTAAGTAATGGCTCTACCTCTAATTCTTATCAATATATACTATATTAAGTGGTTTTTATTTGCGTGAGGTTTTGCTTATTTTTGACTGATCAGCATTTTTAAATCAGACCAATACGAGCACAAAACTATCAGTCAAAATGTTGCTTATAATCAGGCGTATGCAGCCCATACCACCAGCAGCCGACGACATTTTGTTATTTTCGTAAACATCACGATCTTTAATAAAACTTGTTCAAATGAGTATCTCTACAGAAAAACTTTAAATACAAAAATTTTCTTTAGACAAATTTTAAATAAAAAATTTTCTAAAGAAAAGTTTTCCATAGAAAAATTTTTTATAAAAAAATTGTCTAGAAAAAAGACTCGTTAAAATTAGTATTTCTATAGAAAAAGTTTTGATAGAAAAATTTTTGACAAAAAATTTTCTATAGAAAAATTTTGAAAAAAAAATTTTCTATAGAAATATTTTGGATTAAAAAATTTTCTATAGAAATATTTTGGATTAAAAAATTTTCTATAGAAAAATTATTGGTAAACAAAAATTCTATAGAAAAATTTTTGATAAAAAAAATTTTATTCAAAAAGAAGTGTATTTGCATTTGATCCCAAATCTGTTACATTTATAAAAAATAAAATAAAAAAATTTTCTATAGAAAAATTTATGATAAAAAATTCTCTATAGAACAATTTTTAATAAAAAATTTCTATAGAAAATTTTTCCACAGAAAAATTTTTGATAAAAAAATGTTCTATAGAAAAATTTCTGATAAACAAATTTTCTAAAAGAAAATTTCTATAGAAAAATTTTTGATAAAAAATTTTCTATAGAAAAATTTTTTATAGAAAAATTTTTGATAAAAAAATTTCTATAGAAAAATTTTTGATAAACAAATTTTCTATAGAAAAATTTTTGATAAACAAATTTCCTATAGAAAAATTAAAAAAAAATCTATAGAAATTTTGTGATCAAAAAAATTTTGAATCAAAAGTTTTTGGTAAAAAAGAATTTCTACAAAAAATTTTAAAAAAAAGATTTTCTATAGAAAAATTTTTAATTAAAAATTGTATGTAAAAGTTTTCTATAGATAAAAATATTTTCTTTTAATATTGTTAAAAATATTAAAAAAAAAGAGTAGAAAACTTTTTCTTTTTAAAACATCAATGGGTATTGAAAAAGTACCTATTTCAGTCTTAGAAATATAAAAAACGGGAACTCTGCCGACGATTTGTTTGTTATGTTCTCTTTGTGACGACCTCTGCATATAATATAGTAATGTCTCTGAAAGAATCAATCAAAACGAAACCTAGTTTAAGTGACGTTTTGAAAATAACAGCTTGTCAATTTGTTGTTAAAAATATCTACCTAACCACTGCCCACAATCACTAATCAATTTGTATTTTACTAAAACAATTATTGACATTATAAATGCCCATTTATTTGATTTATCCATCTTTTGATGTTTTCGGTAGCGCTTCCTTTTTAAAAAGTACTCACATATACATATGTACATTGGGTACAGGATAAACACCGACATACTATAGCTCAAGTGTCAAGAGGATTTGTAGTAGTCGCACTTTTAATATGTTTTCTATTTTTTACTTCTTGCACAAGGACTGTTTTTTTTTTCAATATTATTGAAACAGGACATATCTCTGAGGATGACTATTTAATATTTACCATGACTCTGTGTGTGGTTTCCTTTTTCAATCATTATTTGATTTGACATTCCAAAGTAGCAGCAGCAAAAACATTAAATTGAAGCTTCTGTAAAGGAAACTCTTAGAGTAACTGTATCTAAGTAAGTGGGTGTGCTTCTTTCTGTGTGTTCCCCGCGTCTGATGTTGGTGTTTTCCTTGTAAATAAGACTAAAAAAGACTAAATAAATTCTCAAGTATTTATTAAGTATCAAATAATCATTTTTGTTATGGCATATCCAAGTGTATGACCAAATGAATTTGAGTATTTGTTTACTATTCATTGAATGCTCGCTCCGTCCACGATGAAATGTTTGGAAAAAATAATGATTTTGATGAGTTCTTCACTATTTTATTTTCATTTTCAAGAAATGCCTGAATTTATAGTTAAATAAAGCGCAAAGAAACAAAGTAATGAATGAATAAGTATCAAATTATCATTACTTTATTATAAATTTATATAAGGACAATATCGACTATATACACACGTATATCAACAATGAGGAACATAGAACTACATTTTATGGCGGTGGTCCTCCTGCTTTAAGTCATGGGAATGACTGTTCAACAATACGAGTGGGTACATGGGTATTTTCATTCCGTTTTGGTTTTTTGTAAATATTATAAAAATATGAATATTAATATTTGATTGATAACTGCTACCATTTGTATTAATTATGTTTCCTTTCCTTGAAAATTTGTTTGATGCATATTTTTAATTTCTATATAATTAAAATTAATTTTCTTAATAATCATTACTTTTGGTTTATAATTGCTTTTTATGTAAATATTTATTATGGCCAGAAAATAACCATTAAAATCAATAATTTTTAAGGTCTAGACATAAATTCAAAATATTTTTCCAGTTGTAATTTCGTCTTAATGGATTCGTTTTTTTTTTGTGTCATTGCGCCCAGCTGACAAATCATCTTATTTTCATTTTTTTTTTTTTCAATACTAAAAAGGCGAAAAGGAAATCATAAAAGACCGTAAGAAAAATCTTTGGTTGTCATGTGTGTTTACTTTGAAAATGTCTAAGACAAATATCATTAAAAGGTATTAAGCCCCTGCGGTAGCTTGGGCGGCTACTAATAGAAGTAATTCTGTTGACATGAGTACACTGTAAAAAAAAACAAATTTCCGGAATAAAGCACAACACATGAGAAGTTTAGGTTAAACATTTAAAGTTTGGCATACCGTGTTCAATTCCCAGACACAAAGAAATTATAAATTTATTTATTCACTTTATTTTTACAGTGTATTCGCTTATCTATTTACAAAGGCTACCGTAAAGTCAAGGTTATAAAGGAAATTTATTTAATGTCTCTTGTATATTGACTTGCATGGTCTAGAGAAATTAGTCGAGGAACAAACATAAATACTGAAAGCAAAAAAGTAAAATATCTAAAAAAATTTTACTAAAACACAATAAACCAAGAAACAACAGACAAATGACATTGATGTTAATAATCATGATTGTTAGTTTAGGATAAAAATCTTAAAATATAAAAATTTAAGAAAAAAAAAGTTCGGAAAAATACTCGTAAATAACAATTTTCTTCAAAAAAAAAGAACAACGGTATTAAAGGTAATAGTGAACCGATGTTGTCGAATAATTTAATGATGATCATGTTGATGTTGATCATGTTGATGATGCTGTTGTTGACTTTTTGGTTTGTATTTTTTTTAATAAACCCTAATATTTAAGCATCTGTTATTTATTTTCTCCTAAATTTAAAAGTTAATTATAATTTTTAAACATTTTTTTGTAGAGGTTTTTGTTTATTTATCTTCTTGTCTGTTGATATTTTCAAAGACAACAAACTTTTATGTTTGATTTTTAATTATATCACATTAATTTCGAATTAATGCTTGATGTACTGTCATTTATTACTTGTTTTTATTAGTTTATGGTAACCAGCCATTTATTCAGTCACTCACTCACTCAGTCACTCAGTCATTCATTCATTTATTCATTTATCCATTTATCCATTCTCTAATTCAAACGCATACATATTTCCAAAAACTTCATGGTTGTCTTGTCTTTCGTCTCCTCTTGTTCACTTTTGATTCCGTTTGCTTTGGTTTATTACGAGTATCTTTCTTTAATCACATTAAATTGATTATCTTGGCTCATTCTTGTTGCTCGTTCACATTTTTGTATATTTTATGTGATTAACAGTAGTCAAATTTCATTAAATCGCTTCTTTTTTTCGCTTTTCTTAATTAAAATTATAATGATAATTGTATGTTTGGTAAAATGTTGGTATTAAACAAAAATTTAGAACTTATGCTTTGTTTAAGAACCGTTAATTGGTTGATATGGATTAAGATTGTCTGTCAAATTTTATCATTTTGATAAGTTTGTATATAAAAGTTTTTAAGTGCTTGTAAATAGTACAAATTTTATAAATTTTTAATAAATTCGTAATATGTACATTAAAGTCTAATTAGTGACTATTGAAAAAATATCATCAAACATCAGATTAATCGATTACATTTGAAGCTGACGTCAATCTAGCTTTTAGATAAAAACCAGTACAAATCTCTAGTTTTCCGATGATTTACCATTTTATGTTCTTTGGACGAGACTTTGGATCGATTGTCACAATTAATTAATTAATATATTCGGTTTTTGCTGAAGTTTTTATTAACTAATTTTAATAACTTTTTATTAACTATTTTTAATAACATTACTTTAAAAACGGACAGCGAAAAAAAAGTACGGAAAAATATAATTAAAGCTTTTCAAAAATAAAAATCCGACATAAACTTTAAAAAAATATCAAAAAATTTTAAAGTTGACCCTTGAACTGTTTCAAATGCCATTAAAAGGTTTAGACCTGAGCATTGAAAGTAAACCTGGATAAGGAAGTAAATAGTAATAAGAAAACTTAGTCATATAAGTTTGTGCCGATGTATGTAACGCTAGAAATATTTGTCTTAGACCAACCTTTTGGTATACTAATAGGCTTAGAATCACTTTCTGAGTCGATTTAGCGATGTCCGTCCGTCCGTTTGGACGTCTGGCTGGACCCCCATGTAAACCATGTAATCAAAGTATAGGTCGCAATTCTAAAGACAATTTGATAAAATTTGGCTTAGATTATTTTTTTTTGACAGTGGGACCATGGCTATTAAAATTTGACAAAATCGGTTCATTATTTATGGTACCTCCTATAGGTCCTACTTCCCAGAATTGATATTTTGGCCACAAATATCAATATTTTTTCATGAAATTTAAAACAAATACTGCTTATATAAACCAAAATCACTGTACCAAATGTCGTTCAAATCGGTCCACATTTGACCATACAAACTCTTCTATCGAAACGCACTATATGAGACAAAAATCGCTAAGACGCTCGAAAATCTAAAAATAATGAGAATTTTGAGTTTATTTTTTGCATACATAATTCTTGTTAAAGTTTAAATCAATTTGCGAAATTTCGATATAATCGGTCCACATATGACCCTAGCTCTCATATAAGTCCAAATAACGGAAACAGCTTAAATATATATGCTTTGATAAAATGTTTGTATGATGGCAAAATATAGCAAATATTTGGGTTTATACAGTATAAATAACACCTTTGAAATTAGTGGTGAAGGGTACCATATGGTCGGGCTTGACCGACTATAGCACTTTCTTACTTGTTTTCTAATAATTATTAAACATCTTTTGTTGTGAAGGGTATTAAATAGTCGGGGTAGTCCAAATAAGGCACTTTCTTAACTATTGAAATGAGCTATAAAAGATTTCTTTTTCGGTTTCTTTTCAATGTAAAAGACATCTTTTTGTCAGTATAGAAACATTTATAATTTTTAATTTTCAGCAGTGGGTCTGAAATAAAGGGTGTGCAAATTTGAGGTTAGGAAGTAAGTTGGCTTGCACTAAAGCTTAGCTTAGCTCATGCATTAAACACATAGACAACAGCAGGCTACACGAACACCGACTACAAAAGTCGTTGGCTGCAATCGTCGCCTCGTAGTCAGCTATTTAATTATTTTGGGGACGGCAGCTAAATTTAAGACGGCAGCTACATTTCGAAACATCTGTTTATGAGTGGTGCCAATATCGCGTTTATAAGATGGACAAAAAAATTTTGATAAAAACGACATAAATTCATTTTATTTATTAATCTCCGAAATCAACTGTTTTCCTGTACCTGATAGTATGTCTACATCAAAAAAAAAAAAAAAAATATATATAGAAAGATTTTGGTGTGATCTCTTATAGTTTAAGAGTTATGCGCTTTTTAAATTTCAAGTATAATACGGTACAACTTTAGAAGTTTATATCCGGTATTAACTTTTTTTATATTCTTATATATTTTATTTTATAATGGATTAAGAGCTATAATATACTATAAACTTATTTCTGCAACCGACTTTTTTTTATAAAAATTCGCATATTTTTAAACAATATAGATATAAGTATGCTCTTTTATATAATGAATTTTATAAAGGACATACTGAGCTTTTATATAACATGAACTACGTAACTCTAGCACACGTAGCGCGTGAGTTAGACAGTTTGAAAAATAACTTTTTAAAATTTTACTTATATTGAGTTAGAGATATATAAATATAAATTTTTACATAATATTTTATTAGATATTATTATATACATTAAATATATAAATATTTGATAAGTAAATATGTAAATTGTTTACATAAATTCTCCCCATTGTATTTATGGTAAATAAAGTCAAGTGGCTTAAATCGCTCATTTATTTCAATATTATATGGTGTTGACAGCACTAAATCTATTATTGTCGCCAACAAAAATAGAAAATAGTTTAATTTTGGCTACAGCTACAAAAAATTTATTTTTATTTGAATGCATGTATTCTAATTTTGACAGGTTGTAGCCCGTAGCCTGCTGTTGTCTATGTGTTTAATGCACCAGCCGTCTTGCTGAAACCAAAGGTCACTGATATTAACATTAACCAATTTTAGTAATCAAAAATCCGTTGTAATGGTTTGGTAGCGTGGATAATACAATGTGACGACTTTTCCTAGAAATTTTTATTAAAAATACTGTCCGTCTAATCTCAAACCAAACTTCCTTTAGATGTGATTGGTTTCGAGGACTTTTTGTGAAGTTTCTGAGCCCATACGCGACAATTTGATTTGTTTAAATAACCATCCAATTGAAAATGGTTTTCATCGCCAAAGATGATTTAGTTAAAAAATGCGTTGTTTTCGTTCAGTTTTTTAGATAGTCAAAATTCTTTGTTGAAGAGTGTAGCGGCTTATGGATGAAATTTCCCAATTTTTTACTAAATAAATGTCAAAGAAGATAAATGTCAATTCTTAACATTCCGTCATTTGACAGCTAATTTACTTACTTACCTTAAATTTATCTACAGGGTGGATAAATTCAATCAATGGTCAAATAATCAATTTTTCAAGATTGCGTGTATCGATATTAGATATGGCTATTTCTGTTTATAGCAATAATATTTATCTTTTAACTTTTAAATATCTATGTCCTGTAATCAGAAAGTTATTCTTAGTCGACTTTTTACACTTAAAAGTGAGTTACCGGACCAATAATCCAATCTGTTAAATACATCAACAAATACTTCCTTTATAAAAATTAACAAAATTAGAAAAAAAAGATATTTGAGTGCTAGGAATATTGAATCTTGAATATGTACAGCGAATCATTGACATACATACATGTATTTGAAACTGACCTTAAAGTTATTATTTCAATCGATAGTCTTATGAATCGAAATAACGACATCTGTATAGTCGTTATAAGTACCCAAAATTTGATATAACTTATAGATAAATTTAAAAGATATTTTAATATTTTTTCTTAAATTTCTAAGAACATGAATTTATACAATCTTTTAAAATCATGTGAGTATTTTAGCATTTAAAGAGCCTACAGGTAAAAAACATAAATTTGTTTTTATGTTACTAAATTTAAAACACCTTTTAAAATATTACAATTAATCAGACATCAGCATTTAATGTTTTTGTAAAATTGGTTAAATTTTCTTACAATATTTTCAAACACGATCTAAATCAGTAATTAAAATCATTTTTCTTAATAAACAAACACGATGACTGTTTAAGATACAAACTAAACGATAAGGCAAAACAAGACCAGATATAATATGCTATAAACTATAAAATCGTATAAAAAGGCCAAAAACTAAAGCGATTCAATGCTAAACACGTACATAGTCAATGTTCATAAATACTTTGTTATAAATATGGGTTAAAAAATCTTTTTGTTATGTTGCAGCCAGTTAGTTTTATCTAAGATAATGGTGGTATGTTGCTGAGTTTTTTGTTTCTACTGTTCAGCCGCTCGTTATATTTAATGTTTTTGTAAAATATTTAACCTTCAAATAAAATCTATGAGCAATAGATTATAACAAACTGTCAAACGTTTCACATTATCAATTTCAAAAGGCCCAACCGCTTATTATCCTTAACGAGAAGAGAAATTAACCTTGATCAAAATCTTGTTAGTATCGCCAACCAGATACATCAAGAGACAGCTGGAATTTTATGACTTTTGCAATTGTAACAAACACGCCTACCTACTACATATATAAGTCATCGTTATTGGTAACCTATGATTATTTGATACAGGTGTATTCATTTTAGTCTAGTCTAGTCTAGGTGAACATTTCTTCGAGTACTTTGTTAGAATGCAGGCAAGTATTAAACATACCCTCAAATTAAATTAACCTTCAAAATAATCACCCCAGTGATCTATGTAAGGGCAAAAGTGAAGGTTGTGTTCCAGGAATTACTGATCTACATTATTTAGTCATGGCCGGTTAAAATACATAAAATTGAAGACCCAGACATTAATCATTATTCGTTCCTTTGTTTTTGTTTAATTTCAATGAATGTTAGTCAGTCGATGTCTAGTATGTAAACACCCATTGGAACATTCATTTTTACTTAATATTTATTTATAACAAAAAACCTCAGGTACACCCAACTCTTGCGAATGCATTTTATTAGACAAAAGTCATTCTTTTTAAAATGACAAAGAGTTTTAGTAAAAGTTAATGGAATTTTAAACACAAGAACGGGGTGTGATTTTTTTATTTTATGATTAATTTATTGATAAAAGTAATCAATAAAAATTATTTTTAGTTCCTTCTTTGTGAAGAAAACTACAGTAACTCTTTCAAGATTACAAATGTCTTATTGAATTCTAATAAAAGCATTTAAATTTGTCTAGAAAATCTTTCAAAATCATTGTTATTTATGTATCTCTATAATAAATATGATCTCATTACATTGTAATATAGGGGCACACAATATAGCACTTTTGAGGGAAAGGTTTTGAAAAAATATTAACTAATAATTTTTAAAAATTATTTTTAGTAATTTATTTATAGCAAGTAAGTCAACCGCCTAGCTCGACTGAGTTTCCAAGTTCTATCCCCGGCCAGTCCCTCTTGAAAAAATAAAATTTTCAAAAAAGCGGTTCACCTCATAACCACGAGTAGGCAACCCATGAGCAGCCCACCAGCAGCCGATATATTTTTTTAGTTTTCGTAAATACCACGATCATTCACAAAAGTCGTGAAAATGATTATTAAAATCATTCAGTTGGAATTTGGAGGTTAACAGAGTTGGTTAGTGCCGCTTTGTTTAAGAAAATACAAAAACAAAATAGGCAAGAAACAAATCAAAATCCAAATTATGGCAACAAAATACATGGATCGAGAGAGCAAAGAAATATAATTTCGAACATTGTTGCCATCACACTATTAGCTTTGTAAGCATTGGGAATGTTTTTTTAAATATTGGGAACATTTTTCACAATAGAAATAAATTCTAATATCAAACAATTTAAAAATTTCTATAGAAAATTTTTTGAAAAAAAAATTTTTGGTAAAAAATTTTCTATAGAAAAATTTTTGATAAAAAATTTTCTATAGAAAATTTTTTGATTAAAAATTTTCCATAGAAAAATTTTTGATAAAAATATTTTCTACAGAAAATTTTTTTTTAATTTTTTTTTTTATTGAAAAATTTTTTTATGAAAATTTTCTATAGAAAAATGTTGGTAAAAATTTTTCTATAGAAAAATTGTTGATAAGAAAATTTTCTATAGAAAAATTTTTGATAAAAAAAAATTGTCTATAGAAAAAATTTTGATAAAAAAATTTTCTATAGAAAATTTTTTTAAAAACATTTTCTATAGAAAATTTTTTATAAAAAAAATTTTCTATAGAAAAATTTATTAGAGCTTGAATATCTTAATCAACTTTATCTGATAAAAATGATTTCCTCATTTAAATTTACTTTAAATTTCAAAAAGGGTTTTTCAAAAATTTTGGGACATCAAACATTCAATTAAAAAGTTTTACTGTAGTGTATTGCACCAAGATTCCAATTTATTACTATTATTTATTATTGTAATAAATAGTTTTTTTATAAAACCAAAAAAATATTGTTGGGGAAATCTTTCCTCTACGCATTTCGATGATTGGTTAGGTCATCTTCTTCAGGAGGATTATTCTTATTTCATTACCAAAAATATCCCTGAAATCCTTAAAATCTGTTTTTTTTTAATAAAAAGACCAAGTTAAAATTTAGTTTTTAATCATTTTTCATATATTTAATATGGTTTTTTGTGTTTTTTTATTATTGTCTTTTGTTATTTTTTAAAAATATTTTTTGTCGTTTAAACAATTTTAATTTATAGGACTATAAATTTGAAAATAGAATTAAATTAATACTACTTAGTAACTAGAATACAAAACAATAATAAAAATAAATTAAATAATTAATTAAAAATTACAAATTTATATACAAAAATACAAATAAAATAAAAATAAATTTTTGTCATTTTCTTTTCGTTTAAAAAAAAACTTATAAACATAATCAGTCACTATTTAACATGGTAAATACTTTTTTATGATATAAATATTGTTTAATTGTGTCTTCTTGAGTAAATAGTTTAAAGAAAGTTTTGTAGGCTTTTAAGAAAAATAAAAAATATGGCTGTTTTGTATTAGTTTTTTTGTTATTTTATAAAAGAGGTGGTCGATTTTCATTTCACTTAAGTACCAACTAATTCTTTTTAATTAAAATTTTAAATATTTACAAGAATTTTTTACTGACTGGGATTAGATTAATTTTAATAATTTTAATACAAACTTATAACTAATTATCATTTAAAATTACTATATAATATTTTACATATACAGGACGTAGTCAAGTTAACATTTTACTTAAAATTTAATATTATATCACATTTTTATATAATTTTCAAAAAACCCTAGACAGTTTTTTAGTATTTTAATTTTTGTTTAACATTTTAATTAGTTTTTGCATTTGCATCTGTACAACATAATAATCTTTGTGGAACTTTCTGAGTGTTTTTCTATTGTATCTACTTGAAGTATTTTTACCTTTTTTTCACTTGGAATGTTTTCAATTCGTCTAGTTGTGTTTGCATTTTTATCATTTGCCAAAAATATGTATTTTCTTATTTGGTAGAGGATAAATGAGGAAAGAAAACGAAAAAAAAGAGAAACGTTTAGAAAGCCTTTGGTTTGAAATGAATTATGTACTAGATTGCCTTTCTTTCTTTTGGTTGTTGTGTTGCATGTAGATGCTAGTTTTTGGTAGTGCAACAAATGTAGCAATTTGTTAGGTAAAAAATTTCCGTTGTTGAAAAAAAGAAAGAAATCTATTTTCTTTTTGAAAATTTCATTTAATGTTGTATGTTTGTATGTATCTATGTCGATGTTGCATCGTCATGTCTGTCGCCCAAATAAAACGAAAATGGTGCTTAGCTTGTCCTCAATTTTGCTGTTGTATTTAGTTTTAGGCGAAAGGAAAACAACAAAAACGAAATACAAATTCAACATTGTCCATTTAGTGATCGCCAAGACGTCAGGTTTTGTGCCTGTTTCTTGCTGTTTTTATTGCATTTTCTTTAAATGTCTGGTCGTTTTACATGTACTCGTACAAGTATGTCTAACCCTCGGTGTTTCTGGTCTGGCCAAAAGTCGAAAAACGGCAATAATAACAAAAAAAAAAAAAAGAAAAAAAATAGTGACGTGCAACTTTATGTATGTGTTGCAAAAATATGCATAACATGTCTAGAAGACCGACTGTGTGTGTTTTGCCGGTTTTTTGTTTTGCTTATTTTATTTTATTCTCTTTGCTTTGTTACTCTTTCGTCTGTGTATTTCTCTTAATGCATAATAAATGAAATTGTCTGTTTTTTCACGTTGTTGCATGCAACATCAATTTTCTGAATCATTACAAGGTGGAAAAGGAAACTCACAGCAACAGCAAAAATAATGTTGGCTTTTGAAGTCATTGCAACCGTTTAATAAAAAAAGCCAGCAAAAAGCACAGCAACGGCAAGCAAACGCGTTTCAGGCTCAATGAATTCACCGCTAAAGCGCAACAAGCTTTTGCAACCAAATGTCGCCAGCAGAAGTTGGCGCAGTAGCAGCATCAGCTCATTTGCATCTTGGCTCGTTTGCTACGCTTGTTGGCATTGCCATTGTGCCAAAAGGTTCTTTATGACTACAATTTTTTATTTTGGCTTTTTGTATTGCTATTGTTGTAGCTGTTGTGCTGCCTTATTTTAAGTCTCCTTCATTACCTCCATAATTTGTGTTTGTTGTTTGTTTCGGTTTGGGTTGCTTCAATGGTTTGTCAGTCAGTTAGTCAGTATGTCTGTCTGTCTGACGGTCAAACTGTCAGTTTGGCTTCATCGTTTGCTTCAGTTTCATGTTTATCAGCCAGTTATTGTAATAGGTTTTCCGTTCCCCATTAACGTGTTTTTTGCTTTCTTATGCCTTTTGTTGTTTGAAAAGAACAAAAAAAAGGAAAGAAAATCATAAAAACGTGAAGTTATATAAAAAACCTCTTGTTTTAACGAGATACAAATTCAAAATGGTCATTTAAAATGATTGACTGCGACCAAACTAAACTGAAGAACAACTGCTAAAGTAATAGCTGCAACAACAAGAACAATGAGTTAGACAGATCAATGTCAGTTGAAAGTAAAGAAATAGAATTTAGAAAGGCTTTTTGCTAGTACAACTCATACCTTTGCTAACTACCACTGAATTTAAACATTTTCTGTTTTTTTCCTTCTATACCGGCTTAATTTGGCCTATTTCTTAAAATTTCTTTAATCCTATGATAACTACACTCACTTACTTTAAATATGAACTGCTACTGTCCGTCCAGAATTGGCGGAGTTGCCTCCCACGGACGGTTGAGTGGTAGCACTTCTGGGACTGGGGCATGGTGGCAAAGGTAGACTCTGGTGTTGTATGCTGCTGCTTTGGTTGGTGGGTGGCAAAGGTAAAGGCATTGGCTGCTGCTGTTGTGGTTGTCCTGGCTGACAGGGTGGACCCATTAGCATAGTGGATTGTTGCTGAGGATTGGTGTTGTTTCGGTTATGGTTCTGGCGTGAACCATTGATGTTGTGATGCATTTGAGAACGAAAGCTGGCATGTTGTAAATGATGTTGCTGTAGCTGAGCCTGTGGATGCATGTGATGAAGATGATGTGTTTGCATATGGTGGTGATGAGGTGCCATTGGCATGTGTACACCCACTCCGGCACAGTGACCAGCTACACCATGAGGTCTTCTTTGGTTATTGGGTACATCAGGTAAAGCAAAACGTAACTTTTCCCAGAAAAGTTTATCACCCCATTGTAAATAAGCGTTAGTTTTCAAATACAATCTTAGATCGGGATCCAAATCCTTTTGAGGTACTTCTCCCAATACTATGACAATTAAGCGTCTTCTTCTATCGCGCAATACTGATTGATGAGCTGATTTAAATTCGAAACGGCACCATTCTGATTTGATGAAATTTTCGGATAGAATCATTATTGTTCTTCTTGAAGTGTCAATAGCTTGAACAATCGATTCTGCCATATAGCCGCCAACTGGGAAATCACGATTTTGTAAACACAACTTGTAACGTGTTTCTCCCTGTTCCAATAGCGGTGCCAGTTCCTCGGTAACGAATGCCTCATCTTTTGAACTGTAGGAAATAAAAGCATCAAATAGTTTCTCGCGTTCATTTTTGTCCATGTCTTTGTTGCCATTGTAAAACAATCGTACTCCAAATCGCGAATGACACCAGACTCTCATTTCTTGGCGGAAGATGAATACCAGCATAGTGCAAATAATGACAAAAACAAATCCTGTTAGAATAGCTACCAATATTGGGACATAATCGTGCATTGGTGGTTGAGACAAAATCATTTTAGTGGAGGTCATGTTACCATTGATGATGATGTTATCGTTGATGTCACCAAAAGGGAGGCCACCATTGGAGCCAGTGACACCCAATAAATGTTGTTGCAAGATACCGCCACAAGCCATGTATCTAATGTTGCCTTCTTTCACAACTTCCGGACTCAAATACAAGGTAAACTGTTCTGTTGGCTGTTGCGTGAGTGCAGTTACATTGATGCCCACGGTACCATTGCTGCCCAATAAGGCAGAGCATCTTAACTTTAACTTGTCTTGCACTGAATCATGTCGATTTACATAGTCACGGAACTTATCTACGAAAGCACAATTGCATGTCCATGGATTGCCAGCCAAACGCAGTTCATTAAGATAAGGAGGCAACAAGTTCCAAACAGCAAATTCAGTAATAAGATTATGATCTAGTCGTAAAATTTTCAAGTGATACAAGTGCGTAAATGTCAAAGAGTCTATGGTTGCGATGGCATTGTGTTGAAGATAAAGTTCTTGTAAGTTATCGAGACCTTGGAATTCATTACCATTCAATTGACGTAAGTTATTGTGATTTAACTGCAGTACTTCCAATTCTAACAAACCATAGAAGGTACGATTGTGTACGAGTTCAATGCGAGAGTGATTCAAATGCAAAACCTTCAAACGTTTGCGGCCAATAAAGGCATGACTGGATAGTTCTTTGAAGTTGTTGCCATCCAAATACAATTGCGTAGAATCCATGGGAATGTGAGAAGGCAACTCACGATCGTAACCAGAACGAGAGCAGTCAACAACATTTGAAGTCCATGACTGGTCGTGATAGCAAGAACATCTGTCGGGGCATTCCATTTTGCAGTCACAAGCATAGAAGTCACAGCAGTGGCACAAAGCAAAGCAATGGGTTTCGTACTTGCACAAGAAGTCGCTAGATTTAGCTTCAATAAGAGGCACATGCGTTTTACCGCGTGCGTAGGATAATTTGCAGTAGATTTGATCTAAATCCATAAGTTTGGGTTGAGTGCGTGACTCAATGTTAACCTTTTGCAGCCAATCAAGATTGCAGTCGCATTGGAATGGATTGTGGCCAATGAAAAACTCTGGTATGTCGCGATCATCAGGAATGGGCGACAATCTAAGGGCGTTGGGTTCCAATGTGGTGAGTTTGTTGCGTATTAAATCTACTCTGGTCAAGTTGGGCTTCTTGAAGAAGGTGTAGGGTTGAATTTTGTTTATTAGATTGTCATTCAAATACAATACTTCGATGCTGTTTGGGATGGAGCCGGCAGTTATTTCACTTAGCAAATTTGAGCTTGCGTCAAAAGTTGTGAGACTTAATTCATTCTCAATTTCAAAGTAATTACCCAATTGAGTGATTCGGTTGGCACGCACATCCAACCATTTTAGGCCAGTGGGTATGTGTGAATAGTCAAATTTCTCCAAACGATTGTCCGACATATTAAGCCAAACTAAGTTTGGCAAGTCAGTGAAGAGTCCCGCAATGTTTTTCAAATGATTGCTATCCAAGCGTATGGCCTGTAAATGTGTGTTGCGTTGCAAGGCACCAGCTTCAATACCTTTTATTTTGTTGCCAGACAAATTTAATATTTGCAATGAAGTCATGCGATCAAAAACACCACGTCTGATGAAGTCAATTGAGTTTTCGGTAAGGCGCAAGCCGAATAAATTTTCCATGACTGTTATGGAAGTGTTCTCAATGCTCGTGATTAAATTTTCACCCATATCCAAGGTTTTCAATAGCGGCACATAGGAGAGAGCATCGGGTATACTTTGTAACTTGTTGCCATTGAGATGTAAATCCTCAATGCTAGAACAGTTCTTAAAGGCTTGCGTGTCAATTTTCGAAATGCGATTGTAATCCAAGCTGAGCGCCAAAATGCCATATAAACCACGGAATGTGTTTGGGCCCACGACGGAGATGCGGTTGTAAGAAAGGATGAGTGTGTGTAAGTTGGTTAGATCTGTGAAAACACCATCTGGTATGTGATCAATGTAGTTTTCCTCCAACTTTAGAATTTGCAGACTAGACAAAGAACGGAAGAGATTGGCTTCCAACTTGCTGATTTTATTGGCTGAAAGATCAAGTAGCACCAAACGTTTAAGACCAACAAATGTAGCAGAATTGACCCACTGTGAGTTAAGCTCGTTTGCTGATAAATCCAAAACAAGTAAATCTGACAATTCGCTAAAGAGTCCAGGAGCCAAAACATTAATACTGTTGTTTTTCAAGTAGATTTCCTTGACGAATTTAGCTTCGGAGAACAGTTCTGGAGGTAGAGATGTTAAACGATTTTCTGACAAGTCAACGACTTGCAGAGAAACCAAACCTTCAAAAGCACGATCTGCAATAAAGTTCATGCCATTACGAGCCAAGTTCAAGTTTGTTAAGCGACCTAAGCCGGAGAATATGGCCGAAGGAAGGTTTGCGATCTTATTGTGACTTAAATCAATGCTGTTTAAAGATGAACCACAAATGCGAGATTTCCGTGTGCTGAGTGATGCGCTGAAGTGGAAGTTACCGATATCTTGGACTTCATTGTGAGAGATGTTTAAGTGTTTTAAAACCTTCAAAGGGCAAATCATGCCATCAGGGATGAGCCAGATGTTATTGAGACTGACATCCAAACGATCTAGCTGACGAAATTCACTAAAGCTAGATGGTGAAATGTCTAATGACATGGTTGACCAATCCCCATTGTGTGTGCGAATGGTGAGATTGCGCAAATCTTGCAAACCACGGAAGGAACCATCAGTAAGGTTTCCAAGTTTGCAGTATTCAATGGTAAGAGCACGTAATTCTACCAGTGAACGGAAACTATCTGGACTAAGGCTGCTTTGGAAGAATAATGCATCATTACATTCTAGCCGTAGACGAATGGTATTTTGTGGCTGTATTACACTAAAGTTGGTATTTTCGAGTTCCGAATTGATGGTACGCAAATGACAAACCAAAGTAATGTCATTTTCGTTTGCACCGGACCAACGACATTCATCGGGCGCCTGGTATAGCACCGTTTTACTTAAAGCTGCACCGAGTACCGGAATAATGAAAGAGATTAGCACTGATAAGATGGTTTTTGATATGAGTGCCATCTTTTTGCACTTTTATTAAACTTTTTTCAAATTAAAACTTTTTGATTATATGTGATTTTTTTTCTATTTTTTTATTTCAAAAAGAAACACAGAATTTTTTTAATACTACGTTTATTGCTGATTATGATTTAAGTTTTTTTAATTGCTTCATTTTTTGTTTTGATATTAAATTACACTGATATTCGTTTGAGGTGAATGGATCGTGGTAATTATACACTTTTCTCTATTTAATATTAAGAGCGTTCATTATAATAACTTTTTGTTTATTTATTTTTGAATTTCTTAAAGAACAAGAAACGTATCGCGCAACCGTAATCCAAATTGTAAAAGGCAACGAACGTAACGTTTTGTATTAAATTTTTCTTATTTTATTTTTAATTTAGTAGATCTTGGCTCAAAATAAATAAATTTTAATTTTTTAAAACTAAAAAAATGTTCCGTTGTTATTTTTGAAACGTGTGATCTACTCGATATCTTCTCATTAACTGATTTCTCAAAATGCAGCTATCAGTCCTCTAAGGAATTGTGTGATTACAAAATTTTTACTGTCGAGTGAGAATCCAAACATGCTGAGATCACTGACTGTGAGAGCGTAGTACACACAATTTGAGTGAAGTTTCCATGGCGTTTAGTTTTGTTGGTATGAGTTGAGCACTCATTGAACATGCATGCAGGCATAGATTTTTGTTATTATTTGGCCAGACAAACATAGATACAAACTCACGCTCTCATAACTATCAGATACTTGCCATTTGTTATGTTGCATACACAAATCAAACAGAGTTTTTAAAGTGGTGGTGGTAAAAGTATGTTGGTTTAGCTGCCGGACTGCCTTGTTAAGCAAGATTACTATGCGAAAAGCAACAAAAACTATAACTTCAAACCTTTTGGTGCATCAAGGCATTGACACTAGTAAGACCGGTTTGTTGGGTTTACCATGGACTTGAGTAGTTTACAGATGATTTGCCTAAATTCCATGGGATTTAATGGAGTTAAAAGAGAAAGAGATAAACAGGAATTGAGTAGAGAGAGTATTTAATGGATAATTTAAACATTTTATTTTTGAGTTTATATTAATAAACATTTTGTTTGTGAAAAAATTTACAGAATTTTTAATTAATTTAACTTGGCGTTATATTTGTTAAATTGTTTTTAATAAAAACATTTAATGGGATTTGTAACAAAATCTAAAAAAGCCTTGGTATAAATTATCTAGGATTATATAGTTTTTTTTTAGGAACCTAATGAGTTTGTTTCTAGTTATTAAAAATAAAAAAATATATTTTAGTTTTATATGAAAAGTTTTGTAATATGAAAATAATTGTTTACTTCATTTTTAATTTGTTTAAAATTATTTTTTGTAAAATATACTACAATACTAACCCAAAAGAAATAGATTATCACTGATATAGCAAAGTGGGAAAAAACAAAATATTGAGTTGAAAAAAAATATTTTTTAGAGCATAATATTACAATAAAAATGAGTAAAGTATCTTAAAGTTTGCACATTTAAGATCTAAACGAGAGCATAACTCGTAGACAAATGAGAGATATTTTAATGAAAACCAGTTCTTAAAGTTGAGTTAATTTTACAATATTCTCTACTTATTTCTCTTAAATTTTCTCTTTACTGAGAAATTATGCTCTTTAACTCATTTTGTGAGTGACAAAATGTATCTCATAAATTCAATGCTCAAAAACTCAAAACGTTTTTATTGAAATGAATTGAATTTTGTGGTTCAGTTGCAACATCATCTTGTTGAGTATTACGAAAATACTGGCAAGAAGAATAAAAGCAAACTGCATGGAAATAATAAAATTGGAAATAAAAAGAAATATTAGAGAAAAATAAAGACAAAAACAGACAACTCTCCCACAGTCAATTTCAGTCTCAAATTCAATGTTATTTTGTTTTCAACATTAAAATAAATATTTTTAGTTTTTGGCGGTGATGGGCTCAATTGTTGGACTTGAATTACCCTACAACATATTCAAGTTAGGCATTATATTTACTACTAAAAACCTCATTAATAAAGGTCTGGTTTGAATATCATTTTTCCATTTATCAGCGCTTTTAAATAAATTTATATCATAGTCTTTTGAGGGAATATGTAAAATAGTACCATGATCAGTTTTGTACAAATGTTTGTATTATAAAAAACTGATCACGTAAATGTAAGTGCAGTTAATTTTTGATCTAAATGAGACAATTTATATGGGTGGCATGTTTGATTTTAAATTCTTAATAAATGGCTATGGACATATTAAGTCAAATTACTAACCAGTTTTGTTCCAGATAGTAGGGTATATTTTAACTGCGTGTTAGTTTCGATTTTGTTAAATTGTTATATTTATCTATCAATAGTGTCTTTGGTATTGAATTCTAAGCATATTATTTCTGCTATATAATTCTCATAAGTTTTTCATTTTTTTTTTTTTGTGTAAAAGAATCACAACGTTTTTGATAGTAAGTAGCAATTTATTTTATTTCTATACGGTTTGTTTATTTTTATGCTTCATCGATAAATGCATTTTTATGATGTTCCCAAAAATAAGTATCTAAATATTTTATACAATACCAAAAATTGAGTATTCAGATACACACAAACATAAATTTATTCATGCGATTGAAAACACATACAAATTTACTTTGAGAGTTTGTGTAACATTTGATGTAATACAAAAACAAAATAAAAAAAATTTCATAACACAACATTATGGTATCAGAAAACATTTATTTAACGACAGGTGATATGTATTATGAAACATAGATACAAAACTACATACATACAACTTTAGTCTTACACACGAATCTATGTAGACTCACATTCACTAGCTCAAGAAACAAAACCTGAGGAGTTTTACGAAATTCAAAATAAAAATTGTGAAAAAAAGATGAAAAAAATAAATGACAATTCACAAAAAGTGCATTCAAGTTGAAATTGTTTTCACAGAGATTCCACATTGCAGTTACAGGTAGTTCTAAATATCTAGATCAATTCTTTTCATTTTCAGTGGATGTGTAAGTGTCTGATGAGTAGTGGTATTTTGCAATTCTGTGTGATTGCCTTGGCCTTGTAAAGTGGAATTGTTGTCTTATTACTCCTATGTAGTATTATATTTTTTTTCTTCTCTTATCTAGCTAATCCATCTGGGGAAACTAAGTATTGTTTCCTATTTTTTTTCTATTGTTCATATTAAGGAAGTTGGAAATCTCTTGAGAAAATTTAAAATTTGAATTTTTTTCCTTCATGTAACCCACATGTCATCTCATCTTAGAATCTTTTTTAATCCCTTAAATAAAGAAAGAACAGAAATTTGATTACAATACTGTAGTTACATTAACCTTATGATTGGATCACCAGTTTAGGTAACCTGATTTCAGCTGAACACACAAAAAAAATCATTGCAAAATTTAATTGCTTCATTCATGTTTTTTTTTGCTGGCGCAAAATATTATTAGTTTTGCCTTTCTATTGTATATGAATTTATCAATTATTTTGCCATAAATCTAGAAATGAAATTTGATTCATACATTTTGCAGTCATTGTTCTGTTTCTCAACAAACCAACGACATTCCTGGGAATTACTTTTCTTCTTTTGCGCAAATTGTAATATGACTTTGCTTTAGAACAGCAATAATAGATAACAATGACTAAATGTCATAAAGAAAGACAGACATTGCGACTACTTTCAAGAACTCATGGACGCAGTTTGCCAGACAGACGTGCATTTAACAAGTTTTTGTGACGAATTAATCGCAAACAAGTGTTTAATAATTAAATTTCTTTCATTATTAAAATTCATTTATACATACATATATTTCTTGTGGCATTATAAAATTAAATATTTATCAAGAAATTATTATTCACTTATTAAAGTAAATGACCCAGTTGTTATCTGTTTTTATTTTGCGGAATATTTTAAAAAGTAATCGGTACAAATATATAATTTTCAATCATTTAAAGTGTTTTTTGATTTTAATTTATATTTTTTCTTTTTTTGTTTAATATTTTTATTGTTTATTAATGCAATTTTTCTTTATCAATTATGTTATTTTTGACATCTATATAGAATTGTTTATACCCTACACCGCCGTACAATTTTTATAATTTTGCATTCGTCTGTCATATATTAAATTAGTTGCATAATTTTTGGAGCACTTTCATATTCATATTAAAGGAATCTACGTTTTAACTTCGCAAATGTATTAGTTAGAGAAGTTTTATATACCCTAATACTCAAAAACCTGTGACTAGCTGGGTTATCGGGGATCGAACTTGGGGCCCCTGGTATGCTACGCGGATGACTAACCTGCTATACCAAGGCGGTTCACAATAACTAGTTATAGGTAAATCAATTTTGCCGAAATATTCGGTCAATTTTTAAAAAAACTCTTCCCAATAAATTCATTCATTCGTTTTTAAACACACGATAAGAGGAAAAGTTTTGCTGCTACCAGTGCAATCGGAAGTTTGCATATGTTTTAGTGCCCTTCACTGTTCTAAATACATGTTTCTTAAAATAGGTCGTATTTTCACTTTTTTTGTCTGACTGATGTCTAATAAAGACATTATGTTGCATGTGAAATATAATTTTTGATTTTTCTTTTAAATTTGAGAAATCCGAGAAATCGATTTTTATTAGGTTTTTTTCTACTTTTTCACTTGCGTTAATTTAGCCGTGAAAATATGTTTATATATGCTAAATTTTATTTGTATTATTTACATTTCTGCTATGTATTTTTTACACAGATACATACATGTTTAAATTCTGAAACTGCGCACATCACTTCACAATCCCTCGACTTTATCATATGAGTTAGTATTAGTTCTTGCAACACCATACGAGTATTCACAATGTTCATATGTTTGCTTTTGCAACACGGCTCAGTGCTAAAGTGTCTGGTAGTGTATCTTCTTCTTGTTATAATAATTGTATCGCTCGTACGTCTCGGGCAGTCAGCCAGACTGTTTGTTGTTTTCCTGGTGATGTGTTTAACGCCGCCGCGCCTTGCTCTCTGCGCATAATAATATTTATTTAGATCTTGTTAAACATGTTTCAATTCCAATTATAATTGCACTAGAGCATAGCGTCAATATTTGAGTGGGTTTTCCATTTCTTTCAGTTTTTTTATGTTTTCCTTCATCACATTTTTACTGCTGCTTTTTTCCTGTCTAATTCAATAAAAATGTTGGAAAATTAAAATGGTAGAAAAACTATTAACCACAACAACAAAAAGAGGTGAAAACAAATATAAACAGTGGCCATTTGCTAACTGAAACTATCGTTATGTAACAAAGTGTTAAAATGTTTAAATTGCAAGAATTGGAAAAACAAAGTTTTTGTATGAGAAAAGGCAATAAAATAGTGTAACGCCTTTTTCAAATATTACATGGGAAAAAGAATTGTGGAAAATACCAAGATCATAATAAAAAAGTAGGCAGTTGGCGTTTACGAATATCCACTGATCAACTCAAAATTACTAACTGATTCGATTTACTAATTTCTGACCTTGATTTCTGTAAATATTATACAAAAGTGAAAGATATTTGCTTTAATTGGACATTAATTCAAGTAGAGCTGTCCGATGATCAAAAGTTAAACGTAACTCTAGTTTTCACAATGACTAAAAAAAATATTATTTTGGAATAAATCACTTTATGTTATTATAATTCTTATTAAGTTTAATATTTTTTTGTTAATAAATTTGATTCTGGTGGAATTGTTATGAAAAATTTAGACTATGTTATAGTTATATATTTTATCATATGTTTTTAATTATACCCTTTACCACCATAGGTGAAAAGGTTATACTGGGTTTGTGCTGATGTTTGTAAAGCATAAAAATATTGGTCTTAGACCCACCTTTTAGTATACCGATAGACTCAGAATCATTCCCTGAGTTGTTTTAACGATTTCCGTCCGGCTGGCTGGCTGGCCTCTTTATCAATGTACAGGTCGTAACTTTGAAGATAATTTGTTGAAAATTAGCAGATACTCATATTTTAGTCCAAGGACGATCCCGATACTTTTTGGGCAAAATCGAATTACTATTTCGGGTACTTCAAATAGGAATGTCTTCCCAGAATATAGTTTTTGACCCTTTATAGCCACAAATTTTGTTGTATTTTTATATTATTCAGCATAAATATTGCCTATGGGAACCTAAATCAGTGTATCTTATTTTTTAGGAATCGGTCCATATTTGACCATACCTCCTATACAAGACACATTCACAAAAACTCTTATAAATATAAAGATAAATGTAATTTTGCACAGACAAATATTTTGTTAATACAAACCAATAACCGAAATTTGGTAACAATCGATCCACAATTGATCCTTAGACGGAATGATATAAATATACTTCATTCTCGAAATTTTGAAAAAAAAAAAATAGTACAAAGTATATGTATGTATATCTCTAAGACTTAAGGAAAACTTGCTAAATTTTGATCCATATATGACGTTAGTAGTGAAGGTTATCATATTTCACACTTGTTTTATTTTATCTATAGCTTGCGCCCTTAACACTTATATTGGATTTCAAGAAATGATATTTCTAACAGCCAATTTATTAACAATATATCATTAATACAATATTTTATCAATTAGACATAAGCCGCTAAGTTAGCAATGTTATTAAGGAAAACACGTAAATCGAACAAATCAAACTACATCAGGATACATCGATACAAATACAATAAAATGTGGAAACATCATCAGAGGCAATATAAAGATAATGATGAAAGCATAAATCAAATCATGTCATAACAAGCTTTGTCGGGTCGGCTTAAAGACAAACGTCAGCTACAAGTGAAGCACCAATCGCTCATTTTATTTGATGTCGCACACAGAAAATGTCAATGTCATTTAGTCAAACTACATAAAACAACAATTGCTGGAGCATCAACTGCAATTGGCCAAAAAATAGTAAAAGCATCAAGAAGATAATAAAACAAAACATGAAACTTTGGGCAGTAAAACCTCACAGATTTTTTTCTTTTACTTTATTTTAATGTCGTTCCTCTTTTCTTTCTTTTATTTGTTATTTATTTTTTGTTTAATTACACAACTACAACATAAATTGCAAACAACCAACAATACATAGCACATTTTAAGCAACAATTGCTGCAACGTAAGAATTGTCAATTGTTAACTTAAAAAAGAAGAACATTACAAAACAAAACTTTTGTTGCAACAACATATCGCTGGCAGAAGAATAAACAAAAAACAACTCAACTGAACTTACTAACAACAACATGATGGTTAACGATTACAAAACCAAGCAGCAAACCAACAAAAACAAGAGAAAAATCAACAACATGAACTTAAAGCAAAACATGTCGTACGATTGATAATGTTTCATCGATAGGATGGGACGTATGAGCCTGATGTGGAAGATGTAGCCGCCTTGGGCCTTAAATAAAAGACAGATCAGCTTTGGACAATATGTTTTTAAGAAAAAAAAGAAACTTGAGAATCTTTACTATAAATGCGTAAAAAATAAAACAACGGTTTTCCTAACATATTCTTACATAGACGCCACTTTAAAGAAATTAAACAAAATGCGCACCGATCAAGGAAAACACAATAACACCAACAAAATCAAATAAAATCATTAAACAATTTAAAAATGTTCAACTTGAAAAGAGTTCACTTGAAATCAGTAAGGAATCGTAAAAACTAAGAATGACAAATATATAAAATCTGCAAATAAGGCTAATTCTACTCATCTTAATAGTAAAGTAATATTTTAAAACAGACACACTTTTCTGTTATCTTAATATAGTAGATATATAGATAATATGCATATTTACAGATTTTAAGTGAACCACTGAAGAATTTTCTTAAATCTCCGAAAACCTTAACAAAGCTGTCGAGTCCAAATGGTTGAAAAAAGAAAAAAACTTGTCTACAAATACATTTAAAACCCAGAACAATTCTACTCAAGTCACAGTAAAGTACACATACAATAAAGCCAATTGTCGTAATCATCCAAATAAGGATTTTTGATTTTTTTTCTTAGATCTCAAATGAGCTTTTTGCAACAAATCTGTGTCAAAAAATTTTACTTGAAGTACTTGTATAGAAAATAAAAAGTCATATACTAAAGGCAAATAAAAAATCATCTTCTTCATCTAGACTTTAAGTACGAGTAGCAACTTTAAGACTGACTACAACATTACGTCTAATCGTTTATTAAGAAAAGAAGATCTTTTCTCTTCAACAAAAGAAATGGAGGAAAAAAGCGACAAGTGATCATATCACATGTCGCTTGCAATCTCGTTGATCACAATGTCAACAAGAAATCCCGCGGGGCAGAGCATTTATAAAACATTTAAGCGTTTAAAGCTACTGAAAACTCAAAAATGAATAAAAAATAAAAAAAAACAAACATCAAGGAATAAAAAATGTTGAAGAAAATATGATTTTTTTTCTGGATTCTGTGGCTGATCAAAGACAAGATCAATGATCAATGATGATCGACAACAAACACCGATACGTACAATAAAAACATCAGTGTTGTAGTAGTTGCATCGGAAGGATTGTAATCATTCGAAGTTGATGATAAACGTACTTCTCTTGGTGATTCAAAAGTCCGTCTTTTATTTTATTGTTGAAGTTTTTGCTCTATTCTCAGGCAATAAATTTCAGCTTAAGTCTCTAAATTTAATTTTAGTTCATATTTTGTTTGAAATGAGAAATTGGTTTAGTCAAAATTTAAGTCTTCTAGAAGAATTATTTTAAGAACGAATTTTTAAATTATTTAAGTCATAAGATTATATTTCCCGAAAAGATTTTTGGAACTAGTAAGAAAATCTATGAACTTGTGGAATCAAACCCTTAATAATATTATAAACTTACGAGAATCAAACTTTGATCATTTTAAACAAGATCCTTATGGGGAAAGATAAATTATAAGATATATCACTATAAAACTACATGTTATATATTGCTTATTGGATTCAAGACGAATTTCGAAGTATAATAGAAACATATGTCGAAACCGTCAAATCTTAGAATACCTTGAAATACTGTAAATTTATCATTGGTTGAAGAAAATAAAAAAAAAACATAAATTTAGGGAAAATGCTTAGAAACCATTTCATCCACAAAAAAAAAGTCGGCAGAGTAGCCATTTTATATACTTTTAACTAAAATAGGTGTATTTTTTCTAACGTTTGTTGTTCCATTTTTTTTAAATGGAACTACAAAAATTTTTTCTATAGAACATTTTTTTAATAAAAATTTTTCTACTGAATTTTTTTTTTTCAAAATTTTTCTATTGAAAATTTTTTTATCAAAAATTTTTCTATACAAAACTATGTAGTTCCATTTTTTAAAAATTTTTTTTTTAAATTTTTCTATTGAAAATTTTTATCAAAAATTTTTCTATTGAAAATGTTTTTATGAAAAATTTTTTTATGAAAAGTCTTTTATTCAACATTTTTCTATAGAAAATTTTTTTATCAAAATTTTTCTATAGAAAATTTTTTTATCAAAATTTTTCTATAGAAAATTTTCTTATCAGAAATTTTTCTATAGAAAATAACTACAATAAAAATATTTTTCTGTAAACATTTTCGATAAAAATATTCTTTGACAAAAAAATTTCTATAAAAAAATTTCTGGTAAAAAAGTTTTCTATAGAAAATTTCTGATAAAAAAATTTTCTATAGAAAAATTTTGAATAAAAGACTTTCCACAGAAAAATTTTTGATAAAGAAATATTCTATAGAAAATTTTTCTATGGAAAGTCTTTTATTCAAAATTTTTCTATAGAAAATTTTTTTATCAAAATTTTTCTATAGAAAACTTTCATATCAAAAATTTTTTTGTCAAAGAATATTTTTATCGAAAATTTATACAGCAAAATATTTTTATTGTAGTTATTTTTATTATTATTCTACAGAAAATAATAATAAAAATATTTTTCTGTAAAAATTTTGAAAAAAATATTCTTTGACAAAACAAATTTCCATAAATAAATTTCTGGTAAGAAAGTTTTCTATAGAAAATTTTTGATAAAAAAATTTCCTATAGAAAAATTTTGAATAAAAGACTTTTCAGAGAAAAATTTTCTATAGAAAATTTTTTTATCAAAAATTTTTCTGTGGAAAGGCTTTTATTCAATATTTTTCTATCAAAATTTTTCTATAGAAAACTTTCATATCAGAAATTTTTTTACAGACATTTTTTTTGTCAAAGAATATTTTTATCGAAAATTTTTACAGAAAAATATTTTTATTATTATTTATTGTTTTCCATAATATATAATTATTATCGAAAAATTTTCCAAAGAAAAATATTTTTGTTAAAAATTTTTTCTATAAACAATTTTTGGATGTAAAATAGCTAAAAAATATAAAAATCTATAATTGTTTAATATTATAATTTATTTTGTTTTGAAAAATATTCCCAATTCGATTACATTTATTTTAAACAATGCTTACAAAAATAATAGTATCGTGGCAACAATGTTCTAAATTATATTTCTTTGTTCTCTCGAATCATGTATTTTATTTTGATTTGTTTCTTGCCTATTTTGATAACATCCAAATTTCAACTGAATGATTTTTAGAATCACTTTTACGAGTTTTATTCATGATCGTGGTATTTAGGAAAATTACAAAAATTCTTCGGCTTCTGGTAGTATAGGCTGCCTACGCCTGGTTATAAACGTGTTGCCATTTATAATAAAATTTAAAATTTTCAAAATAAGGTGCCGTTGAAAAGATATGACTGTAAAAGAGCTTCGAGTAAATTTGGAGATGGACATTGCAATGTAACTCTAGTAGGTATAAATTCAATTTTGGTTTCTATCAATTATAATTTAATTTCGAGCAATGTCCAATTTACTATTTGCAAAAACTAATATTATAGGCTTTAATAACTTTTACTTGTAAGCCTCTACATAACTAAATTTTGTATTTAGTTTTTCTATTTCAATAGACTTTTTTTAACATGTCTTCTTGATTTATGTATATGAAAAGCAAAAGACATTTCAATTTCCTTTCTGTAACATCTTAATAAAAAGATGTGTTTAAATAACTATTCATGAAAAACTCTTCTCACACTGTAAATCATAAATACTATTTAGAAATGATCACTTAGATGTTCTTCATAACTCGATGAGAAGAAATAAATATAATAGCTTCAATGATGAGCTTTGAAATGATACAATCAAATCATTTAAAATCCTACATTAGGCAGATGCAAAGAATCATATACAATTTAAACTTTATCTCGAAATCGTTTTCTAACTGTAACCAATCTGACTTAGTAAAATACAATAAAAGCTAGAAGTAACATACAAACATTGCTAAGATACTTCGATACTATTCAACAAACCGACATTCTGACAATACAAAAACAATTTATACGTTTATTCATCTGCTGCCAATGCATCATCATCATCGTCATATTTATGTCTTAATAGAAACGTAAATGATTTGTGTCATAATTGCCATTTCAATTCAATTTTGTATACTAAACACTTGAGTGTTATAAAGTACTTATGAATTAATCACTTACGATAGATAGATTCATTCATTCATTCATTCAGTCAGATTGATACACTCTTATATTTGAACACATACACTGACATTCACAAGGAGACAGATATTGCGATTTTATGTTAGACATAATCATGTTTATGTATTAATTTACATACATACATACATTTATTTATTCATATCTGTACTCAGTCATTCATCCATCCATCCATCTATCCACATCTCTAAGATTTTATGCACATTTTGAACAAATCAATATTAAATGAGCCTGCATAATATTTATAAGAATCTAAATAAATTCAAATGTTTGTGTAAAATTCATAGAGTTTTATACTTATATATGTATGTAGATATGTATGTTTATTTATGAACTATATAGATATTTATATGATGAAAATTTAATGTATGAATGTTTAAACGAATTAATAGAATGATTGAATACCAACAAATAAGTAAATTCTCTTAAAATTCTTATTCATCATTTATCTGTATACACGATATGTTTATAAATACATTTATGTTTTATCTTTAGAACATAAATATCGTTGTCTGACCCTTAAGTAGGCCTATGAGTTTTTCCTTAATTAACTTTAATTATGACGATCGGCTTAGAATAGCTCTCAAATTATTAGAGTTATTGATTATCTAGAATCTAATTGAAACCCAGTTCGAAATTAAAAAAATAAATAAATATGCATTTATATAAGGCATTATATTAGAATAGAATCGATTGGCAAGATGGACATTATACCATATTTTAGTTTTATTTCTACAATGCGTTTTAGAGGCAAAAATTCAAATAGGCCATAATGGTAGCAGGACAACGATATGTATATGTTATATGAATACCTACATACATATTTGTAAATCTACACAAATAGAATAAATAGCTTTATTACCTCTGACTCTGAGCCTTGATTTCCTACTCGTATTTAAAACTGCCTGAGTTTATTAAGAAATTGACTATATTGTTTTGGGGCATTTTCACATAAATTGCTAATGTGGCATTTATTAAATAAATTGTTGATTAAATAAGAGCAAAGAAAATTCAAATAAAAATTATTATCAGATTGCCTCAATTCCATTAAACGAATTAATAAGAAATTTTTATTATTTCAAAGTAAAAAAGAACTCTGTCAGCATTTTAAATCATTCTGTTTTTCTTTTATGTTTCATCTTACGGTTCACTTATTAATTCGTATAGTTAATTATTTTATTTTGTTTATGCTGTTTCTTAAATTTTGTTCCCCTTGTTAAGAATTTTAACAAAATCATTGAGTGGTCTCGTTCATTTTAAAAGATCATTATATGGGTGATGATCCTCTCAATTATATAAAGGTTTTCAGTTTTATTTCATTTCATTTCTCCAAGACATTCCATGTCTTAAGGATCCTCCGAATACTTCTGTCAAACTTTATAATTAATAGTTGATGTTTCGAGCTCAGCTGCTTTTTATTTTATTTTTAATTTTATTTTGTTTTCTGGGTTATAAGTATGTAGTCGTACATGCAGATACTCGTTTTAATATGTACATATGTATATATGTATGTATGATATAAAGGTTTTTCGAGGAACGCGTTTCATGATCATTTTTCATGGTAAATGTAGGGTGCTAAATAACGCAAAGGAACAGCAAAAGGCAACAGCTACAGTGATTTATAAATAGACATTTTTGATATATTGTTTTTTACTTTTTAACTTTACAACAATTAATTTTTCTGAAAGATTTTCTTTTAAGGTATACAACTTTTTAAATTGTATAATCCACGGAAAAACCTGTAGAGCTGATCTCGTTTGTTTGGCTTTCTTTATTTTTATTTTAAGTACAAGGTCCGAATCATGTTCATACTTGTAGGAGGTATCGGGAAAAAATTACTACATACATCGACATATTTTTGCAAAATTTTTTAAGCTCGACTGACCTTAAAAAATATTATTTAATAAAAGCATCTTTTTCTTAAGCAATTTTTTTTAATATTTTTTTTAACATGAAAAGTTTACATTACCAAATAATAAGATAAACTGCTATAATATTAAATACGAATTACTTACTCATTTGTTGTTTAAGACATTACATAAACATGGTGATGTCAATGGGGGAAAGTGGTTAGCAATTGCAGAAAAGAGGGGACTTGAGTAAGTAATAAAGATGTATTTTTAAATCAAATCAATTTTTTTTAAGTCCATACCGGGGCTTGAACTCACCTTCATACGACTGCCAGGCAGAGAATCTCCCACTGAGAAAAATTCATTTATTTATTAATGTAACAGACATTTTATTGGTCGAAGAATTGGTTATTATTAATTAGAAATTTTTCTGTAGAAATTTTTTTTATCAAAAATTTTTTTATCAAATAATTATCTAGTAAATTTGTTTATCAAAAATTTTTCTATCGAAAAATTTTTTATTAAAAATTTTATATAGAAAATTTGTTTATCAAAAATTTTTCTATAGACAGCTTTTTGTCAAAAAAATTTAAAGAACATTTTTTTCAAAATTTTTTCTATTGAAAATTTGTTTGTCAAATATTTTTCTATAAAAAAATTTTATAGAAAAATTTTTTTTTAAAAATGTTTCTATAGAAATTTTTTTTATCAAAATATTTCGATAGAAAATTTTCTTATCAAAAATTTTTCTATAGAAAATTTTTTTATTAAAAATTTTTCTAAAGAAAATTTTTATTTTTACAAACATTTTTTTATAGAAATTTTTTTATCCAAAATTTTTCTTTAGAAAAATTTTTATAT
The DNA here is from genome assembly GCA_933228675.1 of Stomorhina lunata. Lineage (NCBI taxonomy): Eukaryota > Metazoa > Arthropoda > Insecta > Diptera > Rhiniidae > Stomorhina > Stomorhina lunata. The sequence continues at coordinate 128,930,859 of OW121742.1, read as the reverse complement.
AACAAAAATTTTTTATAAAAAATTTTTATGTAGAAAATTTTGTTTATCAAAAATTTGTATAAAATTTTATGTCATCAAACTTTTGTCTATAGAAAAACTTTTTACAGAATTTTTTTTTACCCAAAAATTTTGTTTAATTAAAAATTATTTTGTAGAAATTTTTTTTATCAAAATTTTTTTTTATCAAATAATTATCTAAGTAAATTTTTTTTATCAAAAATTTTTCTGTCGAAAATTTTTTTTATAGAAATTTGTTTATCAAAAATTTTTCTATAGACAGTTTTTTGTCAAAAAATTTTCTAAATAAAATTCTTCTATAGAAAATTTTTTTATCAAATATATTTCAATAAAAAATTTTTTGGTCAACAATTTTTATAGAAAAATTTTTTGTCAAAAATTTTTGTAGAAAAATTTTTTATTAAAAATGTTTCTGTAGAAAATTTTTTTTATCACAATATTTCGATAGAATATTTTCTTATCAAAAACTTTTGTATAGAAAATTTTTTTATCAAAAATATTTGTATACAAAAATTTTGTTAAAAATTTTTCTACAGAAAATTTTTTTATCAAGAATTTTTCTATAAAAACTTTTATATCAAAAATTTTTCTATAGAATATTTTTTCATCAAAAATTTTTCTATAAAAAATTTGTCTATCAAAAATTTTTCTGCAGAAAATTTGTCTATCAAAAATTTTTTTTATCAAAAATTTTTTTTATCAAAAATTTTTCTATAGAAAATTTTTTCATAAAAAATGTTGCTATAGAAAATTTTGTTATTAAAAATTTTTACAGATTATATTTTTATCTAAAAATTTTCTATAAAAACTATGAACCGACTTTGCTAACATTCAAATTCCAACAATATGCTTTAAATATTCATTTTCACGACTTTTATTAGTGATCGTGATATTTGCGAAAATATCAAAAAGTCTTCGGCTTCTGGTGGTATGGGGTGCATACGCCTGCTTGTAGGTTATTCGGATGGTATGTTGCAGTCATTACAAGGTAATAAATTAGCGTAGTACATTCCATTACCAAGTTTGTATATCACATGATTGTCATTGGAAGAAAATAAAGAAAAACTTGGAGGTAGCTCCTATTACTTGCTTAAGTGTGTCAAAAGCTGCAAGCCTTTTAATTATATATTAACAATCGTTAGCTTTTCACCAGTATAAAGTATAAGGTTTCACAAACAAATTTTGAACGGCAATTTTATCTGTGCTTTTCATCTATATATTTATTATCATCAGATCCATTGGAGTGCTTTTCTCGATATGTAAGTGATTTCAACGAAACTTCCTATACTAATTCTTGCTTAGAATAATATTGATATGTATCGCAGACATAAGCAAAAACTTCCCACTTATGGAGGGTATTGGAATCATTAAAACACTAACACTGAATACCATTCAAGTGAAAATTAAGTTCATTGGATCATTTTTATAAACGCTATGGAATTTTTCAAGTAAAAATCAGACCATTTTACTAAGACTCCCAAATCCAGATAATGTCTTAATAATTTGTGTACTGTTGTCCAAGTATATAAGGTCTAACTATGTTTAAATATGGCTAAAATCTGTCTTTTTTGATAGCTAAATTTCTTCTTAAGTCGGCTTAAGCGTTTGCGCTTTGAAGCACCGATTTTATATTTTCAATTCATTTTTTACAGTAAAAAAAGTCTGTCTATGTTTAATTGAACAAAAATTCCACAGCTAAAACAACCAAAATTCCAACACCTTCTCCATAACACAATACAACTGAAATTGTAATTAATAGGTTAATTGACTTCCTCTTTGACACCCGCTCGAAGCTTTAACAAAACAACACCTTTATTAGTTAAAATTGTATTTAACTATCAACTGCTTCAGCTTAAATTCATAGTAGATTCATATGTGTATCTACTTTACCAAAAAAAAGTTCCACCTAATCTATAAAATATAAAAAATTAATACCAAAACTCGTTAACAAGCTGTCGTATAAATTGCGACCAAGTTAAAAAGTAATATTGCAAAGTATTTTTTGCTCAGTCTTCGGTATTAATATTAACAACCTGAAGATAAAATAGCAAGTGAATGCCTTTAACTACTTACTCGTTTAATAACGTGCGGGGCTTTTGTAGAAAAATAATACAAACGGTTCCATCCAGCCAGACAGACAGACAAGTAAGAGGAGTATAAATAAACTTAAACCGAAAACTATGTAAATGAAATATGAGCAATTTGGCACAAATCTTAAGAGTAAATATTTTTTGGCTTAAAAACAGTGAAAACTAAAGGAATGAATATAAGATCGGGGAAGGACTAGTTGTAAATAGTAGAGGGTTTTTTTTTATAATTTTCTAAATAATTTTACTGTTGCAAAGTGAAGGTAAGTTAAACAATTGTATCGATAAAATTTTCTCATACTCTAAAAGTTGCCCCAATGTACTCATGCCAGTTTAATAGAAGTTTGGGTTTGAGATGAAATAATATTGTGAATTGATACATGTGTCTTTCGGTCGGTTGATGTTTTCTTTATTTTGTATTTATTGTTCTATTTTGATTATTTATTTAATATCTCTTAAGATATTTTATGGATTTTAAGATAAATATTTGTTTTTACCTTTACAATTTTATTTTTTGTCCTGTAATAACAATAAAATCCCATATGTCACTTAATTCAATCTAGTTCAGTTTAATTTCATTATTTTTTAGTAATTGAGTTTAACTTATGTCTAACCTTTTTCAAATGATTTTATGTGATTTGTATGTGCTTCGTTCAAGTGGTTTCTTTTGGGTTTATTTACAAACAAATGTTCTTATTATTTGATTAAGTACACTTTTATCTAATCTTGTTGCAATTCTTTGTTACCTGAATTGTCTCTTAAAATCTTCTTAAAGATCGAAATCCCTATTTCTTTCGATTCTAGATGGAATGAGTAACAAAATTGAAACAAGTGTTATCAATAAAAGATTTTATATTTTCTGAAAACTGAAAAAAGTAACAGAAAAATACACAATGACTGTAATAAATTTTAAAAACTACAAAAACAAAAATGTTAGAAAACAAAATTTAATCAAATCAACGAAATTAAAAAACAAAAAGAAATCAAAAGATGACCATAACCATTGAAATAAAAGGTCTTGAACGCACTCATATACTTGTAGCCACATTAAAATACAAGTAAATCTTAAGGTTACATTTACGGTATCTAACAACCTGTATTGTAACACTTGGCCACGATCGTTTTTCTACCGCTTGCCAAACACTCACCACCGCTCTTCTACTACACGGCCTAATTCTTCTTAGTCTCATCATGGGCATCATCATCATCATCGTTCTTGTATTGTGGTACAGAAAGAAATTTCATCACGTTTTCTGGCGAATGAATAGAAAGGTTGGATTGGATGCTGTTGTTTTCATTGCCGCTATTGCTTTTGTTTAATTTTTGAAGTTTGAAATTCTTGTTCAAAGAGTAAAAAAATTAGAAAAAATATAAATATAAAATACCAAAAGTAACGAAAAATCAGGCCGATAAAAACGCGCTTCACACGAACTTTGTTACGATATTGCTGCAGGGATTCCGAAACTTTTAGTTGAGGTTCATAGCATTGGACTTGAATTTGAAACCTTTTTAGTTACAAAGACGAGATTTATCTATAAGACACTATATGTCTGCAATTCGGACGCAATAATCGCATTCAGTTTTCTATGCTACCTCAGATAAGGTAGATATTTAAATTTGTTGGGAATCCCTATATTATTATGAATGAAATTATCTTAAAATTGGAAATAAATCAATAAAATTTGGCATATACATATGTATTTTTTAGTATAAAAACAATGTATGCGAAAATTGGTTTATGTGAGTCCATTATCTAGGAAGTCTCCCATATAAAAGATTTCCAGAAATAGATTTTTTGCAGCCTGAAGGTATGCTCCATAATATTCACAAAACTCAATTCAGGTAATTTTTGTATTATGGAGTTACCCGAAATAATCTACGAATTAAACCAAATTTCGTAGACACTATTCCTGTTCCAAGATAGACTAAATTTCATTGAATTATCTCTAAATTTATGAATAAATTTTCGAAAAAAAATTTGTTTAATTTAGTCTCCTGTCTTAAGGGTTAAAAAAATATTTTTAATACAACAATAACAATCTTAAAAATAACTATTTTTATTAATTTTAATCGAAACTTGCCACTAAATTCATAACATTTCGTATTTTTGCCACTAAAAAACTAAATTTTAACCTTTGACCCCGATGAAAAATTGTTAAGCTCAACCAAAATCAAAAAAAGTTCCGGTGGACATTCCTCAATGTTTGGCAACAAAATTCAGTACTATCTTTATCAAAAGAGAACTTGAATTAAAGTTACTATGCATCTACTTAAATAATATCCACAAATTTAGTTTTTCGCGAAATTTTACGATTTCAAGTCGCAGGTACGGCGAAACCATATGAGATATCAAACTAAGCTTTTTGGAGTTTATTACCACATCTGTCTATTTTAACATGCCAATTTTGAAATTATGAATATTTTTTAGCAAAATTTTCTAAAACTTAAAAAGTGAGTTTGGAAACGGCTCTTAAAAAAAGTATTATTTTCCAGTATAAAAAACTATGTATCGGGTGTTTTTTATTGAGGTATAGAACTTTAAATTGGCATCACTTTTTTAACTGGCGGCCATTTTGTCAGCTGTCAAGTGATTAATATTTAGTTTGGTTTGCCATTTCATCATGAACAGGTTGACAAAAGAACAACGCTTGCAAATCGTGCAAATTTATTTCGAAAATAATGGTTCAGTTCGCGAAGTTTACCGCAAGCTCCGTCCATTTTATGGTCGACATAATCGTCCATCAGAGCAATTAATTCGGTTAACCATGGATCGTTTTCGCACTACGTTTACTCTATGTGATAATACGCATCCGCAGCGACGTCGAACAGTGCGCACCGAAGAAACAATTGCCGCTGTAGAGCAAAGTGTTGAAGAGGACCCGAATGAATCGATTCGCCAACGTGCACAGCAATTGGAGCTTTGTCCATCAACTTTATGGAAGATTTTGCGCAAAGATCTTGGCTTGCGACCTTACAAGATCCAGCTTGTGCAAGAATTAAAGCCGCGAGACCATGCAATGCGTCGTGATTTTGGTGTATGGGCCGAAAATGAGATTGATCTCGATGCAGATTTTCACCGCAAAATTTTGTTCAGCGATGAGGCTCATTTTTGGTTGAATGGCTACGTCAACAAGCAAATTTGCCGCATTTGGAGTAAAGAGAATCCACATGAGACCCTTGAGACGCCATTACATCCACAAAAACTGACTGTTTGGTGTGCTCTATGGGCTGGTGGAGTCATTGGGCCATACTTCTTCCGAAATAATGCTGGAGAGTCAGTTACCATAAATGGAGACCGGTATAGAGCCATGATAACCGACTATTTTGTTCCCCAATTGGATGGCATGAATGTGGGTGAGTTGTGGTTCCAACAAGACGGCGCTACATGCCACACAGCGCACGTCACAATTGATTTATTGAAGGAAACATTCGATGAGCGCATAATTTCGCGGAATGGACCTGTCAATTGGCCACCAAGATCGTGCGATTTGACACCACTGGATTATATTCTTTGGGGATATGTGAAGTCGCTCGTCTACGCCAACAAACCAGAAACGTTAGGGGACTTGGAAGCCAACATTCGTGGCGTTATTGCCGACATACGGCCCCATATGCTCGAAAAAGTAGTTGAAAATTGGACCTGTAGAATTGGCTTTATTCGAGCCAGCCGCGGCGGCCACATGCCCGAAATCATATTTAAACATTAATGGCATAAAATTATCCTTCCAATAAAGCCAAATTGATGGACATTAAAAAGGAATTTTCTGGGGAAAATTGCAATAACTTTAAAACTTCTACATAGATTTTTAGTTATTATAAATCTAATGAAAGCGGATTTATTTGTCTTCTACATCCAATTATTGGTTTTGCTTAAAACGTATCTTTATTAATTGAAATTTACATAAAACCGAAAAAACTTCAATTTTCCCCCATACAAATAGGTCCTGCGCGCTACCTTAGGACATTGACCTAGGAAGACAAATTTTTTTCTGAGCACCTTAGAATGTAGAGCATCGATTTTTTACTCAGACATATCGAATTTTAATAAAAGTCTATGGTTCATTTTATTCAAAAGCAAATTTTTGTAACGAAGAGTTTAAAAAAAAAAAAAATATTGTGAAAAATCTTTGTATTGCAAGTGGAAAGTGTATAAATAATTTTGTGCTGATGTAAGTAGGGAACCTCTGAAATATTTTGATATGTATACAAAAAGATGATATTCTGTTTGGGGTGTTGTAGTTTTATCGATTGTTAATCACAAGAAAATAAAACTACAAGTTAATGAGTTCCTAAGTTCGTGGTAAATTGTATAAATAAAAATAATACAAAACAAAAAAAATCAAATCTTAGATACAATTAAGTGTTTCTTTTACATTTCTTTAAGATACATTTTTCTTCTCTTTATTTAAGAAATATTTAATTGACGCCAATACTTGATAGAAATCATTTTAGCTTCTACATATTTCTAAATTACAGCTAAATTTCAAATTAAAACAACATTTTATAGAGATTTTAAAATGAAATTAAATAAAATATATTGAATTTCTTTTTAAATGCAGAGCCGCTTTTTAGATCAAATTAAGAATTCTTGGAAATTAAGCACAAACACAAAATCTAAAATAAAAAATCTTTTGGTTAAATTACGATTTAAAATTTATTTTAACATCTTTTTAATTTTATTAAAAATCATTGTTATGGTTAACAGGAACATGTGTGTGTTCTTAGTGATTTACCTGTCAATAAGGAAAAATTCTTACTTAATTTCTTGTTTCCAACAGATGTCAATTGAAAACCAAGGAAACAATGCAAAGTATCTAATATTGCTTGAATTTTGTGTGTGTACTCGAACAACTCTAAAACCTTAACATAAGTAGTGTGGGAAATACTGTGTAAAATTTATCATATGGATCGAGGAAATTTAAAATGTTTTGCCAACATTTGCTTTTTCTTAACTAGTTAACATTTTTCCGATATCTTTGCATTTAGAATATAAATATGTAGTCAATGCAAGTGTTTGTTTTATTATAATTATGAAAATGAAGATAATCTTCTCAAATAAAAATGTCCACCTTTACTAACTAATGTCAGGTTTGTTGCTTAAGTCTTTTGTTTTACTGTGGGAAAATCTTAAAAATATCTCTAAAAAATTACAAAATTTGTATGTTAGACATATGGATGTTATTCAATAATCATAATTTTAGAAGAGTTACAAATCTAAAAAAGAAAACTCCCACCTTACTTAAAATATTAATGAATTTCTAAACCAAAGAATTTTCCCTGATCATGTTTTAGTGAAAAATATGTTCATTAAGATTTGTAAAACATTATAATCTAACAGATTCATACTTAAATGTGAAAAATTTTATACTAAAACAATCTACTGCTGATTAAGCACGAGTTAACAAATAAATTCATAAACATTTAAATATACTTATGTTGCATTTAAAGTTCCCATTTACCACCAACACATGAACATATGTATGTATGTAAAAGGATTAGTTTATTATTCATTGTTTGCCGCTTTACTCTTTATTACACTGCGGGATATAACAGGTATTATTTTTTATTTTTTGGAGTCTACAATTTTATTTTATATTAATAGTTATATTATGCCTACAAGCTTGATTACTACATACCTATTGGGTTATTTCAATGCCCAACTTTCATCTTATTCTCGGGGTTTTTTTTTTGTGAACGAACGAACACACACTTACTGAAATGAATTAGAATGTGTCAATGCGCCAATATACTTTATAAATGCGTTTGTTCACAGTGGGGCTTAACATTTATTCTTATGGTTTTACATGCTCAACATATCTGAATACATGATGTGGCGAGTATAAGGTTGTAGGTCTACTCGTATATATGTAGGATACCGCATGATAATATTCATTGGTTTAACTAACCAATCCAATCGAATAAACATAATAATTACAAATGCATGGTATTCATTTCTCTAAACATTCTTTAAACAATTTACATCTGAGACTCGTTGGTTTATATTTTTAAGAAATCTTGTATTTTATAAATAATTTATGTTATAAGAATTTATTTGTTGTTTGGAATATATTTTTGTATCAATATTTTTTATAGAAATTTTATTTTTTTGTTTTACATACAAGGCTTAGGTGTAGCTTTATTCAATGACTAATGACGACTATAAAATGATAAACTTTTCCAATTAACGCCTTTTGTAGCATGAAAAGTGGTTTGATAATAAGCCGCAATTTATTAGAAACATTTACCTTTATTTTACAATATCTATTTTAAAATTGTAAAGCTGACTTTTTTAAAGATTTAAAATTTTCTTTAAATAAATTAATGTTATTTTTATAGCAAATTAATAAACTTTTTGTGCTGGTTATTTTTATAAGTCTCTTTGATTGCATTTCAATGAAAATTTAAGTTATTGTAAGTTTTTGTGGTTGTAAGGCGCCAGACTTAAATTGAAATTCTTTGTATCCTGCAGATTTTATAGGCAAATTTAAGTTTAAGAGATTTTAGAAATGGGTTTTTAAATTTTAGTACATAGTTTATTTAAAATGGTATTTAAATAATGTTGACTACTGTTTAAAGATATTTGGTCTTAATTCGAGCTTAAAAACTTTCAAAAACATAATTTGTGTAATGTGGGGTTTATATAACTCAAGCGGCTGACGATTGAGTGAAATTTACATGTATTTTGTTTTTGTTACAATAACAAAACACATGTAAATTTTACTCAATCGTCAGCCACTTGAGTTATATAAACCCCACATAAGACAGATTAAAACGTCTTAAAAGAAATTTTGCAATCAATTGTAAAGGGGGTTTTCAATAACAACGATACAAAAGTTTTTTTAAATAAAACAAAAACGGTTTTGTATATCAATGAAATTTTTTATTCTGTAAAAGAACGTTTGATGTTATTATGTATGGAATTCGATTACTTTTGCATAGCCACACGGGCACGCAGAAGCTTAGACGCTAAACCCAATTTGCGACGGTTTTCAAGCATAAATTGGCCGATCCTGCTGCAATTTTAAGTTCGATATTCGTACGAAGTTCATCAATAGTCGTTGTTTTGTTGGCATGGACCATAGACTTGACGCAGCCCTACAAGAAATAGGCTAACGACGTCAAATCGCACTACCGAGGCGGCCAATTGACTGGACCATTTCGTAAGATAACACGATCTCCAAACTTAGTTTTCAATAAATTGACTGTGACATTCGCTGTGTGGCTTGTGGCGTCGTCCTGTTGGAACCACATATCCTCCAAGTCCATATCATTCAATTGGGGCTAAAAATATTCGGTTATCGTTGAACGACAATAACGTGTCGGTCATGATCATCACGGAAGAAGTACGGCCCAATAACGCCGCCGGCCCATAAACCGCACCAAATTGTAATTCTTTCGCGATGCATTTTCATACAAAAAATTTTATATATATATTTTTTTTCATACAAAAATTTTTCTATATATATTTTTTATCAAAAAATTTTCTGTAGAAAATTTTCATACAAAAATTTTCTATAGAAAATTTTTTTATCAAAACTTTTTCTATGGAAAATTTTTATGTATGAAATTTTCTATAGAAAATTTTTTGTATGAAAATTTTCTATAGAAAATTTTTTGTATGAAAATTTTCTATAGAAAATTTTTTGTATGAAAATTTTCTATAGAAAATTTTTTGTATGAAAATTATAGAAAATTTTTTGTATGAAAATTATAGAAAATTTTTTGTATGAAAATTTTCTATAGAAAATTTTTTGTATGAAAATTTTCTATAGAAAATTTTTTGTATGAAAATTTTCTATAGAAAATTTTTTGTATGAAAATTTTCTATAGAAAATTTTTTGTATGAAAATTTTCTATAGAAAATTTTTTGTATGAAAATTTTCTATAGAAAATTTTTTGTATGAAAATTTTCTATAGAAAATTTTTTGTATGAAAATTTTCTATAGAAAATTTTTTGTATGAAAATTTTCTATAGAAAATTTTTTGTATGAAAATTTTCTATAGAAAATTTTTTGTATGAAAATTTTCTATAGAAAATTTTTTGTATGAAAATTTTCTATAGAAAATTTTTTGTATGAAAATTTTCTATAGAAAATTTTTTGTATGAAAATTTTCTATAGAAAATTTTTTGTATGAAAATTTTCTATAGAAAATTTTTTGTATGAAAATTTTCTATAGAAAATTTTTTGTATGAAAATTTTCTATAGAAAATTTTTTGTATGAAAATTTTCTATAGAAAATTTTTTGTATGAAAATTTTCTATAGAAAATTTTTTGTATGAAAATTTTCTATAGAAAATTTTTTGTATGAAAATTTTCTATAGAAAGAAATTTTCTAAAAAAAAAAAATTTTATAGAAAATTTTTTGTATGAAACCAACTCTATTAACATTGAAATTCAAACTAAATGATTTTAAGACTCATTTTCACGAGTTTTATTAATTATCGTGGTATTTACGAAAATTAAATTTTCTATAGAAAATTTTTTGTATGAAAATTTTCTATAGAAAATTTTTTGTATGAAAATTTTCTATAGAAAATTTTTTGTATGAAAATTTTCTATAGAAAATATTTTGTATGAAAATTTTCTATAGAAAATTTTTTGTATGAAAATTTTCTATAGAAAATTTTTTGTATGAAAATTTTCTATAGAAAATTTTTTGTATGAAAATTTTCTATAGAAAATTTTTTGTATGAAAATTTTCTATAGAAAGAAATTTTCTAAAAAAAAAAAATTTTTATAGAAAACTTTTTTGTATGAAACCAACTCTATTAACATTGAAATTCAAACTAAATGATTTTAAGACTCATTTTCACGAGTTTTATTAATTATCGTGGTATTTACGAAAATTAAAAAAAAAATCATCGACTACTGGTGGTATGGGCTGCCTACTCCTGATTATAAAAGTTAGCTATAACTTAATTTTTTATCCTAAATCAAATTCAAAAAACTTAGAGGACAAACCTAAATTGAAAGTTTAAAAATATGTAAAACAAATTAAACTCAAAACTAAATAGATTTTTTCTAAAATCTACATAGATCCAATTCAAAAATCTTTATTGCATAACTTTATTAAAAATTTTATATCTGAGAATTTAAAGATATATTCTCAAATAAATTCCTATAAAAATCAGAGAAATAGCAATAAATTAAAAACTGAGCTTAAGCTATAATAACTTCAAAGTTATCAAAAGGTTAAAATAAAAAACTATAACATAACTTAATTTTCTACTCTAATTAAGTTATAATCTAACACATTTTGAAAAAAAAGGTTGCTAAACAATCAAAATATAAATTTTGAAAATTTTTTAAACAAATACCAACTTAACACTTATTAATTAGTATTGTTCTTATAAATATGACTCTTCCAAATCTTTTGAATATGCAATTAAAATTTTATAATTTTTCCCCCTTCATTTTAATTACATTTACGTTATCGAAGCACAAGTTCCATCTAATCAATTTTTCACTCTTTTCATGTTTAATTTTCCAATTTTCACAAAGTGCTTATTAACGAAAACAATACACCTGCTGATTGATAGGTAAGAACCGAAAACAAAAGATGAAATTATAAAACTCATGCTTTGTGTTACATTTGATTTGTTCAAATTTTATGGTTAACACCTCCAGTACTATATTTTTTTTTTGCCTGCGTTTACATAACATCCATCCATCTATGCCAAGTTATACAAAACAAATGTTGGCTGATATAAAAAAAATAGGTTTTTTCCTGATTCTTATTGTTTGTAGAACCTATCAAAAGGTATTGAACCGACAAGGTGTAATTTACCAATTTGGAATCTAATATCAAAACGTGAGCCTAAATTTAAACTAAATTTCATGGTGCTTGTAAATCTAAAAAAAACCTTGTGCATATTGTAAAAAAAGCTGAAAATTTTCACACTTAAGTGATGATCATCACTTGAATTCGGATTGCTTAAGTAATGATTTTGAGAAATTGCTGTAGCATTTCATCACGTTTTTACAAATACCAACAAAAAAATTATTTAAAGCGATTCTACTAAAAACAATGGAAAATATGATAATGTTACTAAATATAAAGTTATATGAATGTAGAGCAACATCTTTCCATATGTCTGACATGCTTGTCTTGAAATAAGTGGCTCAAAAGTTTTATCTATATATATAAAACTCTAACGTGACTGACTGACTGACTGACTGATTGACTGACTCATCATCGCACAGCCCAAACGGCTAAAGCTAGAGAGCTGAAATTTTGACAGCGGGTACCTTTTTCAAAGTATAGATCCACTAAGACGGGATTTTTTGAAATTCGGCCTCTAAAGGGGTAAATAGGGGTAAAAAAGGGAAAAATTAGTAATGCTGTATCTCCGGAAGTAAACGTCATAGGCCCAAAATTGAAATTGCGTTGGGATCAGCTGCAAAAATAAGTAGACACGCGTTTGGTACTTTTTGGCAGATGGGACAAATAGGGGGTAAAAAGGGTAAAAATAAAATGTTGGTACTTTTTTAAACCCATGTGTATCTTTTGAACCAATCAACAGAGTAACAAAATTCAAAACGGAGCCGGTAAACAAGAAAAAAATATTAGACACGTGTTTGGTACTTTTTTGATTCAGGGTTCAAAAAGGGGGAAAAGCGGGGAAAAAAATTTAGGGTAGGTCCATTTTTCTTTTTCTTTGTATTTGACTTGAACCAATAAAGCTACCAATAAAATTTATAGGGAGGTCGATTGCCCAGTACAAAATATTAAATACGTGTTTGGTACTTTTTTCAATTAAAAGGGTAAAAAAGGGAAAAATCGGTAACATTATATCTCCTTAACCAACAGCGATAGAAGCGAAAATTAAATTGGCTTGAGATTAGCACTAAAAATTAAGGGACACGTGTTCGGTACTTTTTTGAAAATCGGCCGCCTAGCGGGCAAAACAGGGTAGAAAAGGGAGAAATTAGTAACATCATATCTCCGAAACCAACATAGACAGAAACAAAGTTGAAATTGGATTTGAATCGCCTACAAAAATAAGGGGACACGTGTTTGGTACTTTTTTGAAAATGGCACTAATAAGGATAAAAAAGGGTAAAAACAATATTTTGGTACTTTCTTTAACCCATATGTATCTTTTGAACTAATAAACATAGAAACACATTTTATATCGCAACCGATAGATATTAAAAAAGAACTTAATACGTATTTGGTACTTTTGCGATTAATGGGGTACAAAAGGGTAAAAAAAGGGAAAATATTCAAGGATAGGTTTTTTGGTTTTTAGCCATGGATATCTTTAAGGCTAATGGAGCCAGAAGTATAATTTATTGACTGGTCGATGGACATTGAAAAAAATAAACTACGAGTTTGGTACTTTTTTTTTAATTTTGGGGGTAAAAATCTGTAAAGTATATCTTCTAAACCAAAAGTGATAGAAACAAAAACTAAATTGGTCTGAGATCGGCACTTAAAACCAAGGGACACGTGTTCGGTACTTTTATGAAATTCAACCTCCTAGAAGGTAAAACAGGGTAGAAAAGGGAGAAATCAGTAACATCATATCTCCGAAACCAATACAGATAGAAACAAAGTTGAAATTGGATTTAAATCGGCTAGAAAAATAAGGGGACACGTGTTAGTACTTTTTTGAAAATGGCACCAATAAGGATAAAAAGGGTAAAAACTATATTTTGGTACTTTTTTTAACCCATATGTATCTTTTAAACTAATAAACATAGAAACATATTTTATATCGCAACCGATAGATTTAAAAAAAGAACTAAATACGTATTTGGCACTTTTGCGATTAATGGGGTACAAAAGGGTAAATAAGAGAATATATTCAAGGATAGGTTTTTTGCTTTTAAGCCATGGATATCTTTTAGGCTAATGAAGTTAGAAGTATAATTTATTGACTGGTAGATTTACATTGAAAAGAAATAAGCTACGTGTTTGGTACTTTTTTTTAATTTTGGGGGTAAAAATCGGTAAAGTATATCTTCTAAACCAAAAGTGATAGAAACAAAAACTAAATTGGTCTGAGATTGGCACTTAAAATTAAGGAACACATGTTCGATACTTTTTTTAAGTTCAACCTCTTAGAAGGTAAAACAGGGTAGAAAAGGGAGAAATTAGTAACATCATATCTCCGAAACCAACATCGATGCAAACAAAGTTGAAATTGGATTTGAATCGGCTAGGAAAATAAGGAGACACGTGCTTGGTACTTTTTTGGAAATGGCATTAATAAGGATAAAAAAGGGTAAAAACTATATTTTGGTACTTTTTTCAACTAATATGTATCTTTTGAACTAATAAACATAGAAACATAATTTATATCGCAACAGATAGATATTAAAAAACAATTAAATACGTATTTGGTACTTTTGCGATTAATGGGGTACAAAAGGGTAAAAAAGGGAAAATATTTAAGGGTAGGTTTTTTGTTTTTAGCTATGGATATCTTTTAGGCTAATGAAGCCAGAAGTATAATTTATTGACTGGTCGATTGACAAAGAAAAAATAAAATACATTTTTGGTACTTTTTTTAATTTTGGGGGTAAAAATATATCTTCTAAATCAAAAGTGATAGAAACAAAAACTAAAACTAACTTAAAGGGTAAAACAGGGTAGAAAAGGGAGAAATTAGTAACATCATATCTCCGAATCTAACACCGATGCAAAGAAGTTTAAATTGGATTTGAATCGGATAAAAAAATAAATGGTCACGTATTTGGTACTATTTCAAAAATGGCACTAATAAGAATAAAAAATGGTAAAAACTATATTTTGGTACTTTTTTAACCCATATATATCTTTTGAACTAATAAACATAGAAATATAATTTATATCGCAACTGATAGGCATTAAAAAACTATTAAACACGTATTTGGTACTTTTGCGATTAATGTGGGACGAAAGGGTAAAAAAAAGGGAAAATATTCAAGAGTAGGTTTTTTGCTTTTTAGCTAAGAATATCTTTTCGGCTAATGAAGCCAGAAGCATAATTTATTGGCTGGTAAATTGACACTGAAAAAAGTAAAATAAGTGTCTGGTACTTTGGGGGTAAAAATCGGTAAAAATATATCTTCTTAGTCAAAAGTGATACAAACAACAACTAAATCGGTCTAAAATCGGCACTTTAAATTAAGGGACATGTATTCGGTACTTTTTTCTTTAATTCGGCCGTTTTGGGGTTAAAACAGGGAAAAAATGTGAAATATTAGTAACGTCATATCTCCGAAATTCAAAATGATAGGAATAGAGTTGAAATTTGCTTCGGATGGGCTGAAAAAAAACGAGAAACGTATTTGGTACTTTTTTGAATATGGTACTAATAAGGGTAAAAAAGGGCAAAAACTATATTTTGGTACTTTTTTGGAACCCATACGTATCTTTTGAAATAACAAACATAGAGAAACAGTAAACGTCACAATTGATAAGTAACAAAGAATTATTAGACACGTATTTGGTACTTTTACTATAATTGAGGTAAAAAGGATAAAAACTGGGAAATATTCAAGGGTAGGTTTTTAAGTAATGAAGCCAGAACTATAATTTACAGACGGGTGGATTCATATTGAAAAAGTAAATTGAAAAAAATTGAAAAAGAAAATGGATAAATTAGTAACATCATATCTCCGAAATTTACATCGTTAGAAACAAAGTTGAAATTGGATTTGGATCATCTTGCAAAAAAAGGGGACACGAGTTTGGTACTTTTTTGGAAATGGAACTAATAAGGGAGAAAAAAGGAAAAAACTATATTTTGGTACTTTATTAACCCTATAAGTATCTCTTGAACTAATAAACATAAATACTCTATTTACATCACAATTGATAAGGACTAACAAAAATTAAGAAGGTGCTTCGCGCTTTTACGATAAATGAGGCACAAAAGAGTAAAAACTATGAATATTATTTAAACAAATAAAGCCAGAAGTATAATTTACAGACAGGTCTATTCACATTGCAGAAGTATAAGACAAACGATTGATTCCTTTTTTTAATTTTTGGAGTAAAAAGGGGGAAAATCGGTAACGTAATATCTCATAAATCAAAAGTGATAGAAACAAAGATTAAATTGGTCTATGATCAGCATTAAAAATTAAAGGACACGGGTTCGGTATTTTTTTTTTTTAATTTGGCCGCTTATGGTTAAAACAGGCTAGAAAATGAATAAATCATATAATCGGCTAGAAAATGAAAGGGACATGTGTTCTGTACTTTTTTTGGAAATGGCACTAATAAGGGCCAAAAAGGGTAAAAACTATATTTTTGTACTTTTTTTTAACCCATACGTATCTTTTGAACTTATAAACATAAAGACTCACTTTATGCCACAATCAATAAGTGTTAACAAAATATTAAACATGTGCTTGGTACTTTAACGATAAATGGGGTTCTAAAAGGTGAAAACGGGAAAATATTCATTTAAGCTAATGAAGTCATAAGTATAAATTAGAGATGTGTCAATCAAAGGGGTAAAAAAGGGAAAAATCGATAACATTATATCTTCTAAACCTAATGGATGGAAACAAACGCTAAAATGGTCTAAGATCAGCCCTAAAAATTAAGAGACTTTTCAGTACTTTTTGCAAATTAAACAGTTTTGGGGTTAAAATAGGGTAGAAAATAAAAACATTAGTAAAGTTATATCTCTGTTACTAATATCGACAGAAAAAAAATTTAAATTGGATTTAGATCGAATAGAAAAATAAAAAGTCATGTTTTTAGTAGGTACTTTTCGTAAATGAGCTAAAAATAGGGAATAAAAAGGATAAAAACTAAATTTTGGTACTTTTTTGACCCATATATAATTTTTGAATCAATTATTATAGAAACAAAATTTATACCGCAATCGAAAATAACAAAAACGGGTCAAAAATTTAAAGATAGGTTTTTTCCTTTTAAACTGTGCATGTTGTTTAAATCAATAAAATAATAAATAAATCAATGATTTATGGACTGTTCTATTGACATTGAAGAAATATGTGACAGGTGTTTGGTATTTTTTTTCAATTAACAAAAATGGAGTTAAGATCAGCAATAAAAATATTAGGACATGTCTCCGGATTTTTTTTTAATTTGGCTGATCAGGGGTAAACAACGGGTAAAAAGGAAACTTTTGTAAAATATTCAAAATCAAAAGCGACAAGAACAAGATTTAAATTGGGTTAGCAATCAAAATTGGGTCAGCTACAAAAATAAGGGAGGCGTGTGTAGTACTTTTTTGAAAATGTAGAGGGTAGGTACTTATTTTGTCCTATATGTAACTTAAGAACCAATAGTTATTTAATTTAATTTATATCGGAATTGATAAATAAGTGAAAAAGTTATTTTGGTAAATTTTGTAACTTTGTCAATTCAAATGGTGAAGCTAACGAAGTAGCGGGTTATAAAGCTAGTATTGTATATTTATATTTTGGCTAATATTTCGTAATAAGTTCCTTTTGTTATTATTTTTAAAGTATTGATATGTAATATATTTTTAAAATATTTCGATTTTATTTCCTTGTTAATTGTATTGAGGAAAACCTTGTATATTTTTCCTAAGACCTAATTCAAACATTATACCGCCTTTCAATGCCTAAAATACGTCGAGTACCGCTTTTATGTTTTAGTTTAAATATGTTTTTTTAACTGAAATTGTAAACATCGTCTCACTGATATCCTCTGCTTTTAACTTTTATTGAAGTGCTAATAGTTGAGGTTGTAAATGCTTAAGCAAACAGTAGCTACATTTTAAATAGTTACTTGGCTAGACAAAGGCTATATGTGGGTCTGTCTGCAGATATTTTCGCCATCTATTTGTGAGTTCGCCTAAGTCCTTTGGCATTGAACAAAAATTACCAATTATCACCCCAGAGGTTGTAAAACTTGCATTCGCGGAAATTTTTAATGGTTTTATGCTTGGACATAACAATTTAAATTGATAATCCTATTCAAGGTGATATGATTCGTGATGATTCATAGAATTAGAAACGAAAAAGCATTTTCAAAAACCAACCATCATCATCATCATGATCGCCATAAAAATAATATGTTTTCAAAATTCTAGGAATTTTCATATAATTTTCTCAAAATATATTTTATACACAAAATATTAGAATTTAAAAAATTCTTTAATAGTAATGACCTATCAATTCTATAAACTCTAATTGCTGATGTATGATAACGCAGAATAACAACAATAACAATAATTTCCGACGTTAAAGATCATGAATGACAGGCATGATGTTACCTGTTTCGTTTAGTTTTCAAATCAGCCCTTCCTGGGTGATCTTTATTTGGTGGTATTTAAAAAATTTAATAAATTTTTAAAATTACATAGTTTGTTCTTAACGTTTTATGTTACGAAAGCATTCTAGGAAACAAATTATTGAACTAACAAGAGAAAGAAATTAAAAAAAAACATTAAAAATGATCGATTGCCTGAAATTAAATTAACATCAGCACCAAACCAATAGAACCATTTAGTAGGAAAAAACAACATACAAATCCGTAAGACCCTGTAAGGGGTTGTCTTAGCTGTCAGCTGTAAATACTTGTAATATTTTTATAATTTCCTTTAATTTCGTTATTATTTGTAGAACCTAGATATCAAATACGGTATAAAAAATTGATTAATGTTTAATGAAACTGTCATTTTACACTTGTAAATGGCTGCATTTTTACATTTACGTATGAATAAATGATAAGAGATAGCAAGAGGTAAAGGGTCAAATGTTTTGTTTTATTAATTTAGCCCTCGTCTGTCCTAACATGTGCTTATTTTATTTCCGTTGTCTAGTCTATAAAAATTAAAAAAAAGAAGAGGTCATGTGAATAATTTTTAATATTTTTTTACCCTTTTTTCTAAAGCATTTTTTATGACGAAAGGTAATTTTGTCATTAACATTTTACATGCTTGAGTTCTTGATAGGTTTATGACTTTTAGTCAAAACGAAATGGAGTTCACACACCTCCATGTAAATACGAGTATGTATGTATTCCCTTTTCATCTGTGAGGCAATCAGCGGTGAGCGATCAGAAAATAAGATTCCTGTTTAACAATAAAATTGACAAATGAAGACAAATCATTATTTTCATTTAAACAATAACTTTTCATCATCATAAAACGAGTACGAGTTGAACTGCACATTGTTGCTGCTGCATATAATGATATGTGAATGAAGAACGAACGAACGAAAAGATCATCATCGATCACTGTAATGGACATAATAGAAGCTTTAAACCAAAAAACGTCATCATAAATCTCGTGAAAACAAAAGTCTAAATTCTCCAAAGAAATGCGATTTTAAAACAAATTCAAGAGGCAACCTTGTTAACTGGCCATTCTTAGGCTCTCTCTCATTTATTCGTTCTACCAGCAGCCAACAGCCAACAAAATGCTTGCGATTTGTCTTGGTAGCTGTTCAAGGAAAGTGTTAAGAAGTGATATGATTCGAATGATGATGAAGTTGGGGCGATGGATGGTGGTGGTGATGTAACAAGCATAATAACATGTCCCCGGAGATAAAAAGGGATCTACTACTTTTTGGAATTCAAAAAGTTTCTTTTAAAGCACAAAATCTCAAATGAAATATAAATGAAAAAAAAAATTCTTTGCACCTGTAATTCCACTTAACACCATCATCAACCACCGAACGAACACAGACGAATGTTTAAAGGAAACGAGCGTTAATCATTTATATTTCACAACCAAATGAACAAAGCTAAACACGATCATGATGACGATCATCATCAGCAGAAGCATTTCAGTGTTAAGGCTTATAAGCTGCCAACACTTCTCACCTTCTTCATAATTGCAATCAATTTCAATTTCTATACAATCTGTTTTTGTTTTTATGGTTTTGCTCTTCATGTTGTTGTAAGCTGATCTACAGTTGTTGGCAGTCTTTAGTATACCCTATATGAATGTCAACTACTAACAGCTACAGCAATGTTCCAAAATAACTCTGTTTTATATAAAGTGTGTGAACTGCCGTGTATAGCAGGTTCGAATCCCAGCCAGATCCACTTGAATAAATAAATTTTTAAATAAAGCGATTCACCTCAAAACTCAGCTAGCCACTGGTTATTGAGTACTAGGCTTGTAAAATTTCTCTAACTAATGGATTTGCCATTCGGAGCCGGAGTTAAAACGTAACTTCCTTTCAATGAGGCAAAAAATAGAATCGGAGGCAGCTCATTGTCTGAGAGAAGTAGTACTTGTTCCAATTGGAATGTCGTGGGAATTACGTATGTATGTATGTAGTGTGTATCAGTACTTAGTACCAGGCTGGGGAGTTAATAATTACTTTTCTAATTATAATTACACAGATTTCTGCAATTACACAACTTAATTATAAACACGTTTCACTTGTTTATACCAGTGCATAATCGAATTTGTAGCTATTTGGGTAATTATGGTATTGTCACGAATTTTTAAGTTATCCGCCCCGTTGTGCAAAGTTGACTACTTATAATTCTTCCCCTAGTTTCTAGAATGTTTCTGTTAGTGCAGTTGTTGTTCTGATTATATCTATAAGCAGAGCAACATGTTTCTCTTATTTGCTGTAAAGAGTATAGCAAAATTTTTCTCTTTTATTTAAATTCTCTCTCTCTCTCTCTCTCTATGTTACTGTTAACTTCAGATAATCATCTTGATCATGTGAGAATGTATTGGAACATGCATAAACTTTCGTAAGCCACATTGTTAGTGTGATCAAGGACAGCAGCTCTTTGTTTATGTCTGCGGAAAATGCTATAAACTCTCTTCCATACTATATAAGGCCGATGGACGAATATTGTGGGAACAGTTTTTAATTAAGACGCGTATAAGAGAACATTGAAACTAAGAATATTTGTAAAGCATTTTTGTGAAGTTTGTGAAAGTGTGTTTTAAGTGATTGACTCTAAAGTAATACTTTGTAAAACTACATAAAGTGCTTTAATTTTGTTTTCGGTTGTTTGCAAAAAAAACATCCTTCCACGTTTTTAAAGGACAAATGTAACAGTATATTGAGATTTTTAAATTACAACCAATTTGATTATTTTATTGTAACTACAATCATGTTTATACGACAATTTTTTACTCGAATGTAGAGTGCATGGCAATCCATATCAACGGCATCACTTACAATATAATCATCATAAGACATAGAAAGAAAAAAACTACTTTTTAACGATCTACACATCTCTCATCACATTCATTTGCTGCAGTCTTCCTCTCGATGTTGCAAATCAGCCACCACTCCTTTTGTTTTTTCGTCTTGTTTTAGAAGGAAAACTTTGATCAATGCGCGGCGACATTGACTTTTTGTTTGTTGCGTGCTCTGTTTTATCATTTTTGCGCAAGTTTAATTTTGTTTGAGTGCAATACATTCGAGTGCACATTTCATTGTCGTCACCATCATCATTCCGGGTTGTTGTTGACGTAATCATCGCCATCGTTATGATCATCATCGTCGTCATTATTATTTCATTTATTATTGATGCTTAGTCGGGTTGTACGTGAATGTGGCAGAATATTCTATATGTTCGTTCGCTCGTTCAAAACATTGAACGTGTAATTCTTTTTATTTTTTCTTATTGTTGTTATTTTAGATTTGATTGCATCTTGTTGCTGTTACTGGCTGCCAGTCGTGTTGTTTGGCAACAATATAAAGCAGCTACACATACAGCAGCAACAACAACAACAACAACGCTAATAAGAAAATAGCAAAAATAACATTGTGCCACTCATATCACATCATAATAGCAATTTATTGTTAATTTTCTCTATAGGGTAAAGGGTATTTGTGTAAATATGTTAAAAATTTAATCACATGAGAGATTTTACCAATTTATATTTAGACGTGATCGTATGACTAGAGTAAATTTTATATTTTGTTAAAGAATCAAATAAAGAAACTAAAATTTCCTGGAAATAAATCAAGAAAAGCCTTGACTGTTACTTTTTAAGAAATTTAAAAGAATGCCTTTAAGTTAAATAGATTAAATAATTTTGTTAAAATTGCTAATAAATTTTAGTAGGTACCTAAATATAAAATAAATTTTTAAAGTGACTATTATAAAATTATTTATTTTGCTTTTTAATTCCACATTTACATAACTCAATCGGCTTAAACAATTCAACAATTTTGTTTATCTTATTTTTATTTTTATGAATTTATTTAAATAAACGGTTGATTAACCCCCACCATGACAAAAACACATTATGGTTAATGTGACTTAAAAACGAATTAAAAAAAAAATATTTGCAAAACTCCCAATTTAAGATGACAACCTTTAAAGAGGAGCAAAAAATCTAAAATACCCGATTACTTTAAAAGCTTCTGCTGATTCGTTGCGTAGGCTGATTGTTCGAGGATTGAGTTTTCTTTTGCACAAAAGCAGCCAAAACGAAAAAAAAAAATTGTTAAAATAACCGCCTAAAAAGCGTAAGACTCTCATTATGAATGCAGTTTGCATGCAAACAAAATTCAAGAGGTGGGAGTACTAAAAGAAGCAAATAAAAAGTACCTTAAAAAAAATTGAACATGCAAATAAACTTTTTAGCCAAATGCTTCATCATCAAATTTGCTCGCATAAGAAAAGGGAAGAAACTTGTAAAATTTACTTCCTTCTATATATCACAAAATAAAAGAATAGGTATTTGCTTTGTAAGTCTGGCTCCGTGTTTGTTGGGTTATATGTATGTAAATTAGGGTGGGTCGATTTTTTTCCGTGAATGGGCGTATAATAAAATCGAAATCTACGCCTAATTCTAAGAAAATTTCCCTAAGAAACCAGATGTCTAAAATCAAAAACTAGCTAGCGCCATGAGGATTGAAAATATTCACTTCCTTCACATTGAATAGAATTTTTGGGAAAAAAATAGTTTTGGATATAATTCGATATCTTGAAAACTAATGAAGGTGTCGTTTGACAATATTCTGAAAGCCAATTTCTTCTTATATTACTGTTTCGAATTGAAACACGATCTAATAGGGAATTTACACTACTCTAAAATCTAGTAAATTTGATTTCAAATCTCAATCAAAATCTAGACCGTTTACACTAAATTTTTTTATATTTGCTAGATTTTATTTCCGTAACAGAATTTGTTTACTGATATAAAACCAAACCAACATTTTTCAAACTTAATTTATTTTCCTTCCACATTTATTTTTTACATTTTTTATTCTAATTTATTTCGAATTTAATTCAAAATTTAATTTATTTTATTAATTTTGCATGGCTGCATCATTAAGTACTACTATATTTTAAGTAGATTTTGCCGAAATCTACTTCATAACTAGATTTATTTTTGTATGGGAAATCTTGTCAAAATCAACTAGATTTTGAACAAAATCTCGTAAATACTAGATTTCGAGGTAATGTAAATGCCTTATAAGTATCAAGTTTGAAGTTATCAGTTTCAAACCAAACAATTTGTCAAACACGCAATTGTGCCTAAGCTATGAGAAACATATGTTCAACACTAAATATCTTGAAACATAAAAGAGATAATCCCAAAATTTAAATTACTTTTAATAGATATTTTAATGCTCTTTCCAAATGTATAATTAAATATATGTTCAGAGCATAAATAGGACTGAATTTTAAGAACGAAATTTCTTCGAGATATTAAACTTTAGTTTCACTTTTGGGAGCCCAGTAGCATTCTACTAAGCCTTACTGTAGCTCATATTTTGCGAAAACTCACCAGCTTTATCCACCTGAAGTTTTATTAAGATACCTTCATTAGTTTTTAAGATATCGAATTATATTTCCAATTTTTTTCCAAAACTGTATTCAATATGTAGGAAGTGAGTATTTTCAGACCTCGCAGCGCTATCTAGGTTTTCATTTTAGACACCTAGTTTCTTAGGGAAACTTTATTAGAATCAGGTGCAGATTTGGATTTTGCTATACGCCTGTATCGTTTTTTGGCTCCCATACAAATCGACCCACTCTAATGTAAATACTTCTTTCAATTTTCTATTAATTGTTCTAACAAGGTGTGTTTTTTGATTTAAGACAGTTATCTGTCTCTGTCTGTGTATATATTTATTAGGGAGTCTCTTGGAATTAAAGTTGATTGTTTCATTAGCATTTTTCAAAAAGATAAAAATATTCCTAATTACACACCTTTTTCACTGATACATTTACTATTATTACGTCACATTGCTAAATTTATATAAGCATTAGTATGTTTATAAGTGTAAATATGTATGCAAGTGTGTTTATAACTTTATTTTATGTAAATGTTTGCCAAAGTACAAAAGGAAAAGGATTCGTTCGTGGTTGTACTTACTATCAGTGAGCGCCTGTTTCTCTGCTTGTATTCTGTTAATTGTGGCAATGAATAATTAGAACATAATTAATGGTTAATTTAAAACAACAGACATGTTGTCACTTGCTAGGGTTACATTAATTACACTAATACAAAACAATTAAAAATACAATTGGAAGTACATTAATATTTGTTCCCCAGACGTCAAAATAGGCAACTCTATGGCAACTTGTTATCTAAATCCAAAAACAAAAACTCTTCTCCAATACAAATAATGATGAAATGACCTATAATTTTAACACGATTTTCTTTTTTCCAATCAAATCTGAAATCATTCGATTAATTTTCAACATATGTATAGAGTACATTGAATTCGATACAGTTCAATTTATTTTTGCTTATTTAATTTAGCTTCGACTAGCAAGAGGAAGTGTTTATTTTGTCTACAACATTTTATTGGAGAATGATAAATGTCTTCGAATTAAAGTTTATGACAATTTTAAAATAATTTGTTTCGTATCGTTTTTGAAGTTTTATTTATGTATAAGGGCTCTTGTTAATGTTCGTTCGTATGTACTGTAAGATACATTACATTACAAACTTAGATGTGATTGTTGTTGTAGTTATTGCTGGGGATTGTCTTAATCAATAAATCCATTTCGAAAATTGCCCGCATAAATAACATTTCGACAAAAAACACACAAAGACGGATGAAAACAAAAAAAAAAGACTACGAACCAAAACCAAAAAATTTGCCAGAAAAGTCTTTATACGAGTATACTCTTATACTTTAGGAGGAAAATCCAAAGCTAAACGAAACTGAACAAATATTTATTATGGCTCTTTTGATATGGATGTAAGTTAAATCAAAAAAAAAAAAAAAAAAAGAATAAAGAAACATTTTGTGTTGTGTTGAAAAGAACAATTGCTAGAGTTCTCAGCTTAAATGTTATTTGCTAGAAGTTGTTGCAAGTTAGTCATACAAACAGTGACGTTGTTTAGCTTGAGCTCCTTTCTAGCAGCAACAGAAACGGCAACAACGAGAGGCAAACATACTTAAGTTTTGCACCATTACTCATGCGCGATTTAACAATAAATCAACGCGACGTGTTTGCAATAATTTTATTCAACATCCAACAACTTTTTGAAGTCAACCATGTACGATAGCAACAACAACAGCAACAATAATCACAACAGCCAAAAACAAACAATTTTAACAGAGTTCTATAACGAAATCAGCAGCAGCAACAATAGCAACAAAAGAGTTCATTCAGCGGACTTGAACAGTTCGACCACAACAGCCGCCGTCGTCGCTGCCGTCCGTCCGTCCGTCCGTCCGCCTTTCTATCTGCTTTTTACAGTTGTTGGATGTTGCTTATGTTATTGTTATTATTGCAGCTATTGCTGATGAGGATGATGATTGTTTTTATTGGCCTCCGAAAACAATGAAACCGTTTTTCGCCAAATGTTGCCCAAATATGCCTTAAACTTGGAATCGTGATTAACCACTTTAAAGGCTCCCACTTGTCAAAGCAAAATGCTAAAGAATTTTTTTGCTTTATATATTCTTTTTCTACCCCTTCCAAAATACTAACCAACAAAAAAATGAGTATTCTTAATTCCAAAAAAAAGAAACAATATATATTAACAATAAAGCAAAAAAGTTAACTTTAAACCGATCGTGATGTGTAATCAACTGAAACAAAAACAACAAAAGTTTATTAAAAAAAAAAAACGATAACATTTACTTTCGGTCAAGTTAATGTATGCAATTCATATGATCCTTGAGAAAAAAAACAGACTAAAAGCACGACTTAATTGTTACGCACAATTCCATTGGGATCATGTAGCAACGAATCTCTTAGGAGTTAACTACATTGTCGCTACTTACTAGGAATTTAATCAAATTCTAGCAATAACCAACCAGATTTCTCTATTCAAAGTAATGAGATTTTTACATTTAAATTTTACCAGAAGTTTAATCAAATTTAAGTTTTTACCTTCAAATTTTTAATGGTTGATTTCTTTTCTGATTTTTTATGATAAACTTAATAGTTATCTACTTTGTTCTGTTTTGTCGTTTATAAATAAAAATCTACATTGAAATTGTATATTGCAATTTTGAAAGAAAAAAAAAAAACAATAAAAGATTTCTCTGGTACATGCTTATCTTAAATACAAATATATTGAATGCATTTTGGTTACACTCACGAAATATTTGTAAATGTTCTAACAACACATTTAACCTCGCCATGCTACTACATATATATTTTATTTTCAATTTCCATTTTTTCACAATTTAATTTTTAATAAAATTAAAAAAAAAATTTCATTAAAATGTTGAATGAATTGTTGGAAATCGGGGAAAAAACTTAAACAAATAACAAAAGTAATCTGACCAAGAGCAAAATATTCCTTTATACATAACAATGCAAATTCCATCGACTTCCTTTTTACAATTTCAACTCAATGACATTGAAGAAATTCTTAAAATTTAAAACAAAATCAAAACCAAAAAAAAAAACAGTTGAAAAAACTCTTCAACAACTCCCAACATTCGAACTTAATAATGTTGAAAATATTTATGCATAATAAACTGAAATACTGATGGAGTACCTTGGAAACGTGGAGTACATACTCCTGGTCATGATATTGAACAAAAAACTTACCGACAGACAGACAATTCTACTTATTTAAAAGAGATCAGCAAAACAAAATACTCGTACCTACTAGATGATTTGGTTGACTGTTGAATTGAATTGAGTTGAGTTGATAATCAAATACAAAGCATGTGATGATATACAATCACGTACTTGCCAAGTAATTTACCGCGATTAACTCGTCGTTTCTTTTTTAATATATTTTTATATTTTACTTTATTTAGCTGTGTTTTTTTTTTCTTTACAGCGCATAAATGATGAGTATTTCAACAATATCACAAATTCTAACTAATAACAACACTGACAAGCTAAAGGAATACACGGAAAGAAATATAAGTTTATGTCGGATATATTTAAAATATTTATTTCCTGCACAAATTATTGGATCCTTTTTAAGTAAAAAGGAGAAGTTTCAACATGATCTTAAGTAATGAAAGCATGGATCATAAACATTTCGAAACAAGTAAGAAAGTGCTATAGTCGGTCAGTCCAGAGCTATGGTGAAATGTGGACCGATTTCAACGAAATTTGCTAAAGTGATTTTGGTTTATATAAGCAGTATCTGATTTAAATTTTATAAAAAAATATTGACATTTGTGGCCACAATATCAATTCCTTGAAGTAAAACCTATGTGGAGTACCATAAATAATGGACCGATTTTAAACAATTTAAACAACCATGGTCCCACTATTAAAAAAATTATCTGTGACAAATTTCATCAAATAATCTTTAGAATTGTGAACTGGACTTTGATTACAAGGTTTACATGGGAGTCTAGCCAGCCGACCAGCCAGATGGACGGACAAACGGGATGAGATCATTAAATCGACTCAGGAAGTGATTCTAAGTCTACTGGCATTACTTAAAAGAATGTCTTGTTTTGTTTCTTTGAAAAATAATTATATTATTAAAAGTAAATTTTTGCGTCAAACGTTTGTGAAAACGTTAAATGCAAGTGCAAAAAACGGCGTTACTACATATAAATTCTCTGCCCTACCCTAACTATGATATCTGAATTTTTGTCTTTAGAATTGACTAATTGACTTTTATTTAAGCAAGACGTCGCACTATTGTATTTCTGTTGCAAAAAAGTAATTTTTCTCCACCACTTTTGAAAAACCTAATGATGCAGTTCTAAAGAGAAGATTCGAGATATTTAGGATCAATAATCTTTTTGAAGAAATAGTTATATTATGTGTTATAAAAAAGGTATTGAAATGTAAATACTTAATTTTCTAAAACTAAGAGTGGTGGAACTTTACTTCAAACTCAGAAGCACATGCATCGAATATAGTTCCACAGCTTTAATCTTGACGTCAATTTAAATTAAATAGAGAAGCTTCGATTATTCTCCAGAAGAAAATAATTTAATCACGTGTATAGTTTGGAAGATATTATAAAATCAAAAAAAGCTATATAAAATTCAGTGTTTTCGTTTTTCTTTGGACAAAAACAAAGTTAGCTCGGTTAGGCTCGGTGCTCTTACCATAATCACGTGAAAGGTGAAAGTCTTTTCTTTAGAAAAGGCGAAAAAAAATTCACTGAAATTACCCGATCGTAAAACAAAATTCAACATTTTTTTAAAAAAGTCACTTAAATTGTTAAGCGTAATTTAAGCAAAAAGTGTTGCAGTCGTTTAGGCGTAACTTTTTAGTTAAATTGCATTTAAGTGTTAGTCCAAGGCAGGTACCCCGAGGAGTCGAAGGATTAAAACCAAAATGAGTATGGCTCTTTTTTGGATCACCTTATAGACGTGTGCCGATATCCGCTTTGCGAAAAGAGCGGATATCTGATGACCTTTTAGGGGTGGAAATTTGACAAAAGTTATATTCCATTATTAATTCCCATATTTCTACTTCACATAGGTATAAATAAATGTAAATTTGTCAAAACAAGTAACAATTAACTTCCTAACTTCCATTCTTTTTATATATCTTTACTAAAAAATATGTAAATAGCCATCAAACAGTAACTATCATAATTTTTTGAGTGTAGTTATGCAACTTTGTAAGTGAATACTTAGGGTATATGTATGAACCTACATAAATATTCATGACTTTAGTTAAATTTATTTTTACTGCTTTGATTTGTTTCTTTAAGTGCAGCACGTTTAGTAGTTACACCGCTTTTACGGAGCAATTGTAGTCATTGCTCGATTTTTAACGCAAAAACGTGAATATTATTAAAAAGTGACCCTGGTGTCGGCTTTCAACCATTTGCTCTTTAATGTTATTTTTATTTTTTTTTTGGTTTCCACAAATACTCGCTCAAACTCCTGATCGCTTATGGTTCGCTCATACATATCCAAGTATCAGAATAACTCACTGCCGTGTGATAAGTAAGTAGTAGAATTTATTTTTCAAATGTGTTAATTTTTTTAACATGCAAAGTTTTTCTATTTCTTTGAGGAGTACTTTTTTTTCTTATTTTATGTTCTTCATACAAGTATAAACTATAGAATGTTGTATGAGTTGAAATGACGTGACTGACGCTTTAAAGTCTACACTAACACATTTGGTAAGATCCAAGTGTTTCAAGCCGTTCGTTTGCTCGCTTATTCATATTATAAAATCAAATCATGTTTAAAGCAGGTAATTCAATTTATTTTAGACTAGTTTAATTTATAAAGACTTTGTTCTAATTGTTTACTCGTTTTATTTTATAACTATTTCAGTGTGAGTGGGGATGTAGGCGTCATATTAGTACCCAATAGTTTTAACTTGAAGGGAAATCTCTGAAATTATGGAAGTACACTTTTAATGTTGGCTTAAATATCACTTAGCTTTGAGTCTTCATAAGGTTATATTCAAATGGCTATTGACTTAGTTACAAGATGCTTTATCCCCCAAAACGATAATAACTACTTAATATTTAAAATTTGGTTTATACATAAATATGTATATGCATTAAAGACATAATGTGGAAGAGTCACCCAATACTATATGCAATCAAGAAATTTAATGCTGTTTACATTTAAGACAAGTTCTTTTAGGGAGGCCCGTTAATTTTTGAGCTGTAAGGTATGGATGTATACATGCAAAGAACTCTATACTTGTCATAAAAAGGAGTTTTGCTTTTTACACATTGATAACTTTAATTCAACTCAAACTGTATGATGGTTTGCATAATAATTATGCGGCACTTAGATGTTAGACTTTTTCTATTTTTTATTCAAATACTTCTTAACCATAAGCGTATTAAAAGATATATGTATTTACTTGTATATAAGTGTTTAAATCAGATTACTTAGTAAATTATTTAAGTGTGTGTACACAAAGGGATTTAAGTTCTTAGTTTAATGGCTTTTCCAATTAAAAAAAAAAGTGAAGCTAAATGAAATAATCAAATAACTTTATTAACTTTAATTAAATTAATTTATTTATAGCATACCAATTGTTTAAATAACACTTATTAACGCTTCTTAAGGTTTAAATGAGTTGAACACATTTAACTTTAACTTAAAATTTCAACCACATGCTTAAGTTAATTTCCCAAAGTTTCCATTTAATATTTTTTAAGTTTATTTATAAAACAATTTCCATTGCCTTGACATTTTAATGAAAATGTCAATTTCATTTTGTTATGTTTTTATTTTTTTGTTGAAGATAAAATGCCTGGGCAACAGCAGAAACCCCAGCAATAGAAGAGGAAGATGTGAAATTTTACTTTAAGAAAAATTTTCGATTTTCAATTATATTTTAATCAACATTTTCATATAACAAGTTATAAATATGTAGATACATACATACACCAATACTTACATAGTTACAATGTCCGTAGTTGATACAACAATATTTAGCCCATGGTTATTTTTGGTTGGTCAAGACGACTTCACACGCTGAACATTTTAACATTTGTATTGCGAATTCATTCGGTTATGGAGGGTTTTGTTGGCTGGTTGTTCAGTGGCAAATACTTCAAGATGCCAACACGCTAACAACATGATGGTTGGCGTCACTGCATTTTCTACAAACGGCTCCTTGCTCGACAACGTCCTAGTGGCCATTACTTCAAAATGTTGGCGTTTATTTTTTGTATATTTTACTATGCAAACGTCATACGGTTAACGCACAATATGTATATCAAGGTACACAGACAATTATGTACATACACCGAAATACTTACAAACAGAGATACATGTATATTAGGGGGTTTCATTTTTACCAAAGTTTGTTTTTCGCCCTGAGTCTTGGTTAAATATCGAGAGCCTATATTCAATATCGACTATGAACCAAATTAAACATTTTAAAGGAGAGATGTTTTTTATTTAAGAGATGGGTTTTATTCTAAAGGGATGTATCTATTATAAAATAAAACAGTTTCCCAATAAAAAGTGATTTTGAAAAAAATGGTTAGCGAAACTCGATGATTTTAAATTCCAGGTACGGCGAATCGGTTCAATATCTCGGTTTTTGAGTTTTGTTCTTTCGTTTGTTTTAACACACTGATGAACAAATTCTAACCCCCTAAATCATAAATGAAAAATATTGATATGACAAACAAAAAAATCAAATTTTTCATACAATAAAGCTTTGATAATTTTATTTATTTTTTTTTAGTTTATGAATTAGGCGGTTAATTTGTAATATTTGTTAGACAAAATATTAATAATGAGTTTTGAAACCGGCCTAAGAAAAAATTACTATATTCTAGTATAAACAAAAGTATGTAAATTTGATTCTGTTTGAACAAAATTAAACTATGTAGTACTTAAAGGTACTAAAATGATTATTTATATCTTAGCTTGCGATTTTCATTTTCTAAGGTTAAGTTTTTTGTAGAAAATCTTTTTTTTATCTGTTTTAGCCTCTAAATCATCACGTGATTCAATTCTCTTAAAATTCTATATATGTTTATAACTTTTATATTGCCGAGACTCGAGGCGAAGACAAATTAAAAGCAAATCTTTGGAAAAAATGAAACACCCTAATGTACATACTTATATTATGCATTAAGATACATTGAGTTACCTTACCTGCAAATGGTATATGTGGTTTTCAAAAAATCTTCATGAACGAAAAAATCTTTATGTATGCAAGTAATGTAAATCTTATATTTGAAATAGCTTCAGAAACCTGAGATTTATAGGCAAATTTTATTTAGAACGTATTTTTTAAAACTGCTTTTTCATATTCAAATAAAAAATATTATAAAAATACACATAAACATGTTTGTACGCCAAACGGCGATATATAGTTGTATCAAAATGAACGTGGTGCACTTACAGTAGCCTTGAGGCATCGATACGCAGATAAATAACGCTTCAATTTGTTTTTGCTCATTTTATAGTTTCTGAATATATCAGAAAATTCAATTTCCCAGCAAACCATTAAATCTCATTTCAATACAAATTTTAAATAAATTTATTAAAATTACAGAAATAACAATATTCTCTATATTTTTATATAATCAATTGAGGGTTGATTTCATTCAATTTTAATACTAAACTTTACCAAAAAATGGGGAATATTTTTCTAGTAATTATTTCTAGTAATTATGTAATTAACAGCAATTCCATATAACACAGTGCGCCAATGAGTTTTTTCCCGAGCTATACTAATTGGTAGACCAATTTTTTTCTATTAAACATTCTTCTATCTTCTTTTTTCTTAATTTTTTTTTATTAAAAATTGTTCTATATCAAAAAATTTTTTATTACAAATTTTTTTATAGAAAATACTTTTGTGAAAAAAATTTTTTTTATACAAAATTTTTTATCGGAAATATTTTTATAGATAATTTTATTTCCAACAATTTTTCTATAGAAAATTTTTTTATCAAACATTTTTCTATAGAAAATTTTATTATCAAAAATTTTTGTATAGAAAATTTTGGTATCAACAATTTTTCTATAGAATTTTTTTTATCAAGAATTCTTCTATAGAAAATTTTTATTAAAGAAAAAATTTTTATCGAACATTTTTTTTTTTTGAAAAAAACATTTCGTTAGCAAAATATTTTCATCGAACATTTTCACAGAAAAATATTTTTATAGAAAAAAATAATAAAAAAGAATTATTATAGAAAAAAATTTTAAAGAAAAATATTTTTTTTTCAAAAATTTTTCTATAAAAGAAATAAAAAGCCTTCGGCTTCTGGTGGTATGGGCTGCCTGCGCTACCTGACGCCTGATTTTAAGGGAAATTTTACACAAGAAAAGCCAATTTTCAGGATTTATCTACCAATAGCCCTCTATCATTTCCATTTGATCTCATTCTGAAAAAATCAATGATCTCTTATTTGGCGCACAGTGTAATTTTTGCTGGGATATACGTATAAAAATTGACCATAAAACGTTGCATATTTATAAAAGTCATTCATTCATTCACTGTGTCTGTGTTAAATGAAAAAATACGAATTAAAGTAGAAATGAAATGGAAGTAAAATACAGAATACAAAATCAAATAAATTCACAACATATTTTATCACCTTGGAATTGTTGTTTGCTTGTACTCGTAAGTTAAAAACCAATGAAGCATCCATCCATGCGTTCCTCTAGAACATATAAAAAGAACTTTATAAGAAAACTGACTGACCTAAGTAAAGAGACACAAACACACCAAAACGAATGTCGCCAATATTTGATTTTAAACTTTTTTCAAACTGTTTCTCTGTTTTTCCTGGCTAAAATAAAAAAGGGTAAAAAAATACAACTAAGAAATAACAAAAGTTTAACATATTAAAAAAAAGCTAATGCATATCTTCACATGATAATGATGGGGATCGGGATGGAGATGGTGATGGTGAAGTTGATCAGTTGATTATTGTATTAAATATTGTTGTTGCCTCGATGTTGTTCCTATAAATATATTTAGTTTTTAGATTGCGGGGAATTGCAGTGTAATCTTAGTTATACGAAGGTTTGTTAGTTATTTGCTTGAGTGGCTGGTTGGTTGCCTGTTTGGTTGGATGGCTGGTCAAACACTTTTGTTGGTTGCATGAGTTGGCAAGGATGTGTCAGCATGAGTTAAATGTGGTTGGCAGTCAGTTTCGAATATGCCTGTTGGGTTTAGGAATTTAATTGAAAAAGGGCTAAAAGTGTTGAACATCATAGCACAAACTGCCACAAATAACAAACGCAATTTAATGTTAAAAGAAACAGCAACACTTCAATGCGAAGCGACGTTTACCTTTTTTCTCATTTTAAATCCAATTTAAATTGCAATAAATTTGCAAATATTCATATACAATTTGAAATATCTTCAGAATCATTTGATTCACACAAACAAACACAGAAGAAACTTGTAAAATTTCGTAGGTAATCAAATCATATTTGTTTAAATGTCTGTCTTTCTGTCTGTTTGCTTTCCAATTCGCAAGCAATTTCGAATTCGTTGATTTTATACGTATTTAGGTTTGGGTTTGAGACGATATATCTTTGCACATAAAAAAAAAGAATTTCATATAAATTGTATAATGCAATCAAAGTTAACAAGAGCACTAATAAATAATCTTGGCAACAATAAAAACAAACATTTCCGCAACACTCCCGAATATGAGTTGTTTTTGTTAGTTTTTAACAAAAATTCAACCAGCCATTATTCAATTCAGCCAAGTCAAACCAATAAAAGCAATAATATTTATATTATATTTCCCACCTTGTTTTCATTTTTCATTGGAATAAACTTTTTCTTTGGTAGAAGAAATAAATTATTGTTGAGTTGCTAAAATATAAAGCTCAAGAGTTTTTTTTTTCATTCTCATTTGAAAAGCAACAATATCAAATATTTGTTATTTAATTTTTAAAGGATTTCTTGGAATTGTCTAGAGCCGAAAGTTAGAATGAAGAACCTTTTTTTTGGAATATATATTGTGGTATTAAAGTACTCGTATCTCTGGCTCAAACGCACATACCAATCAAAAATTATGGCAAGAATGTAGACACAATTACGTTGACGGCTTTGAGAATTCTTTAAACTAAAATCTAAACAAAACAAAAAAAGAAGAACCTTTAGCGAATTGAAATGAAAACCAAGATCGATCAAAAGACTACATGAGTTTAGCAGACAAACAGAAAGACGGACATTGTCGTATATTGGATGATTCTTAAAACAAAAAAATACAAGTGACAAACAAATCAACATAAACACACTCACACCCAAATCAACTCCAACATTGTATGAACATTTATGTAGTGTCAGTTTTTCATGACTTTGGGTTGCCAGGAAAAAGAGCTGAAATGGTATTGACTGCATACCAGGACAAAAATTACTTGATTTGAGTATTTGTGTATGTGAAGTGCTACCAAGAAGAAACCTAGCATTACCAGAATTAAAGTAGAAAAACAGAACCGCCAGCACCAACAGCCAAGCAACACACCAAAGCACAACTACGACAAAACAGCAAAAAAAAGATATCATAAGCCACAAAAGGATGCCAATATTGGCGACACCATCGTAGTTGTGTTCTTGTAGTCGACGTCGCCATCATCATCAAAAATAATATGAACATGCAGAAGGATGATACAATGACTTGGTCTGACCAAGCACAACTACGGTGTTAAGGCTCATCATAGTCAGGTAGATGGATTGTTCCCTTTAAATAACAGCAACTACTCTAACGACTGTTGCTGTTGCTTCTGCTGCTCATGATGACAATGACACTTTTAAAAGTGTCGTACATACATGTCGCCGTATGTCGTTTTAACATGTGCTTTTGCAATTGATGTGTTATTACGAAAAGGTGAAGGCAATAATGGTCAATGGTTATAACCATCTTCGTCGTCATCATCATCATCATCCTCAACCCAATCATCGAAAAGAAAGGTATAAAAATGAACATTGTATTATAGATACACAATAGCACGCTAAGGCTACAGTTTAATTTTGTTATCGTATAAATTCATAGATTAACCTTCTGCGACTGACATGTAGTCCAGCAGACACCAACTAAGTAAAAGTTTTGCACTTAAAATGCGTGCAATTACATATAAGACGAATTTTCGCGTTCAATTAAATTAAAACAACTATACGATAGTTTTTTTAGTTTTCCAAAAACGGATCTTGAAAAATTAAGCTATGGAAATGGTATCTGGTAGTCTGTCACCTTATTAGAACTGTTATATACTATGTCAGTCGCATAGGGTTAAACACATAGTCAATATTATTATAATCCTTATATTTAGATCCTCTACTGTTTTATAAAGAAACTTATTTTTTGCACAAAATATTAAGATCTTTTCTTGAATTACACAAAAATTACATAAAACGCAATATGTACTGGAAATTTAGATTGAATTTGGGCACTCTGATGAATCTTCTGATACACTTGAAATGGCAACATTCAAACATCACAACATCCAATAAGACATTATTGTTTGAGTTTTCAATTTTCTTACTAAAATTCTAATTAGCTTAAAAATCTCATTTAATATTTTGTTCACATTTAAAACCCTTTGTATGTAAACGTGGCAACTCTGCTGAAAATACCTTATTTATCTACAAGATATTAAATGTTAAGTCACTCTATGGCGTCATTTCATGTGAAAGCCAAATATGATGGGTTTTTTTTGTATTGATGTGCGTTTATTTGCAGTAGCAATATCACATCAAACTGTCATTCATTCAGGTATTTTGCTTATATTTTATTTACGCTTGGCTACATTTCTCAAAGGTACATTAGGTTTGCTCTGGTGTTTGCAACGCATAGTAATATTTCGCCTTTAAGTATTTGGATCGAATAAGAATTATTTCATTGAGTTGATTTAACGTCCATTTAAAGCTCATCTACATATTGTATATACAAATGAATATTTGTCTGTCTGTATGTCCTTTATAACAGTAAACTATGTATTTGATCATATTATGATCATTACTAATTTGGTATGATCAAGTTCCGAAAGGTGGCGCCACTAAAAATAGCTTAAAGATAATTTAATCGGAAACTGTGCATTAGATCACTTTATGATCTTTATCCAAGCTGTTACGCAAGAGCCGACGAAGGTTTATAAGTGGTATGCTCAATTTCCCGACAGTTGGCGCCACCTTGAACTACTTAAAATTAACTAAATTGTAATGATCTTTATCCAAGTTTCTGCGCATGAGCCGACGAAGGTTTCTAAGTTGGTATGACCAATTTACGACAGGTGGCGCCACCTCAAATTACTCAAAATTAATTAAATTGTAAACTGTGCATTTGATCATGGTACAATTTTTAGCAAAGTCGTTAAAAATGAAGTTAATCGTAAACTATACACATGCCCTTGATTATGTAATAATCTTATGCAAAGTGGTTGTGCATGAGCCGACAAAAGTTTCTAAGTTGGTGTGACTAATTTTCGCCAGATGGTGCCATTGAAAATGAGTCAAAATAAATTAAATCGTAATTTATGCATTTGATCATGTGTTGATCGGACAAAATCAACAAAATAATTTAAAATTAATGGGATATTTGTGCAATGTCTTTCCTTTAAACTTACATTTGTGAAGGGTATCCTATGAACAGGCTTGATCGACTATAATACTTTCTTCTTATTACTTGCTTTTATATGTATTCATTTGTTGCTATTGTTGGCCTTGCCAACATCATCAAAATCAACCACTGTTTGGCGAAATATGTAGACAGTGCGTTCAAGTTGGAATGCGTGTCACCTAGAGACTCAATGGGCATTTATCCTGTGATGGTTCAAAGTTTATTTAACCAACAAACAAAAATTATTGGCATGATTTTACGCATTTGAGAGAATGTCATGTTATATTCCCTCTTATCTTTAGGGACTAAAATTACTTTTTTTGTATTACGGAAACCATCATATGAAATTATACGCGTTATTATATCGATGATTATTAAGACTTGACTGGGAATTTGTTTGAAATCCCCCCTTCATTAAGAAGCTACTTGTGCAAAAAAATAGCAATTAAAGTATTTAAAATTTATAAAATGATAAAAAAATCTAAAAAAACATATTCTCTTTAAAAAGAAAAAAACTACTTCGAACTTGCGAAAATTTGTAGGAATTAATTTTGAAACATTGTAATATTTTACATGTCACATTTTAATGACGCATATTTATTATTTCATTTTAAGAATATTTAATGTAAGATTTAAATTTTAAGCAAAAGTGTGAATTAATTACGAAAAGGAGTAAAAATATAGGTCAACTTAAACATACACACATATTGTTTTTGTTTACAAGTAAATTACAACATAATCGATATTACATTTGTCGGCATCCTACATTGCCATCACCATCATCGTCATCATGGCCATCAGCATATTCATTGAATATCAATATTATTGCAGAGATATTAAATGTAATGAAAAAGCAACAAACAAATATCAACATCAGAAGCTTTAAAGCAACGGTAGCAACATCAGGCATCGACATCATCAGCGACAACAACCTGTGACTGTGATAATGTATTTTAAGTTCCTTTTTATTGTATTGTATAATTTTATATTTCGCACCAAAAAAAGCGATAATATTTTACACCATTAAAACAGAGCAAAGAGTACAAAAAACGACGACGGCAGCACAAGCTTTAAAATGCAGCAACCAACCAAAATGGCAAAGCTGTCAGACTGGCGAGAAGGCAGCCAGACCGACGAAACATTCAGTCAGTTTGGGTAAAAAATGCATTTAAGCGTCATTGTCGCCATTATCAAAATACAATTGCATCTGTTTCATGTGTCAACAGCAATCTATTAATTTGTCAACATTGCTTACACCAACGACAACAACACAAACAATAAACTAAAAACCAACTACATATCAGCATCATCGTAGAGCAAAAAAAAAAAGCCCAAATATCCAAGGAAGAAAACAAGAAAATCAGGAGTTTAACTTAAAATGAATGAATTGAGTATGGGAGCTTATAGCTACACACATACATACTTAATAAAAATGCAGTTAAATACACACACATATGTACGTACAAAACATGGCTAAAACAGCAGGCATAAAATTAATATTCCAACAACAGTTAAGATAAGCGACAAAAGTGTGAACGACAATTACTGCATTTGCCGCCGTGTATCCAAGCAGAAGCTGCAAAAATCCAAAACAAACCATCATTATACGGCCTGACTCAATCCATAAACAACCGAAATTTATCAGACCTTCTTTGCTGCACACTTCAAATTTAACTGAAGAAATTGTTCGTACATTAAGGCTGATTTCGCTGCACAAACCGGAGGTCTCTCTCGAGCAGAATCGAACGTTTGTACGAACAAGTGCTTGGAGTTGCAGTCGCAAATTAAATGAATTTTATTGGTGTCTAAAAAGGAATTAAAAAATACAAAATACACCAATAAATCTTAAGCAAGTGTGAGATTTTAACTCAAACAACATCAATGCTATACAATAAAAACTATACAATAAACAACAGATTCAAGTAACAAGAAATTGCTGAAATCTTTTGCTGCATCCAGCGTTTGCTACAACTGTTGTTGACAATGAATGAAGTTACCGCACAAACTGGGTGACAATGATGAGGAAGAGACTAAGATGGACTAGGTAAAGCACAAACATAAAAATAATATGAATGAAATATTAGAGAAGCTCAACCTCAATTCAGAAAAATTTTGACAGAACCGTCCCAAGGCTCTGAATCATTATTCATTGGCCAAAACCTATATTTTAAACGACATAGATTCTTAAAATTGTTATGCCATCAAAAGGAAGTCGAAAAATGTTGTTAAATTTCTCAGCTGCTAAAGGCAAATAAATTGCTATAAATTGAAATTGCAGATAGCTTAAGTTTTGAACCTGAAAAGCTTAGATTTTATCGACCCCTAAAGTAGGGCACCTCAGACTTATAATTCATTTAAAACGTCATTTCCCAGCCGATTTGAAGTATAATATTATATAATAAATATATAGGTCAAGATCTACAAAAAACGTATCGACATACATATCCTATCTCTTATGGTTTTATAGATATTCAACTTCAAAAATTAAAATTTTAAATTTTTGTTCCATTTGGGCCATCCTTATGAAAATACGAACAATATTTCAATGCAAATAGCGATCAACCTAAGAATAACCAAATATTATATTGTCACCCAAGATTGGCTTGTGACCTTAATTTGAGAGAAATCGGTTAAGAGGAAGAGGGCAAAAATAGGTTAGAACATTTTCAATGGAATTACAGATCGAAAATTTAAGCTTAAATTTCTTTATAACTGCTGTACAGATATTAATAAAACCTAAACTCGATAAAAGCTTAAGATGATATCTATTGACCACTACAAAATCTTTATTAGTTAAAAAGTTACAGAGTTTTAGCCAATGAAAAACGATTCTGAAGGTATTTTAGGTATTCATTGAAGAGGTTTCGCTGTTTCACCTATTTCTGGATAAATGAGTACGATACCATTCCACATGAGAAACAGGAGCATTCAATGTAGCCCGAAAAATACACTATTTGGTGCGACTACCATTTTTTGTAGTTTGAATTGGATGATCTGGACAACAACCAAATTTTTTTTGAACAAAATACTCTGCACGATCGATTTAACGGTATAATCAGTTAATTTTTTTTAATTTCTACATAAATCTATCTTTCTACGATAATGTAAGACACTTTTGATTACAAGGAGGAATATAGGTAAATCCAATATTCTATTGATTTCTTAATGTTTCACAGAAACGAATGATAACTAAAGGCATATATTTTTGGAGCCTCTCTAATGTTCATACAAGTATGACTGCATATTATTGACATTGGTTGACAATAATTTTTTTCTTAATGCAGGTGCCTGGCTGTTTTAGTGCGTACCTTAGATACTTGCTTTTCATCTTGGTTTTGTTGGCATTCAGGATGAAAAATTTCTGAAAAAAATTGTATGTGTTCCTGTTATTGTATAAAGTAAATTCACATACTCGTACATATTATTTTGGTTTATTTGTTTGATCTTGAATTTGAAGTTTTTTTTTCAGAGTCTAGAACTATTGCTCATTTTTACCCCAAAAAAGACACAACAACTGTTGGCTAAAACAAAAAAATGAAAAAACAAGCACAGTGTTATATCTAAGTTGCCATCGTGTGGGCAATAAATTGTCAAGTGATATCGTTGGTGCAAATTATAGCGTCGACATGCTGTGCAACTAAAGTTGCTGCTGCCAGTACTTATAGTCGCTCTTGCATTTTTTTTTTGTTCATTCCAAAACGAAAAATGTCTTTTCATCTATTGGTTGCAATGTAACGTTTTTTTTTAAGATTTTGCTTTAATATCTCTTAGGCGACTGCATAACTTTATTTGCCACCACCAGATCCCCCTGTTGTTCGCTTATGTTCTCTGACTTTAGTGTGCAGACAGAGCCTGCCGCAATAGATAGTGGCCACCCGGTGTGCGTGCTGCATTTTGAGGAACAAACTTCTTGCGTGCCTCAAAGCTTTGAAATATACACATACAATTTTCGTGATGTCTAAAGCAATCTGTGATGAAAAGATTTGAATTACATTAAAATACATCTAAGATTTAAATAAAAATCTCAAGGTTTACAAATTGTATTTGTTTTAAGTCCATGAGAAAGATAGAAACCACAATAGCAACAAAAATATTGGTGCAATAGATAAATGCATAGATAAATATTTAATAACAAAAGAACAACACTTGAACTTGAGAGTTTAAGTAGAATTCAATTTGAATTCATTGAAAAAGCTTTTGTTTTCGTATTTTTGATGTATTTGTGAATTTTAAATCATATTTAGTTCTGAATTGTTTGATACTTTAAAAATATTAAAAACTTTGACATTCTTTCTTAGAAATTAAATTTTTTTGTTATCAAAAACTTATCCTTACATTTAATACATTTTATTCATTGATCTCTTTATGCAGCATAAATATTAAAACGTCTTCATCCGATAAAGTATTTAAATCTAACAACTTTAGACAAACTGTCTAGGATGTCTTAATATTTCCATTTCAAAAATATTTTCATTCGTATCCACAACAAAGTATAGTTTTATCATTTAAAATTGTAATTTTTTATATCTTGAATCTGACCAGCTTATTTTAAAAGTCCTTACATGATTATAGATTATAGAAACAATTTATAAAGATCCGAGTTGCCATTGTACATTCTTACATATTCTTAAGATTAAAACTAAAGGGGAAAAAGTTACATATTTAGACTTTCTTGTTTTTTCGTTGTATAAATTATATATTTAATATATATGTAGGTCTAAAAATATATACATATGTAGAAAAAAAAATTCATAAAATTTTTTTATATAAATATAAAATTTTCATCGAAAAATTTTTATAAAAAAAAATTTTATTGAAAAATTTTTATATACAAATTTTTCATAGAAAAATTTGTACACAAAAAATGTTTATAGAAAAATTTGTGTATAAAAAATGTTCATAGAAAAATTTTTATATACAAAATTTTTATAGAAAAATGTTTATATAAAAAATTTTCATAGAAAAATTTGTATATAAAAAATTTTCATAGAAAAATTTTTATATAAAAAATTTTTATAGAAAAATGTTTATATAAAAATTTTCATAGAAAAATTGGTATATAAAAATTTTTCATAGAAAAATTTTCATATAAAAAATTTTCATAGAAAAATGTTTATATAAAAAATTTTCATAGAAAAATTTTTATATAAAAAATTTTCATAGAAAAATTTTTATATAAAAAATGTTCCTAGAAAAATGTTTATATAAAAAATTTTGCTAGAAAAATGTTTATATAAAAAATTTTCATAGAAAAATTTTTATATAAAAAATTTTCATAGAAAAATTTTTATATAAAAAATTTTCATAGAAAAATTTTTATATAAAAAATTTTCATAGAAAAATTTTTATATAAAAAATTTTCATAGAAAAATTTTTATATAAAAAATTTTGATGGTCGTGGGTTCGAGTCGGGCTCAGGTTCATGTCATAAATTATTTTTTTTTAATTTATGATTTTTAAATTAGATGAATAAATTTTTGGAATACTGAAAAAACTATGTGACACTTAGCAGTGTGGAATGCTGCATTTTCTGTCCCGCTACGGACTTCATCAGCACACTGTGTCACCAACTGTTAGATGCCAGTAGTTAAGATCATCTATTTAACTGAATTCTTAAGCGAAATTGAAAACGAGAATTATGTTAACACTCATTTCTATTTCACCTATGACCATATGATCGATTCAGTTAGACGAACTTATCCACCATAGTTTTTTCCTTTATGTTTTGTATCCCTATCCTTTATTAATCTACATTTACTTTGTACTTTAACCAACTGTCAGCTGGTAATGAAGACAAAGATTTTTGTTTTTGACAAGTTTTGTTTTATTCTTTTACGTTAATGCAAATTTTTGAATTTAGTATCAACTTGAAAGAGTTAATGAAAACATGTAAATCGCGGTGCCCATGCAATTTAATTGAAAGAAATTAATTTTAGTTGAACCAGAAATTTATGTTGATGGTCGTGGGTTCGAGTCGGGCTCAGGTTCATGTCATAAATTATTTTTTTTTTTTAATTTATGATTTTTAAATTAGATGAATAAATTTTTGGAATACTGAAAAAACTATGTGACACTTAGCAGTGTGGAATGCTGCATTTTCTGTCCCGCTACGGACTTCATCAGCACACTGTGTCACCAACTGTTAGATGCCAGTAGTTAAGATCATCTATTTAACTGAATTCTTAAGCGAAATTGAAAACGAGAATTATGTTAACACTCATTTCTATTTCACCTATGACCATATGATCGATTCAGTTAGACGAACTTATCCACCATAGTTTTTTCCTTTATGTTTTGTATCCCTATCCTTTATTAATCTACATTTACTTTGTACTTTAACCAACTGTCAGCTGGTAATGAAGACAAAGATTTTTGTTTTTGACAAGTTTTGTTTTATTCTTTTACGTTAATGCAAATTTTTGAATTTAGTATCAACTTGAAAGAGTTAATGAAAACATGTAAATCGCGGTGCCCATGCAATTTAATTGAAAGAAATTAATTTTAGTTGAACCAGAAATTTATGTTGATGGTCGTGGGTTCGAGTCGGGCTCAGGTTCATGTCATAAATTATTTTTTTTTTTTAATTTATGATTTTTAAATTAGATGAATAAATTTTTGGAATACTGAAAAAACTATGTGACACTTAGCAGTGTGGAATGCTGCATTTTCTGTCCCGCTACGGACTTCATCAGCACACTGTGTCACCAACTGTTAGATGCCAGTAGTTAAGATCATCTATTTAACTGAATTCTTAAGCGAAATTGAAAACGAGAATTATGTTAACACTCATTTCTATTTCACCTATGACCATATGATCGATTCAGTTAGACGAACTTATCCACCATAGTTTTTTCCTTTATGTTTTGTATCCCTATCCTTTATTAATCTACATTTACTTTGTACTTTAACCAACTGTCAGCTGGTAATGAAGACAAAGATTT
The DNA here is from genome assembly GCA_933228675.1 of Stomorhina lunata. Classification (NCBI taxonomy): domain Eukaryota; kingdom Metazoa; phylum Arthropoda; class Insecta; order Diptera; family Rhiniidae; genus Stomorhina; species Stomorhina lunata. The sequence goes on along the minus strand of OW121742.1, from coordinate 128,886,508 downwards.
TTGTTTTTGACAAGTTTTGTTTTATTCTTTTACGTTAATGCAAATTTTTGAATTTAGTATCAACTTGAAAGAGTTAATGAAAACATGTAAATCGCGGTGCCCATGCAATTTAATTGAAAGAAATTAATTTTAGTTGAACCAGAAATTTATGTTGATGGTCGTGGGTTCGAGTCGGGCTCAGGTTCATGTCATAAATTATTTTTTTTTTAATTTATGATTTTTAAATTAGATGAATAAATTTTTGGAATACTGAAAAAACTATGTGACACTTAGCAGTGTGGAATGCTGCATTTTCTGTCCCGCTACGGACTTCATCAGCACACTGTGTCACCAACTGTTAGATGCCAGTAGTTAAGATCATCTATTTAACTGAATTCTTAAGCGAAATTGAAAACGAGAATTATGTTAACACTCATTTCTATTTCACCTATGACCATATGATCGATTCAGTTAGACGAACTTATCCACCATAGTTTTTTCCTTTATGTTTTGTATCCCTATCCTTTATTAATCTACATTTACTTTGTACTTTAACCAACTGTCAGCTGGTAATGAAGACAAAGATTTTTGTTTTTGACAAGTTTTGTTTTATTCTTTTACGTTAATGCAAATTTTTGAATTTAGCATCAACTTGAAAGAGTTAATGAAAACATGCTTAAGAATTCAGTTAAATAGATGATCTTAACTACTGGCATCTAACAGTTGGTGACACAGTGTGCTGATGAAGTCCGTAGCGGGACAGAAAATGCAGCATTCCACACTGCTAAGTGTCACATAGTTTTTTCAGTATTCCAAAAATTTATTCATCTAATTTAAAAATCATAAATTAAAAAAAAAAAAAAAAAAATAATTTATGACATGAACCTGAGCCCGACTCGAACCCACGACCATCAACATAAATTTCTGGTTCAACTAAAATTAATTTCTTTCCATAAAAAATTTTCATAGAAAAATTTTTATATAAAAAATTTTCATAGAAAAATTTTTATATAAAAAATTTTCATAGAAAAATGTTTATATAAAAAATTTTCATAGAAAAATTTTTATGTAAAAAATTTTCATAGAAAAATTTTTATGTAAAAAATTTTCATAGAAAAATTTTTATAAAAAAATTTTCATAGAAAAATTTTTATAAAAAAATTTTTCATAGAAAAATTTTCATAGAAAAATTTTTATATAAAAAATTTTCATAAAAAAATTTTCATAGCAAAATTTTTTATATAAAAAATTTTCATATCAAAATTTTTTATATAAAAAATTTTCATAGAAAAATTTTTATATAAAAATTGACAATTTTTACTGGCAACACTGTTTCAAATGTAATCATAGTAACAAATATAGAGTGCTCTAAATAAAATTTGTAGTTGGATTTTCTTAAATAAAAATCAAACCTTTTAATATAAAAACTCTACAAAATATGCAAATATAATGACATATTATACAAAATCATTAGCATTAAAATGTTTACTTAGTACTTGGGTTTTGCAAAATTATCGACTTTTTTCGGAAACCCTCCCATTAAAGATTTTACAGTTGCTTCTGATACCTTTTTGGAGCATGTGTTCCACCTGCGCTTAAAATCGGACATGTTCTGGGAAATCTTTCCTGTGTTCTTCAATTCCGTTTTTACCAGAGCCCAATACCTTTCCACAAGCCGAAGTTCTGGACAGTTAGGTGGATTTGCCTCTCGTGGTACAAAAATGACATTATTCTTTGAGTACCACTCAAGTGCCTTTTTTTCATAATGGCATGATGCCAAATCAGGCCAAAAAATGTAGTCACTCTGTGCTCTCTTAAAAAGGGTAACAACCGTTTTTGTAGGCAATCCTTTATATAAATTTCTGTGTTTATTGTGCCAGATGCCACAAATACTTTACTTCTTTTGCCACAACTGCAAATAGCTTGCCACACGAGAAATTTCTTAGGGAATTTTGTTTGTTTTTTGTGTGAAACTCTTGCCGAACATTGCCCCGTTTATCAGCAACATAAAAATCTTGACCAGGAAGTTGAGAAAAGTCTGCCAGTACGTATGTTTCATCATCCATCACACAACAGGTGTATTTTTTATAAAATCAGACTTCAATTTTTTCGCTCGTTTTTTTGCTTCTAAGTTCTTTATAGCATTGCGATCTGGAACCTTTTGGACTTTGTATGTCTTCAGTCCAGCATAAGCTTTGACTCTATGTGCAAAATTCGTAGAACATTTCACCGTACGAGCTGCTTTTCTTAAAGAAGTGTTAGGCGCTCTTCGAAAGAGTCGCTCGACTTCTTTTGCCTTACCAATATCTGTAGGATCTTTTTTCCTCCCTGATCCAGGTTTTCTTTCAATGCTCAGGTTATCCTTATACCGTCTGATGGCATTAGAAACCGTTCGAGGGTCAACTTTCAAATTGTTAGCTCTTTTTTTAAAAGTTTTAATTATATTTTCAAGAACTTTTTTTTCGCAGTCCATTTGGATTGAAATAACTATTGAAAATTAATCATTTCTAAAATTATAGTATCTGACATATCTATAGAAACTAACTTGATCAAAAAATAAATTATTTCTTGCACTATGGATAAATTTTGTCTAAAATAGTAAATGCATATTTTTTTTAGAACACTCTTTATCTGTGTGTCTGTCTGCCTGCCTTTATACATGTATGTATTTCTGTTTGTGAACATATAAATCGGAGTACATGCGACTTTGCCCGGTGTTAAGACATCATTAATTAATTAATGATTTCTATTGAGTGTCTGATAGAATTTTTATCACAAAGAACGGATCTTTGAAATCCATAAAAGACTTAAAAAGAATCACAAAAAAGCGAAATATGTACATAAATATATTCGCATAAACTGAAACTCTTTAAAAAGGTGTTACTTTGGTATGTGCTGGCGCTCTCAACAGCTCCGTCGGAATAAGAAAAAAAAAATAAATTGAAAAATAAAAAAAATATAACATATAAATTGATGATTTGAAGTTAAAGATTTTAAATTGAAACCGAAGCAGTTTTAGCTGATTAATGAAATAGATTCGTAGCTTAGATGGATGGATTGATGAGACTTTCATTAAAAGTTGTTTGGTTTGTGTTTGGTTGGCGGGCTCTGATAAATGCTAAAAGACTTTGAGCAAATTGTAAATATTTTGCGGATGTGTATTTTTCTAAAAAGTAAAAAAATAAATAAATAGACAAAAAATTGTATCACCAGAGGAATGTTTCGATGACTGGCTGGTCTGGCTTACATATCGATTGACTCTGAAGCTGGGTATTGATAGTTTTGAGTTTGTTTGCTTAAATCTAGATGCTTAAAAAGTTTCTAAATCTACCGCACACATTTGACGTGGTTAGTTAATTATTATTTTTATTAGTTTTTTTTTTATTATTACATAAAATATTCTAATATTCTAATAAAAAATTAACTTTGAAAAGTGATTGATTTCCTGCTGATAGCCATAAATGATCAGACATATACTTTTAGGCATAAATATCTTCACGAGTAGTAAAATGTATAATTTAGTTTGAAGTTTTTAATGGTTTGTTAATTTAGCCAAACGATTTTAAATCATGTTTGTAACAATGTTTAAACAAGATTATAAAAGATATTGTTTTTTATTTATTTATTTTAATGATTGTAATAAAAAAACTTGTTTTATTAAAAACAAAAAATATAACGTTAAATTAAATAATTCGTAGGATTTTAATCAGATGAACTAATAAATATAAGTAATTTTAAGTTTTTAATGAGCAAAGATGATTTAAGTGATAAATTTGATAGCGGAGAAATACAATTTTATAGAAAAATGTTTTAGTTAAAAATAAAAAAGCAGAACAGAAATAGGGGCTTACAAAAGCAGTTGGGCTGAAAAGTTCGTAAACTAATATCGCAAACAATTTTTTTTAATAAATGAAAGCAGATGTAATTCACTTCTTTTAGATTTGCCACATTCTTCTTTTTCAAATTATGTTTAACGTTTTAACACCCTTAAAATGTGTTCCTATTTAAGGTAGTCGATAAATATTACATATGTTTTACGTACTCCAAAATACTGATCCCCTCTCTTTGAGGTCGATTCATCACATGATGTTCTCTTTGGTCTATTAGTGCAAGTCATTGTCAAAATGCAAGTCATTTTCCAAATACAAGTCATTCTCAAAATACAAGTCATAGTCAATGTGCAATTCATTCCAAATGTGCAAGTCATTGTCAAAAAAAAAACATGGCTACTCAATTGACGGAGCCATGTTTTTTTTGACAATGACTTGCACTTTGAAAATTACTTGCATTTTGAACATGACTTTCACTTTTACAATGACTTGCACAATAACAATGACTTGCACTTTGAGAATAACTTTCATTTTAACTATGACTTGCACTTTGATTATGACTTGCATTTGAATGAATGAATGAATTTCACTTTTTTAATGACTTGCACTATTATAATGACTTGTGCTTTGAGAATGATTTGCATTTTGACTATGACTTGCACATTGAATATGATTTGCACTTTTATAACAACCTGTACTTTAAGAATGAATTTTAATAAGACATTGAGCAGTCACTGGCAAACTTCTATTCATTTACAAACTCTCTACAACAAATTCAATCATTCGCTTTAGACCAGATTTCAGTTTCTTAGAGAGGGGTCTGCTGTCACCAGTGCGATTGAAAATTTGCACATGTGTTAGTATACACCACCGCTTTAGAGTCCTAGCTATCTCGATCAACCTCATTTAAAGTTTATCAACAATTATTTTATCAACTTATTTGATATTTTCTTCGGTATCGGTTCTTGATACGCCTTGTTTAATCTTCTCAGAGGCTGTAACGCTAGTTTCGCAGATTTTTTACCTCCACAATCCCCAATGTAACACAACATAACAAAAATACAAATCCGACAGAGTTGCCGTTTTTTTATACTTTTAACTAAAATAGGTATTTTTTTCAATGTGTAGTTCTAACGTTTTAAAAAGGAAAAGTTTTCTACTCCATTTTTTAAAATTAAAAATTTTTTATTGAAAATTTTTTTATCAAAAATTTTTCTATAGAAAATTTTTTTATCAAAAATTTTTCTATAGAAAATTTTTTTGTCAAAAATTTTTCTATAAAAAATTTTTTTATCAAAAATTTTTTTAGCAAAAATTTTTCTATAGAAACTTTTTTTTATCAAAAATTTTTTTATAGAAATTTTTTTTATCAAACATTTTTCTATAGAATTTTTTTTTATCAAAAACTTTTCTATATTTGTATCAAAAATATTTCTATGGAATATTTTTTTATCAAAAATTTTTGTATTGAAATTTTTTTTTTTATCAAAAATTTTTCTGTAGAAAATTTTTTTATCAAAAATTTTTCTGTAAAAACTTTTGTTTATCAAAATTTTTTCTATAGAAGAAACTTTTTGATACAAAAACATTTTTATCGAAAATTTTTACAAAAAAATATTTTTATCAAAAAATTTTCTATAAAATATAATTTTCATCGAAAAACTTTCAAAAGAAAAATATTTTTATTAAAAAGTTGTCTATAAAAAAATTTTTGAATCGAAAATATATAAAAAATATTAAAACCTAAAATTGTTTAATATTAGAAATTATTTCTGTTTTTAAAAATATTCCGAATATTTACAAAAATATTCCCAATGTTTACAAAAGTAATAATGTCGTGACAACAATGTTCGAGATTATATTTCTGTGTTCTCTCGAACCATGTATTTTGTTGCTATAAATTGGATTTTGATTCGTTTCTTGCCTATTTTGTTTTTGTCTTTTCTTAAACAAAGCGGCACCAGCCAACTCTGTTAACATCCAAATTCCAAGTGAATGATTTTAAAATTCATTTTCACGAGTTTTATTTACCAAAATTAAAAAAATTCATCGGCTTCTGGTGGTATAGGCTGCCTACTCCTGCTAATAACTCAGCTAGCCACTGGTTATTGAGTGTAACGCTATGTAAAACTTCTCTAACTAATGTTTTTGCATTTATAGGAATACATATATAATTCCCATGACATTCCAATTGGAACAAGGGATACTTCTGTCAGACAATGAGCTGCATCCGATTCTATTTTTAGACTCATTGAAAGGGACATACGTTTTAACTCAGGTCCAAACGGCATTTGTACATAGTTTACTTGATTTGATAATTTTAAACACTAGCAATTCTTTGCTAATGTTTAATTTATTCTCAATAATGCCAATAAAATTTATTACAAACGTAATATACCTACAAATTATAATATCTCTAACATTAGCTCTTTAAAATATTCATCAACTTCCTGCATTGAGTCACTGCGGTTCAACAGTTCAAAACTATAGATTTCATTCCACCTTAAAGATGTCCAAATAATTTATTTCCTTCTTTTTTATGAAAAGAATACGTTTAATGACTTTAATGGCAGCACATTAAAACGCATAATTATCATAAAATATCTATTGAATTTATTAAAGTATTGATTAACAATGAACGTTTTTAAAAATTCAATAGTTAAGTCAACTTTTGAAAGTGTAATTGATACCAACAAACCGCAATTAACGTTTTGGTTCAATTATTGTGGTTGCATTTTGGTTAATTTATGGACAATTTCAATTATGCAAATGAAGAAAACTAAAACTAATTGTCTTATTAAAGAAAATTTGTCATAAAAATAAAACTGTAAGAAACTTTCTTATGAATTTTTTATGTTTGAAAGGTAGAAAGCTACGAGACATGAGTGTTAAACGATTTTGTAGAGCCCTATAGAAATAAAATTAAAAATGAGATACAATGGGAAATTTAAATTTTGTATATTATAGAAAAAATAAATTTGTCTTTTACCACTATACGTTTATAAAGCAAAACTCACTCCTCTATAATATCGATTATTTCTGTGCCAATATGGAAGAGTAGCTTAAATCGACATAAGAGGGAATTGAGTTTATTGCGTTACAGAAGCAAAGGCGCTTAAATGTGTCCGTTTTAAAAAATGCGTTTTTTTTATCAATGTTATATACGTTTACTTTTTAGCTTTAGTTTTTGGATCAATAATGCATTGATCAAAACAACTTATGTACACATATTTTTGTGTACATTTCAGATTTTTCTTTCATCATATAACGATTTCGCGTAACTTCACTTAGGCTGTATAAATGTTTTCAAACAACTTATGTTTACATAAAACTACACAATGTATATTTTTTATTTATACAGAACCGCTTAAAGTTACTTATGGTCCAGTTCAACGCAAATATCAGTTTCGAAAAAAGCTTAAGTAGAAAAAACGTAAAATCTCCTGAATTTAAAAATATTTTTTTTTAATATTCATCCTTCTTCTATAATAAACATGTAACCAATATATTGATTCATAAATTATTCGCAGAAATTAAGCAGAAGAAAAATTATACAAAATTCGACTTAAGCTATTATTCCATATTGCCACTGATTTAATCTACACATTTTTGACTTCGTTGCACTTCTTTCACATTGCGCTTGCGCTTTCTAATCAATTGGAGGCTATGGCGCAAATCCGTCGGCACACATCAATGTGGATAACAAGGTTTTTGAATGTGTTGGGTACCTTCAATTATCTTGGTAGTTTGGTTTCTACAAAAGGTGGCGCCTACGTGGATATTGAATCGCGTATTAATAAGGCAAAATCTGCATTCGGCATTCTTCGAGTTGTATATTCGATACAACTAAGTTACGAATATATAACTCGAATATCAGGTCCATCTTGTATTATGGTTGCAAAACTTGGAGACGCACATATGCCATCGATAAGCGCCTACAAACCCTTGCAAACAAATGCTTGCTGCCAATCCTTAATAATCGCATAAGAAATGAAGATCTACTAAACGCTACAAACCAAATCCCTGCTTTTATAGAGGTATATCAACGGAAATGGCGGAAATGACTCTTGAAGTTTTGGGCATGGAAATTCAGTGAGATGTCCGTTGGACTTAACACATTTTTCAAGTTTCGGAAGAAGTATTCAAGTGTCTCGGCTTTCTTAAGCGGTTTAAGACATACTTCATTCCAACTGATCTCCTTATTATTTATACCACCTATAACCGACTGAAAATGGAGTAAAACTCTCATGTCGGTTCGGTCGGTTCTTCAAAGCCTATTTGAAAGTTACTTGACCGTGTACATGAGAGGGCGAAGGTGCTTATCGATGAAAGTAGGGTTGCCAACTCTATTGACTCACTGGAGCACCGTAACAATGTTGGCTGTGTTGCACTGTTGTATCGCTACTACAATGCCATTTGCTCTAAAGAAATTAGATATCTTGTTCCTGAAACCCGTACATTACTTCGTAGTACGCGAAACACAACAAGAATTCATTCCTTTGTAGTTGATTGGCCAAAGGATCGCACAACACACTATAAGGAAAATTCGTTCTTTAGCCTCACAGTACTTATGTGGAACAAACTCCTTGCAGTTTTTTGTACCAAAAAGTTCAAATCAAATATCCACAAACACTACTTCCACTTACCCATAACTTTATATTCTAGTTCCATCACAATGCAATGCATAAGTAGGGGTCATCCCCTGAGTGTTGGTCCAAAATAAATTAAAAAAATATCGTTGTATATATAATTTGCGATATTAAAATAGATTCGTTAAATTATTGTAGCTTTCAAGAATTTTTTTTCAATTTAAAGGAAATAACGCTATTTTTAACCCATTTGAAGATAAAAGCACCAGTTTTAGCTTTAAGATTTAATATTAAAAAACAAGTAAAAAAAACTTCGTTTCCGCTCATAATTATTAAATGATAAATGACTTCAAATATGTTTTCACATTTTACAAAATTTGCATAAAATAATCAATTCAAATTAACTTCAAAATAATCAAAATATGAAGCCTCTCAAACTTCGTGAAAAACTTTGTATATTTCAAAAATCACTGAAGCGTTTTAGATAACAATACAACCTCATAAAACTTAAATAAAATTTACTAAAAATTTCAAATTCTCACTCTCAGAATAAATTGAATCCATAAGAGTTATCATCATTTAACATGATAATCGCCTCAAAGTTCGGAGTCAGTGTTAAACGTTGATACTTGCTCGTATGTATCTGTGAAAATGTTTATGATGAAAAGAAACGAAATGAAAAAGTATGATGGGATTTCTATAATATTTATGTTAAGAATTAATTAGTATTCCAAGAACATGGTTAAATAAACGAGTGTATGAATAAATAAATTAAATAAAATGATGACGGAAAATTTGTGTTGTCCAAGAGGGCATGTTAATACTACTCGTACAATGTAAATTCTTTGACAGCGGCCACAGCTAGTGATGAGGAGGAGGAGTGGAAGGAATAAGTCAACAAGTGAAAAATCTATTAAATTGAATTTAAAAGTATTTACATTATTTTAATAGCAAACGTTTTTAAATGTTACTAAGAAAATATTTTACCTCAGAAAATAATAAAACACTAAATTGTAATAAAATTCAATAAAAGCAACTTAGGTTAACTTTATAGAGTTAAGTGTTTTTTTTTATATACTTGTATATAGAGTTTATAAATAAATGGATGTCTTATTTCTCGAATGGGGTGTGTGAATGTTGGCATTAAAACGACTAAAATGAAAATATGGGAACATTGGTTAAAGTAACGAATTCTTGGAAATCATAGAATCTTTAAGTAGTTTTTATTTAAGAAATTTAATGGCAACAGTTAATGGCCCTAATAAATGGTCATTTACAAAATTGTAATTTTAACTACTAACTACTGCTTTACTTTTTACTATTAAATATTTTAAAGAAACTGGACAGTTATAGTAAAATAAAAATTTCTCTTCGTTGAACCAGATAACGAAGTGTTGGGCTAAAATAGTCGGTTTAAAGTTATCCTATTTTGAAGCACTTAAATCTTATTAGTTTCCTATGATTTTTCACTTGTTAGTTTAAAGGTTTCATTTTCATAAATACTTTATATTTCAGGCCTTATTTTGTATTTCATTGGCCTTCTAATGGCTTAAATATTGCAAAAGTTTATTTTCATTTTATGCCACAACCATAATAAAAGTGTTGTGTGGCAGTTGAGTGGAGTGAAGTGAGTGGGAAAACGCGGAAAATGAGTGTAGTAATTTTTTATGGCCACACTTTTTTTATTCACTTTATTATACGCTAATAAAAATCTAAATCCTCGTTTAAATGGTCTACAATTTCCCTCCCTATTCTTGTTATCAAAAACAGCAACGTGTTGGCACTTTTGATTGTAGTATCAAATTTTTTTTTTTTCACTTGAGTGGAGGGATTGTAAGATTTTATTACACACCATTGAGTATTTTTCGCTTTTAATCCTGGAATTTTTCTAAAGTCATAAAAACCTTGTTGTAAAACTTTGAAATGAAATTTTATATAAATTTTCTAAGTTTTGTCGAAATGAAAAGAGTTGTTTTAAAGGAAAGTGTTTCTTTTATTTAAATACCATAAATTATATAGTATTTAAAAAAACTAAAGAAAAGTTTCAATTTTAAATTGTCGTTATTTTAATTCATTTAACAATTAATGGATAATAAGGTAAACTACCAAACGAGACTCACTACTGGAGATATACTATGTAGCATTTCTATCAGAAAAAAGTACCGTTCATTTTTTTTAAGTTTACTTGTTGCCCTTGATATTTCGTAGGCCTACTTATACCAAAACTTATTGCTTTTGATATCCTAATGACTGTTAATATCAGACTTTCTTATAGATCGTTTCATAAGCAGGCGTAAGCAGCCCAAGCTACGCGAAGCCGAAGACTTTTTCTTATTTTCATAAATATCACGATCATTAATGAAACTGGTGAGTTTAAAAGAATTCAGTTGGAGTTTGGATGTTAGCAAAGTCGGTTGGTTAAAAAAAATTTGTATAGAAATATTTTTGATAAACAAATTTTCCATTGAAAAATTTTGGATAAAAAAAATTTCCCATTGAAAATTTTTGGATAAAAAAATTTTTTATAGAAAAATTTTTAATAAAAAAATGTTCTATAGAAACATTTTTGATGAAAAAAAGTTTTGAAAATTTTTGATTTTATATAGAAAAATTTTTGATAAAAAAATTTTCTATAACAAATTTTTTATCAATAATTTTCTATAGAAAAATTTCGGATTGAAAAATGTTCTATAGAAAAATTTTTTATAAAAAAATTTTCTATAGAATAATTTTGGCTAAAAAAAATTCTATAGAAATATTTTTGATAAAAAAAAATTTATATAGAAAAAATTTGGATAAAAAAAAATTTCTTTAAAAAAATTTTGGATAAAAATTTTTTTTTAGAAAATATTTTAGAAAGAAGTTTTTCTATAGAATAATTTTCCATAAAATATTTTCTATAGAAAAATTTTTAAGAAAAAAAATTTGCCATTGAAACATTTTGGATAAAAAAAAAATTTCTATAGAAAAATTTTGGATAAAAAATTTTTTTTCAAAAATATTTCTATAGAAATTTTTATTAAAAATTTTTCTGTAGAAAATATTTTATGAAAAATTTTTTGGCGAAAATTTTTTTTTATCAGAAATTTTTCTACAGAAAATTTTTTATTAAAAACTTTTGTTTTTGATATAGAAAAATTTCGGATAAAAAAATTTTCTGTAGAAAAATTTTTCGTTAAAAATTAAAAAAAAAAATGGAGTAGAAAACTTTTTCTTTTTAAAACATTGGAAGTTGTTATGAGATTAATTCGGGGTACCACAAGGCTCCGTTCTTTTTCCTATTCCTAATCTAATTACAATTCTTAATGATCCTATACGTTTTCAATACTACTACCACTCTTTTGCAGAAGATAGCAGCAATTTTTATTAATACTATTTTAAAAGTTGGCTAACCATGTCCAATATTAGAACTAGTTGGCAACATTTTCCCTTTAACAGAACCATATTTGTCACTTATTTATAGTATCCACTGTCACAACTTTTTTTCAATTCATAACAATCACATCCTTGAACGCTGCATTTTAATGTTGCTTTATATATATTTTTTTTATTAAAAATACCAAATCCTTTTTATCATGAAATTGCAATCATTAAAATTGATTTGTTTTTAACGTAAGCATTTTTTTGATTTTCTCGGAAATGACTGTGTAAAAATTAACATTTTATTGTTTCATTTATTTATCTATTGGATTTGGATGACTTGCACTGCACCATCATTCTTATTTAACAATAATCACTTTAGAACTTTTCGACAAGTGTAATGACACTTTGCATATCATTTTTCATTTGGACATGTTCTATAAGTCATTGTTTGCATACCAATTAGCAAGAGCTATCGATCGATAATGGGTTGGTTGGTTGGTTTGGACAGCAGATGAATTCCACGAATTTCGCCTAAAGCCTAGTGTTATGAGCTCTAAAATAGTGTCAGCTACATATTTCCTAAATAATCTTTTTTATACAATTCATCAATTAAATAGTAACTTTAGCTGTTACTGAACTTAAATATTGCAAACACAACAACACCTAGAAAAAATATTTCTAAAACTATAAAAAATCATTACAAGTCATGTTTTTGGTTGGTATGTACTAGGTACTCGTAGCTAAGTAAGTACAATTTCAATTCTATGAGTTGTAGTATTTTTTTGTATCTAGTTTTCATGTTTCAAAATTGTTGAAACAAAAAATATTGGAAAAGTAGCTAACTACAATATATGGAAAAAAATCTATTTATTAAATTGTATACATTTGTGTTATTTTTGTCGGTTTTTGTGTTTTTTTGGGATGCGCCTCACGTATCTTTGGAACTTGGTTTCAATTGCCATTTATTTTTGCGGGTTCTATTACTATAAACCATCAACTACTACTGCCGCTACAACTCTCCTGGTTCAACTTCATGCTAGTAGTGTTCGCAAGCTTCATTTGTACTATAACTGTGGCTATGAAACCATACGATTAGGATGACTTCTATTTTCTACTTATATGTATGTTTGTATGTTTCTACATTTTTTACTACAATATTTAAGTATTTGTTGGAATGATATTTTTGCTACTGAACATAATACTTGTACTTAGACGCTTCATAGCTTACGAGTGAGTATTGGTTGTTGGTTGGTTGGATTGCTTGAATGGTCGGTCATAGATTTGGTTTAAGAGAGTTAACTTTATTTTTACCATTTATTTCGATTTCTTTTATATTTTATTACAATTTCCAAAGATTTGTTTTTCGTGTGCTTTTGGGTTGTTGCTACTTATTCCTAGAGTTTTTTTTTTGCCCAACATGAACTTTTATAATATTTCACCTTAGAGAGGGAGAATGCGGTTAAAAGATTTGAAAAAGTAGCAGACGTTTTGGCTCGTTTCTTTTTTTTTTCTTTTTTTGTTTTTGTGTTTATATTGAAACGTGTTGCAAGTGCGAAAATATTCTAACACAGCACATGTTTGTCTGAATTTTATTGCTGAAAAAGGCTTGAGGAAATGTTTCTTGTACATGTTCATGTTCTTGTACCACAAGTACCTACAAACTTAATGTTCCAACCTTATGAATTGTACGAATGAATTTAAGTCTATAATAGGAAGATTTTCGGGGGAGATTCTAGAAAGAAATATTGTTAAAGAATTTTTATATGAAAGTCATGTGTATGGGTTTTTTTTTTGCAAGTCTCTCTCTTTCGGTAAGTCTTGGGTAAGTTAGTAGTAAATTGATTATTTTGGCTTTCATTTATTATGTACGAATATCTCTGTTCATATGTGCGAATGTTTATAAATGGAAGATTTTTTTAACTGAATTCAAGGCTCATAAATTTTCAATTCGTGAAGATTATTTCGAAATTTTTCATTACATTTTCGTATGAATAGGAGTTTTAAAGGAATTATTTTGGAATTTATTTAAACAATTAAGAACTAAATTAAGGAGATATTTATTTTAAAAAATTACTTAGATTTAATTCGAATTCTTAAACAAATACTAACAAATAAATTGACCAAATGTTCTAAGAGCAATTTTAAAGTTTTATGCTACAAACACAATCACAACTACGGGCTACAACCTGTGAAAATTAGAATACACGCATTCAATTGGGAATAAATTGTTTAGCGTCGACACTGCCACATGACTACCCACCACAGTTGTAGCTGTAGCCAAAATTAAACTAATTTCAATTTTTGTTGTTTAGTGCTGTCAACACCATAGAATATTGGAATAAATGAGCGATTTAAGCCACCTAACTTTATTTAGGATGAAAAAAATGTAAATAAGCAATTACATACTTATAAAATATTTTTATATTTAATGTACATATATTCACGATCAGCCGTGCTATAGCAGGTTAGTCATCCACCTACCATACCAGAGGCCCAAGTTATATAACTCAAAAACAAAATTTCGAAAAATTAGCTAATTTTTCAAAACATTTAGCTAATTTTTCAAAACTTATAGCTAATTTTTCGAAATTTTGTTTTTGAGTCATAAGCCAGTCACCTTCTCCCTTTTTCATAGACCGGGTCGCATATAATAGAGCATACTTATATCTATGTATATTGTTTTAAGATGTGCGCATTTTTATAAAAAAAAGTAGGTTGTAAAAATAAGTTTTTAGTATATAAGCTTTTAATCTATTATAAATCGGAAAAATATATAAATAATTTGAAAGGTATTTTCAGTTGCTTTTGTTTAATACCGAAAATGTTAATATCGGAAATAAACTTCTATAGTTATGCCGTATATATCTTGAAGTTTAAAAAGCCCATAAGAGATCACACCAAAATCTTTCAAGAAGAATTTTTTTATTTAGATAAACAGGGAAACCGTTGATATTGGAGGCTAATTACTAAAATGAATTTACGTAATTTCTATCAAAATATAAATTGTTATTTTCTTTATCTTATAAACGCGATATTGGCACCACTCATAAACAGCTGTTTCGAAATGTAGCTACAGTTTTAAATGTAGCTGTCGTCTTAAAAAAAAATTGAGTGGCCGACTACAAGGCGATGATAGCAGCCAACGACTTTTGTTCGTGAAGCCTGCAGTCAGGATTATGTTTACAGCATTAAACTGTATCGTGGTTTAGGATTTACTGATAAAAGCTTTGATCATGTTTTTTCTCATTTTAAAACTTTTCATCCATATGAGCTTATCATGTTGAATTCATTTATGATTCGATATAAGCATAAATAATTGTTATGTTTCGGTGGAATCAAAGATTCTGATTCATTGGGGTATAGTTGATTAAATATAAAAGTTAGTTTAAACATTAAAAGAGAATTAATTGTAATCATAGGACTTCATATAAGTATGTTTAATTTTCTCAATTTTATTGGAAAGTAATCATAAATCCAATCTCAATATGATACCAACTATCTTTTCTTCACGCGTGTGGATGTCAAA
Source organism: Stomorhina lunata (assembly GCA_933228675.1). Lineage (NCBI taxonomy): Eukaryota > Metazoa > Arthropoda > Insecta > Diptera > Rhiniidae > Stomorhina > Stomorhina lunata. Next base: position 128,871,221 of record OW121742.1, on the reverse strand, counting down.
ATCTGTACTCGTTTTTTCAACAACAAAAAATCACAACATGTACATGTTAATGTCAATTACAGGTAAAATACAAAGACCCCCAGATTTATAAACAAAAAATATCTGAAAGAAAAATTGGTCATTCTGACAAATGTGAAAACTTTAGCTGAGATTTCACCAATTCCTATAATAAATGTTAAGCCTCCGTTCAATGATGTACAAAGACAACAAATGAAAAGAACAAACAAAAAAAAAAACGCCAAAAATAAAGACGAAGGCTTAACAGCAAATAAAAATATTTATAAAAAAATCGACAACCAATAAAAAGGAGACTACAACAATGAATTACAAAAGATTTGTTAACCAGCAAAAGAAAGGAACAACCAAAATAAAATAAAATTTAATCTATATAAGGAAAAATGGATCGTCATCAAGAAATACCTCTACCTATAACAGAATACCTATATCTCAAATAATATGTTTGAAGTTGGAACAAACCGTTTGAATTCGCGACATTTCTGACACGCAACATGTTTATGATTTTTTAAGTAATTTCAATTGTTTGTATTTCAACTGCCACGAATTTTATTATACAATTTTCAGACAAAGACAGTGCGTACGTAGATATATTTTGTATAAAATGCTAAAGAAAGTTTCAAAAAAAAGATTGACTTAAGAGAAAAATTAAAACAAAATGTTGTTGACGTTAAAGTCTAAATTGTTTTTAGAAAATATGCGGCCACAATTAATCATTTATAAAGAATGGCGTCTGCTGGACGCATGCCATCAGACCAGTCCTACATACTTTTACTAGTGTGTACTTGTTCGAAAGTACAAACGTACAGCTTGACCTACTGAAAAAAGTTTGTTAGTGAATCGTGTAACAGAAATGTAAGACATATGTACAATTATTAGTCTCCGGCCTTAAATTGTTAACTATAATTCCATTTGTTTATGTGTTTTTTAAGATTTTAATTTATATTAATTTTAAATACAATTTCTTTCAACAACCAGTCAAATAACATAATTAACAGCAGCTGGCTATTAAAAAGAAATATAAATTGAAATTTCTTTTCGGCTTCAGGCCAATATTTATTGTAATTAAATATTTGAACGTTTTTTAGAAGAGGAAGTTCTAAATTTTTATGAAAATGCACCAAAATTAGCCATAATTTCTTTCATATTTAGTTCCTTCATATTCGACAGGAAAGCTAGAGAGATTTGTTTCTTAAATTTTTAATCTCATTTATTAGCATGACTTTTGAGTTTTATGCTTTTCAATTAAATATCGGAAGTTCTTAAAATTGTTGATAATGTAACAATAATATTTATAAATGGTATTTTTTTCACTTTATTTCCTCTTTTTATATTTATTTGGACCTTTTATCAGCCAGTCAGTCAGTCAGCCAACCACAGCAGTCAAAAGTTATTAACATCTTGCCCTGATTATGTCCATTATATCCATTTATTTACTTAAACAAATTAAGTAATTTTCATTTTATGTGAGATTCAATCGTAAGTAAGTCGTAATACATTAAAACACACAATAATTCATTGAGTAATAAAATTACTTCATAAATAAATTGCCAAAATAAAAAATAATAAAAAACCCAACCGCCCAAAAATATATGTATATAAAAGCTGCTGAGTAAGTACTTCAAACATTATGGTTTATTGGGTTTTAAATGGATTTTCGAAATAAATTTTGCTGTTTTGCAATATTCGTTTGTTCGTGTATTAAAAACACATTGTAAAAATATTTATTTTTCCCTATAAAAATTGTAGGTTGTAGGAATATACTAGTTAGTTGCAAATATAAAAAAACGTATGTATTGGTAAAATATTTAATGGTTTTTTGCCATTAAAGTTAAAAAAGGGTATTAGCATAATAAACGTACTGATGGTACTAAAAGGTGGAGGAAGGTTGAAAGGCATTATCAGCTTAAAGAGATTTATAAATCAAGATTTTATCGCAGCTTTTCTTAAATAAAACATATTTTTATTACTTAATATATTCGTGCGATCATTAGTATTTCTAGAACTGAAGAAAGTCAACTGGTAATGTTAAGACAACGGTATTTTAAGATGACCATTTATCGACTATCTTGAAAACTGTAAGCCATCGATAGGGTCTTATAACTACATACCGATAATGGGACATTGAAAAAACGAACATATGGAAATACAGTTCCATTTAAAAAAGAATTGCTGTTTTATTTAAACAATTTACTGGGCTACAAATTTGTGAACACAATTTCATGAACTAGGCTTTCCCTGGCCTCAAACTACCTTTTCAACTTCTTAAACTTCAAGAGAACGTTCGGAGAAATAAAATTTTGAGCAAGAACCACCAATACTGAGACCATTTTTTAGCCTAAAATAAATTTACTATAAAAATGGAAAAACTGTATGACTGTTAATTTTATCAAAAAACTAGAAATTTTGCTGGGCGATACTAAATTTCTTATTGCCTAATTCTATTACGAGAATAAGATATACTAAAAGTTATTAAATTTATAAATGATGATTCCAAAAATGTCTGATATTTGTAAGATCAACGCATGATCAAATGCATAGTTTACGATTCAATTCACTTTGATTAATTTTCAGTGGCGCCATCTGGTGAAAATAAGTCGTAACAATTTAGAAACCTTTGTCGGCTTATACACTACAACTTGGCTTAAGATCATTAAATAATCAAGTGCATAGTGTACGTTTCAATTGATTCTGAATAAATTTCAGTAGCGCCATCTATAGGAAATTAATTGCACCAAATTGAAACCTCCTATGACTCATGTGCAACAGCTTTGCTCAAGATCAAAGCGTTATCAAATGCACAGTCTACTATTTAATTCATTTTAAGTAAATTTCAAAGTCGCCACCTATCGGAAATTGGTAATACCAACTTTGGAGCCTTACTCGGCCTATGTACAACAACTTTGCTAAAGATCAAGTTTGGTATTTCGGTTTCCAAAAACAATATTTCTGCAGAGTTTTACAAAAATAAAGGACCTAAAACTGAACTCAGGAAAAGCAGTTCTATGCGGGATAAATCGAATCTAAAAACTAGTAAGAAAAGCTATAGTCGATAAAGCCCGACTATATGATACCCGTTACTACTAAGGTCATAGTTTTCCCTAAGTCTTAGAGACATACGTACACATTTCGAGTTTTAAGTAGAGCTGATATGGGAGCTACGATTACAATTATTTCTAAATAACCTTTCGTATGATTTTCATAATATGAAATGTTTTTGTTTTCAACCATTGAGATAATTTGTTATAAAAAGCTGCTGAAAGAAAAAGTTTAAATTATTTAAATTTGGACAAATAAAAGTACTTTTGTTATTGAATATATGTAGTCGATGCTGGCTATTATAGTCTAATTGGGCCATTGTGAGCAATGGCCACTATCTGTGATCGTGTTTACTCATAATTATTCTCTCTGCATGTCTTTCCTCTAGTTCTTTGAAAACTTTTATGGTATAAAGTTTGTAATCATTTTTATACAGTCTCCCCAAATAAATAAATTTTGTTAAATAAAACCCAATTGATCTCAGATAATGTAATTCGCGATTAGATGTTATTATCAATTGATAAACTTAACGTTCCCATTAAATAAATTTGTTGGCTAAACTTTTATAGACATTTTTATGGTGTTTTAATTAATTTACTCAGAAAGTTTATAAATTTTGTATATTGTTATATTTTCTTTACGACTCAATAACTATTTCGATCGAAATCTAACCTAAAATACCTAAAAATAGAATTTAAATGTTTTCCCAAAATTGTTGCCATATTTCTACAGAGAAAATTTGAAATTAGTAAAAGTAACGTAAAATATATTAAAACTAAACGAAAAAAAGGAAGAAAACGAAACAAATATTTTTAATTACATTCTACAGATGTTTTTATGGGTTTCTTTCTATAAGAATTTTAATTTATTTTTATAGGTTTTATGTTAATCATTTGACCTTTTAACCCTTTTCGAAAATGCTTGTGAAAAGTTTTCCGCTATTAAATGTTTTTCTTTCTCTGCTCTTTGGAAAAAACGTTGTTCGTTTTCTTATTTTATTGTTGCTGTTGTTTAATTTCACGGCCATAAAAACAAGTGTGTTTCTTAGTTTGTTGTTGTTGGCTAACAACAACTGGCATCTCCCTCCAAGTTGGACCCAACTGAAAGGGGCAATATTGTGACAAACCTTTGAGTAGGTAGTTTTTTAAGGTTTTTCTTTTTATTTGGCTACAAATGAAATGCTCTTGTTTTTGAACTGAAATTTCTAATCGTTTTTAGTTTTCAAAAAATATTTATACAATATTATTGTAAATTCTCAGGCAGTGATGCGTTGTGCCTGGAAAGCTATTGTATAGTTATACATTTTTCCTATTTGGCCATATTGTGTTGTATCGTATTTTGTTTTGAATCGCCAACGGAAAATGAAAAACAATAAAAACATTTAATGATGTCACACGGCATATAAAAATACAATAAAATGTCAAAAGTTATTGAATTTATGTTAATACTTTCGTTTAAGCCGATTGTTAGTTTTAGCCAAAGCATAGCATTTTGAACAGACTAATAACCGCCAAGCGTGAAATACATGCACAGCTGGTTCAATTTCAGGAGTGCTCTTACATTACTTTTAAATGGAATGAAATGAAATGCTAGGAGATGGTAGGGATAAGTTTTTTTTTCTTTAGTGTTAAGCCATTATCTAAACGGCGCTTATGAAACTTAGAGATTGCTAATCCTAAGCATTTTGTTAATTAATTTTTGAATCAAAGTTTTTTTATATACGAAAGGATTGTTTATATTAGCAGTTTATTTTAATTATGATTATTCATTTTATTATGATTTCCAGTAGCGGTAGAAATATTTGTGTTTTTATATTTGTACATTTACAGAAATACTTGGTGGCCAGATCAATACACTTGCAATACACTTAGCCAAACTTTGCAGAGTTGCCATTTTTTATACTTTTAACTAAAAAAAAAAATTTTTCATCAACATATTTTAATAGAATTTTTTTTATCAAAAATTTTTCTACGGGAAATTTTTTTTATTAAGAATTTTTCTATAGAAATTTTTTTTTTCAAAAATTTTTTTATCAAAACTTTTTCTTTTTAAAATTTTTGTATATTAAATCTTTTTATCAAAATTTTAACAAAATAGAAAAATTTTTAATAAAAAAAAATGTTCTATATAAAATTTTTCTATTAAAAATTTTTCTATAGAAACATTTTTTATAAAAAATGTTTCTATTAAAATTTTTTTTATTAAAAATGTTTCTATAGAAATTTTTTATCAAAACTTTTTCTTTTGAAAATATTTTATATAAAATTTTTTTATTAAAAATTTTTTTATCAAAAATTTTTTTATAGAAAACTCTTTTACATAAAATTGTTTTTATCAAAAATTTGTTTGTCAAAAACTTTTTTATAGAAAATATTTTTATCAAAAAATTTTCTATAGAAAATTTTTTTATCTACAATTTTTTTTATCAAAAATTCTTCTATGGAAATTTTTTTATCAAAGATTTATCAAAAATTTTTCTATAGAAAATTTTTTTATCAAAAATTTTTCTATAGAAAATTTTTTAATCAAAAATTTTTCTACAGAAAATTTTTTTATTAAAAATTTTTCTATAGAAAATTTTTTTAACAAAAATTTATCTATAGAAAATTTTTTTATCAAAAATTTTTCTACAGAAAATTTTTTTATTAAAAATTTTTCTATAGAAAATTTTTTTAACAAAAATTTTTCTATCGAAATTTTTTTTATCAAAAATTTTTCTATAGAAAATTTTTTTATTAAAAATTTTTCTATAAAAAAATTTTTTATAAAAAATTTTTCTATACAAAATTTTTTTATCAAAAATTTATCAACATTTTTTATCAAAAATTTTTCAATAGAAATTTTTTTTATCAAATTTTTTTTTATTTTTAAAATTTTTCTGTATAAAATCTTTTTATCAAAAATTTAAAAAAATTTTCTTTGTAAAATTTTTCTACGTGAACCGCCGTGGTATAGCAGGTTAGTCATCCGCCTAGCATAGTCCCAAGTTCGATCCCCGGCCAGACTCACTTGAAAAAAATAAGTAAAAAAAACGGCGGTTCACCTCATAACTCAGTTAGCCACTGGTTATTGAGTATTAATTAGGCTATATACAACTTCCCTAACTAATGCATTTGCGGTTCGGAGCCGGCATTAAAACGTAGGTCACTTTCAATGTTTCTAAAAGTAAAATCGGATTCAGCTTGTTATCTGAGAGATAATATATTTCTGTTTCGAAAAATATTCCCAATTCGAATACTTTTATTTCAAACAATGTTTAGAAAAATAATAGTGTCGTGACAACCATGATCGAGATTACATTACCTTGTTCTCCCGAACCATGTATTTTGTTGCTGTAAATTGGATTTTAATTTTGTTTTTGTATTTTCTTTAACAAAGCGGCAACAATCGACATCCAACTAAATGCTTTAAAGAGTCATTTTCACGAGTTTTATTAATGATCGTGATCTTTATATAAATTGCAAAAAAGTGTTCGGCTTCTGGTGGTATGGGCTGCCTACCCCTGCTCATACGAAATAAACAATTTGTTCCTAAGCAGTAACAACGTCTGTAGGTGCTGGTAATTAGAATTACCACTCGGCGGAAACTGAGTTAAAGTAATGGATGTATCTCGAAAGAGTATTCGACATTTGGGGTCTTCATAATTCTTTTTTAAACAAACAAAACTAACCTAGAGACATTCATGATCGCCTTGCATATTATCAACTAGATTTGATTTTCTAAGCTATATTTCAGGTCTTTAAAATACTGTTTCAATAACATATATCAGTCATATACATATAAAAGATTGAGTAATTGAAGTGTTTGGATTGGCTTCACCTTTTGTCAACTTAATTTTATCAGTGTGGTCGATCTTAAACAAAAATGTCAATATAATTCTATTCATTCCACTTTGATTTTACAATAATATTTTAAATGCACATTAAGAGCATGTTGTCATTTTAATTTCCTGACGACGACACAAAAGGGTTTAATACGTGCTCCTCTTGTTGAGGAGGAGAAACACAATAAAACAAAAAAAAAGACAAAACAATATTAAAATTTATTAAAAAATACCAATGACTCCGGATTGTCTAGAAAGTATTTGTTTATTTAAAATTATGTTTTGGTTTTATTTCTTTTCTTGTTACTTTTTATTTTCTCTAAACAAAGGAAAGGAAATTAAATAATATTGTCCTTTTTTTAAGATATATTTTTATTTAAAACCATAAATCCAAATTCATTATTTTCTTTTCATTTCATTGATAATCGTGATGTCAATTTAATTTAGTCCATAAAAATGTTTATTCTTGTATTAAAAACAAGATTAGTATTTTCTTTTTATAACATTTCGTGTTTTAAATTAAATTTTATTTGAATACAATTAAAAAAATGAAAGCGGGTTTTTGACCAAGACACAAACGTTTACATAAATATTTTTCCTGCAACAAATACATGTGTAAGTATGTAAATGTATGGCTTAAATACATATTTGGCTTATCTGGAATATTTTATGGACCACCTACAGCTAAAGATTTGGATTGTACCATCTCTGTGTGTTTATTCTAAATTACAGAATATCCTTATCAAACAATAGTTACACTAGTTCCCAACACTCATTCTTTTGAATAAATTGATTTTATTTTATATTTTTTTATTATTTTGTTTTCTTTTCGGTCTATTCCCTATATTTTCATTGTTAGGGTTTTGTTGTTTTTGGAGAGCAGTTGGGTCACAAGTAAGAATTCTTGTTCCCGATAAGATTATTTCAACACTATTGCTTAATTTGCATTAAAAATTAATAAGTTTTCTAATGAATTTTCCCATTATCGGTGTGAGTGAGTGTTTTTTCCACTACATACTATTAAGATAAAGCCAAAGAGTGTTCACATTGTCAACATATGTATGTGTATACGTGGTAAATACAATGACTTCAAAAGTATTTCTAGACGCCTTCAAGTCTTGTGGGTTTATTCAAAAATCAGCATAAATTATTGACAAGTTTTAATTTATGTCTACAAGTATTTTACCTACAATATAAATGGGAATTTTTTGTTTATCACTGATATATCGGCCACTTATGATATTGTAACTTTAAAACTTCTATTTTTCTATTTTTATTATTTTTCCATGAAAGATTCTGAAAAGAATTACGAGGAGTACTATTTATATTTTGGGAACTGGCAACGGTTTGGATTTTTAAGCATTAACGTTCTTGCAACGTTATTTGTTTTGTTTACAGTGTGTACATAAAATCAATTTGCAAAAAAGAAATGGAAGGTTTCGTTGATCTATTTTATTTTAGAAGTGCTTTAAAAATGTATATAAAACCGTGACAGGTGACGAATAACAGTTACAGTAGAAAACAAGTAAGAAAGTGCTATAGTCGGTCAAGCTCGACCATACTATACCCTTCACCACTAAGGCCAAAGGTGTTCTTTTTCCTGTATAAACTGAATTTTTCCATCATACAAACATTTTTTAAAAATTTATATATTTAAGCTCTTTTCGTCATTTGGACTTATATGAAAGCTAGGGTCAAATGTTGACCGAATATCTCGAAGTTTGGCAAATTAAATACAACTTTTACAAAAATTATGTATGCAAAAAATAAACTCAAAATTCTCATTATCTTCAGATTTATGAGCGTTCTGAGATTTGTGTCTCATTTAGTGTGTTTTGATAGAAGAGTTTGTATGGGAGCTTTGGTCAAATGTGGACCGATTTGATTTTGGTTTACATAAGCAGTATATGTTTTAAATTTCATGAAAAATATTGATATTTGTGGCCAAAATATCAATTCCGGGAAGTGGGACCTATGGGAGGTACCATAAATAGTGGACTAATTTTGACGAATTTCAATAGACAGGTTCCACTATCAAAAAAAAAAATAATCTGTGCCAAATTTCATTAAATTATCTATAGAATTGCGACCTGTACTTTGATTACATGGTTTACATGGAGGTCCAGCCAGCCAGACGTCCAGACGGACTGATATCGCTAAATCGAAAAGTGATTCTAAGCCTATTGGTATACTAAAAGGTAAGTCTAAGAAATATATTTCTATGCGTTACATACATCAGCACAAACTTATAATACCTCTTTCACCTATGATGGTGAAGGGTATAATTACTTCTAAGCAAACCTGGTGTATGTTGTAGGTCTAAGTTAAAGTTTTTGGTTTGATGACCTATTTAATTTTTATTTTAATTTTTATTCAGAAATAAGTCAAAATGTTTGGAACGTTAGTATCAGTTGTGCAAAATTTCGATGCTGCAAGTTTTGAAGAAGAGAATGTACCATTTTCGGAAAGTCCGATTAAATAAAGACACGATAAAGGTATTCGTTTATTAAAATCGGAGTATAACATCGTGTGAGATTGGTGTGAGGTTAAATTTATCAGAGTAGAGAATGTACCATAACATCATGTAAGATCGGTGAGAGGTTTAATTTATTGGATTAATGTGTTAATGGCCACATAAAAGGTCTTAATAAAGCTCGATATATACATATAATCATGAAGATGAATTGTCTCAAAGCATTTCGAAACCAATATCTATTAAAAAAAGTTATTCCTGTCTGTTTAGTTCGAGTCCGGAAAACATAACAATTAACTCAAAAATCTTCTGTCTTCAAACTGAATTATGTTAAAAATAAAATATTTCCTTAGCAATATTATATTTCCAATAATCTTTGTCGTGTGTTAAAAGAAATCATAATATACCCACGTAATTCCTTATAATTCTTAATGAAGTCCTATCATTTATCTTTTTCCATTTCCCATATGACCCAGAGTCAGTTTTGCATTGTAAATAAATACATTATATTTTTAATAACGTCTTTGCCTAAAACCATTATCAGATTTTTATTACCATATATTAGAAAAAAAAAGTATTTTTATTATATTTTTCGATTTAATTTTTGTATTCTTGTCTACTACAATGTCAAGCTCATCATTTGAGCTGGAATAGAACATGAATTAAATATTAAACTGGTAAAAACAGATCTGGGACTTATGCACGTTGATGCCGATGATGGAAATAATGATAACAATAATTTGAAATAGAAATATTTTCTATTCATATTTATGAATTTGTTTATATGTATGAACGTATGTTTGTATTATGGTCCAGAGAAAAAGAAAAATCTTCTAGGAAAAATCACGTCCTATTTCACGTATGCATGCGTGACCAGTTCGTTAACATAAACATGATGACCTTCACACTAAGTCATCAAATAAAGGGAATTCATACGTATAAAGCTTTTGTTTAGCAACAATTTTCCTACCGCAACGTCAAACTGCCTTAACAATTTTTGTTTTCGCATAATCAATGTATGGATTATTAGTTAGCACATTTATGTACTTACAAGTATAAATCAAAATATATATGTACAAACACAATGTGTGAACACCTAACTATTGTAGTATGAGTAGACAGATACTTAGATTCAAATAGACTTTCATACGAGACATTTGTGGCAATTATGGTGGAGTGAGTGTTTTGGTAGGCCTTTGAGCTAATGGATTACAATATTACGTTTGGGTTGGTGTTTGTTGTTGTGATTTTACCGACCATTATAAACTTCCATGTGTCACACATAATGTCGCACAATAACAATCATAAATAATATTAACTGCGTATGGAAGAGTGAATGAATAGAGCAGCGGATTGAGTTTGTGTAAGTTTGTGGGTGTTTTGGTTTAGAGGGATATATATAAGGCCTGATTAAAGCTATTTAAATCACAAATTTAAAATTAGTTCTTAAAATAAAATGTAAGCCTTTAGGACTACGAAGGTACATACATACATACATAATGCCTACGGCATTCCATTTGGAACAAGGGGTACTTCTCTCAGACAATAAGCTGCATCCGATCCTATCTTTAGACTCATTGAAAATAACCTTCATTTTAACTCCGGCACCGAACGGCAAAGTTAGAGAAGTTTTATATAGCCTAATACTCAATAACCAGTGGCGAGCTGAGTTATGAGGTGAACCGCTTTTTTTTTAAATTTATTTTTTCAAGTGAGTCTGGCCAGGGATCGAACTAGGGACCTCTGGTATGCTAGGCGGATAAGCAACCTTCTATACCACGGCGGTAAATTAAAGAAAAACATGTGGAGTAAGTGACATTAAAAAATGGTTTGTAAACAAACTTTGAGCTTTTAAAGACCCCAAAAGAATAGGCCTTGCCTATTTTCCTGTTGGATTAAAATATTAGGTTGTTTTTTATTTTCTGAGTTAGTTCAAACAAATAAAAGTAATTTTGTATTTACATAGTCTATAATGAAAAGCACAAGAACAAACAGTTTGTTTGCATAGTTACGGGAACAGTTTGTTTGCATAGTTACGGGAACAGACCTAACGTTAGAAAGCTTTAATAACCAAACATTTAAATTGCACATTTAAGTATATACGATCTTTTATGTTGTACTGTGGTTCGGGATACTAATCTAGCATTTAAATAACTTTTGAGTGTTTATCTTTTATAGGAGGAGGTATGGCCAAATATGGGCCGATTCCAACAAAATTTGGTTTAGTAATTTATGCTGTCATAAGCTAAATAAATAAATAAATAAATTTGTGGCTATTACAGGCTAAAAACTCTATTCCGGGAAAGCAATTCTAAGGGACGTACCCAAAATAGTTATCCGGTTTGATTCAAAAAGTACATACCGATTCAGAAAGTAATTCTTTGTCGACTTGTTTACTTAGAGGTAAGACTAAGACAAACATCTGCAGAAATCCAATATATATTTTCCACCCATGGATAGGTGGAAACGCTATGGTGGCAAAGTATATAAATATTACATGTTTGTAGTTGAAAAATCTCAGTTGGTCTGATTTGCCATTTAAGCCACAGTATGTTTGTCTGATGAGAAATGATTTGTTATCGTCATTGTTATAGGTTGCACTGGTTAGAGAATAAGAGGAAAGGGAAATGCCCAAAACCCATGAGCAAACAAAATTTGCTAAAGGACTTAAAATACTATGACAGTTTATTACGTTCGCTTGAATTTACTTTTGGTAATGATTATTGCATATTTACTACCGCTTACTGCTGACTGGTTGTTACTGCTGATGAAATTTGACGGCATTTTTTTTTCAGCTTATTTCATATCTTTATGTTGTTTGCCATATTTGGTTTTGTCTGGTTTATTTTTATTTTTTTTTTCAACATATTTTTGTCGTCCATGCGTCAAAAATTACGAATTGTTGCGTTAATCAAACTGACAACTTGGGTGAATTATTAAGAAGGAAAAAAAATCATAGACATACACATAATAAAAGCGAAAATTATAAAGCAAATCATAACTTTTATAACAACATCACCCACAAAACTCTATGGGCAACAGCAACATTGTTGTAGGTCCGTATTGTTCCACATATACACACATGAATGTATTTGTGAATGACTTCCTTAATGTATCTAATGCTTTGATACTGATTACGTCAATAAAAATGAGGCGAAAAAAGTGCGAAATGCTTCGGCTTAAGCTTATGTTTTTTTTAAGTTTTAACTAAACTGTGCGGCCAACCAAAGCAACTTTTATAAGCAGATTATTTTAGAATAAAAAATAAATTCAGCAAAAGAATGGGTGGCGTAATGTTATTATACAGACAATTTAGTTTACAGTTAGGGCAACAAGTGGTGCACAAGAGAAATAAGAATCCTTTAAATTGATTTAAACGACTTAAAGGTCATCTATGATCCTAAAATACAGAAAAAGAGTTTCACTACGACTCTTAATTTCTTTATGATTTAAGCTTGCCCAACCTAGTGTACGAAAATGTTTTTACTTCACTGTTCGATATTTACGATGGGATATATGCTTGGCTGGATTTAGTTTTTTTGGTTAATAAATGAATATGCAAAAGTAGATATACAAACATATGAGTCTGTTGTTTTTGTATGTCTGTCAAATATTAAAGATATCAACGTTTAGCATAACACCAAAGATTCATTTGACAGGAAAGAATATATCATTCCACAACCATTATCCTCACCAACTCCCCCTAGTTAATAAAATTTTCAAAAGAAAACAATATATATTTGTACATTAGAGTGGTAGTCAAAAGTTAGAACAACTTTGTTTTCAAAGGTAAACAACAAAATTTTGTTTATCTGGCGTTAAACTTTAAAACTCCAATTTCCTAAACGGGATCAATAACAACACTCCTAATCGTCGCACTAAATTAGATCGTAATCTGCTTATCTCATGGTATTGTTCTGTATTTGGTGGGATCAATTGCGTGTCTTGTATCGGTACCGACGATCGCAGGAGACCTGTACTTAAGACAATTAATTTGTTTGAAGGAAGCATCAGCGAAAAACGACCAGACAGCAGGGCATAATCTCCGAACCGGCTACATGTTGCATGACCAATTAAAAACGTTTTTATTTATAAAGAAAATATTTTTATCAAAAATATTTCTATCGAACATTTTTCTATAGAAAAATAATTTATCGAACATTTTTTACAGAAAAATATTTTTATTGACAATTTTCTATAGAAAAATATTTTTATCAAAAATTTCTCTATAGAAAAATATTTTTGTGGAAAATTTTTGTATAGAAAAATATTTTTGTGGAAAATTTTTGTATAGAAAAATATTTTTGTCGAAAAATTTTCTATAGAAAAATCTTTTTATCGAAAATTTTTCTATAGAAAAATTTTTTTATTTTCATATAGAAAAATATTTTTATCTTGAATTTTTTTAGAGAAAAAAATTTTTATCGAAAATTTCTACAGAAGAATATTTTTATCGACAATTTTTCTATAGAAAAATATTTTTATCGAAAATTTTTCTATAGAAAAATATTTTTAGCGAAAATTTTTCTATCGAAAAATATTTTTATCGAAAATTTTTCTATAGAAAAATATTTTTAGCGAAAATTTTTCTATAGAAAAATATTTTTGTGGAAAACTTTTGTATAGAAAATTATTTTTGTCGAAAATTTTTCTACAGAAAAATATTTTTATCGAAAATTTTTCTTTAGAAAAATATTTTTATCGAAAATTTTTCTATAGAAAAATATTTTTATCGAAAATTTTTCTATAGAAAAATATTTTTAGCGAAAATTTTTCTATAGAAAAATATTTTTATTGAAAATTTTTCTTTAGAAAATTTTTTTATCGAAAATTTTTCTTTAGAAAAATTTTTTATCAAAAATTTTTCTTTAGAAAAATTTTTTATCGAAAATTTTTCTTTAGAAAAATATTTTATCGAAAATTTTTCTATGGAATATTTTGTTGCTATAAATTGGATCTTGTTTCTAGTATATATTTTGTATTTTCTTTAACCGATTTTGCTTAAATCCAAATCCCATTTGAAAGCTTTTAATACTCATTTTTACGAGTTTCATTAATGATAGTGATATTTACAAAAAGTCTTCGGCTCCTGGTGGTTTAGGCTGCCTACGCCTGGTTATTATACATACGATAATAAGTCTATTTTTTAAGCAAAGCGACATTATTAACTTGTATAAATAGTATTTTCATAGAAATGTAGTGAGGTATGGTTTAGACTTTTAGACATTATGATGTTTGATTTTTCGCAGATCTGAAAACTTGATAGTATAATATTCCAGTGACACGAAATAAATGCCAGTCTAATGTAAATACATACATATGCAAATATATCTGACCATTAAGTATTTATTATATGTTAATGATGATTAGCTTTGGAATTTATTATAATTTATTAGAATTTTTCATGCAAAAGACAGTAATTATTCGGTTTTTGTTTAATGTTATTATAAAACGCTCTAATTAACTTTGAAAATTTATAAATGAAAAATTTATTCTAATTTACATTTTTTGCAATCATGTTTTCTTATTTTAATATTTTCAAAAATATTTTCATTAGTTTTGAATAATTTTATATACAAAAACTAACATTGTTTTATATAAAATATTTTTAAAAATATTTCGTTACACTTTTTAATTACAGGTAAAAAAATATTTGACCTCTCTGGTTTAAAGTTATCCAACCAACCTTTAAATTCAAACATAAATTAATTTTATTTGGACGGCTCAATGATTTATTTGTATCAAAAATTAAAGTTGATCTAAATTTTATTTGAAATTTCAAGGAAGTGCACCAACCATCACTCCAAGTGTTTACTTTTCTAGAAATAAAAGTCAAACAAATAAATAGTTTAAAAAAGGTTGACAAATGATATATTACGATACTAAACTGATAACAGACCTAATTGAAAATGAGCTGTGAATGGTATGTTCTTAAATGATATAAGGCCCTTAGACATATATACATATACATTAATAAACACACTAGGGATGATGTTTTACCTTTTGGTAATTGTCCAAAGTTGTGAAGCAATTGTTTATTGTCATATAAATTCAGTTTTTTAATTTACTATTTTTTAATAAAATCATAAAAATGAATTATTAATTAAAGATATTTCCCAGACAATAAAAATATGAAAAATATAATTTTAATTTATATTTAAAGCTTTGGGAAAAATTTGACAAAATTTAATGTTCGCTTCTTCATAATTATAAGATTTTCTTCGGGGGAGTTTCGGAAAATGATAAAGCAGTTTTTTAATTTTCAATTTTCATAAAACTTAATATACAATAAATATTTTGTTATAACTTCAACTAAAGGGAGGCAGGCAGTTTAAGGCGTTTCGAATTAAATTCTTAGAGCGTAAAAAATTAATTAATTAAAACAACAACCTCATCAAGACTCCGAGCGAGAGCAGAAGACGCCGCCAAACAATAGTCAAATGAATTTATCTAACCGTTAATGAGTCCCAACACAATGCAACAAAAATTGTTTAAATATTTTTCTATTTTATTCTTTGTTTTTATTAACACACTCTAATTGTGTTAATGAAAAACAAAGTCTTCTCGAAATGCAGTTTTTATTTTTAATTATGCGGGACTTATTTTTTTAAGAATTTGTAAAAAAAACTATCCAACACACACACATACAAACTCATACAAGTAAAATGAAATTTAACACGGTCTTAATGAAAGTAACAACCTGCATTTTGATTAAATTTGATGACCGACCAGGTTGAAATTCACATACATTCAATTTCTACTCGTGTACAGGTAAATGGGCAGCCGCCTTCCTCTAATATTCCTTTAGAAAAATACACGTGATCAAAAAACATTAATTTAATTAGGTTCTATCTGCTATTCTTTTCATTGTGTTTTATATTTTTGACTAAAGTTTATGAGACAATAATGTGACGCGGTATTTTAGAATGAATTTAATTTTTAAAAGTGGAAAATGTTGAAATAATTAACAAAATTTAAATATAAAAGAATATAACAAAAACAATAACCAAAGTCACAGTCATTTGAGGGTAGCTCTTAAACTAACTATAAATTTAAGACTGGATGAGAGAATTTTAGTATTGAATTCTTAAAGAAAAATATTACTTCTTGGCCATCCATATGAATATATAAATCTTATATGAAAAATATATGAGGTTTCTAGTTATACAAAAGTTGGTTGGACACTTTTTTAAGAAGTACTCCGAATTTTCCACAAAAATTGGGACCAGTTTCCTAATAAAATGTAGCAGA
The DNA here is from genome assembly GCA_933228675.1 of Stomorhina lunata. NCBI lineage: Eukaryota > Metazoa > Arthropoda > Insecta > Diptera > Rhiniidae > Stomorhina > Stomorhina lunata. The sequence continues at coordinate 128,854,620 of OW121742.1, read as the reverse complement.
GCTTTTTCTGAACATCTGAGTTTCCCTGAGTTTATACAGAAAATTTTTTTTATAAAAAAATTTTTTATAGAAAATTTTTTCTATACAAAATTTTTTTATAAAAATTTTTTTTATTGGATAAAAATTGGATTGATAATTGGATAAAAAAAGTTCTATAGAAAAATTTTGGATAAAAAATTTTCTATAGAAAAAATTTTGGATAAAAAAATTCTATACAAAAATTTTGGATAAAATAGAAAATTTTTTATCCAAAAAATTTTGGATTAAATATCAATTTTTTTTATTAAAAATTTTTCAATAGAAAATTTTTTTTATCAAAAATTCTCCTATAAACATTTTTTTGATCCAAACTTTTTCTTAGAAAATATTTTATCCAAAGTTTTCCTATAGAACATTTTTTTAACCCAAAATTTTTCTACCGAAAATTTTTTATCCAAAAATTGTTTATACAACATTTGTTTATCTAAAAATTTTCTATAGAAAATTTTTTTATCCAAAATTTTTCTATAGAAAATTTTTTTATCAAAAATTTTCTATAGAAATTTTTTTATCCAAAATTTTTCTTTAGAAAATCTTTTATCCAAATTTTTTCTATAGAAAATTTTGGATAAAAAAAAATTTCTATAGAAGCACTTTTTTATCAAAAATTTTTCTATAGAAAATTTTTCTATAAACATTTTTCTTATCCAAAATTTTTCTATAGAAAATTTTTTTATTAAAAATTTTTCTATCAAAAATTTTTCTATACAACATATTTTTATCAAAATTTTTTCAATAGAAAGCTTTTTTTATCAAAAATTTTCTATAGAATTTTTTTTTATCCAAAATTTTTCTATAGAAAATTTTTTATCCAAATTTTTTCTATAGAAAAATTTTGGATAAAAAAAATTTTCTATAGAAACATTTTTTTATCAAAAATTTTTCTATAGAAAATTTTTCTATAAACATTTTTTTTATCAATCGAATATTTCTTTATCTACCCAGCTAGCAATTGGGGAATTGTTATGATAATATCAGCAAAATAAGTCTTTTGGTATTCGTTCATATGATCAAAAATTTATTAATCAGCTTGGTGATCAAAAAAGTGTACAAAAAGACTTATAGAAACGCTTAGCAAGCGACTAGTTAAAAATAGCATTAAAAAAACCTTGCAAAATGTGCATAGTTATATAATCACGCAAATGATCCTAATATGACTGTTTTTCGATCTCATTATGTGGCTTAGTTGGTTAGCACGTCGACTGCTATCATATTCAGCCTGAGTTCAATCCTCGGTCTCGGTAACATTAATTTCTGTAATTATTAACGCAACTTCGCTGTTCTAAAAATAGATATGACGTTGTTGTGATTTATTTTTTAAGAAATCTAGCAAAATGTGTGCAGTCATAATCGAATCATAATAGTTCAGAAAAACGAGTCATTATAGACTCTTTATGAAAAGTCGCATGATTTTTTATAGTAAATATTTCGTAGCACATTTTTTATGGTGACCACTCTTTGATGAAAACTCGATATAGCTTTTTTTAGCGTAACTCACAATTTTCTGTAAAACAATTTTTTCTATAAAAAGTCCGAATTTTGTTTAAAGAAAAATAAAAACAATTAAAATTATTAAAAAATTTACTAGTTAAACCTCGTAGCAAATTTTGTAAATTTTCCACCAGACTGATTACAAAGTATTTCAAAAAACAATTACTGAAGTGCATAGATTTGAAATCTATTACAATTTCCCATAAATTAATATTTTATAGAATTTTTTAATTTTAATATCTTTTGTATTAAAGTTGTAGTTTAAACATTACAAAATGCAGAGACAACTAGATTAACTTACTACACACTCACTTACTTTATTTATTTAATATAATTCAATGTAAATATTTAATTACGTTAAAAATCAACATAAAATATTCAATTTTCCTGTCTCTTTGTTTTGTCGTATTTAAAGCTAAATCTAATTTTTGCAATTCAAATATTCATTACAACATCAATTTATGCAACGAATTTAAAATATTCATTTGGTGTTGGACCTCCTGCATAGTTAACTCTACTTTAGATGGCGCTTCCATGCATCCAATATAATTTACTCTTTACTTAGTTGTCTGTCTGTCTATCTGCTTGTCGGTCGGTCGTTCGGTCTTTGTTTGTGTGTTTCGAATGTTGTGCATATTTGAAAATAAATTAAAATTGTAATTAGATCCTTTGATACAACAAAAGCGGCTCAATTAAAAAAGGACGCTTTAATATAAATGGCACTTGCAAATAATACCAATTTTATATCTGTGTGAGACTCAACACAAATAATTCCCATACTTTTTGCAAACAAATAATTAAAAAAAAACCTATAAATCTACAAGGGTTATACTATTGTGGACAGACAGACATACCATTTTAGAATGTAATGCATGAGGCTATTGGACAAATATAATATAATCATATAATCAAATGTATGAAAGGGTTTGTTTGCATTAAACCAGCAGGTATTTTAAATTAGATAAAATCAAATTAACACACAGCAATTGTAAATTGCAAATTGTCATCATTCCCAGATGTTAGAACTTAAACTAAAACCAAAACCAAACGCTGCAGTTTTATCAAGGGATTTATACATAAATATTTCATACTAAGTGTAGAAAAAAAATTATGCAATTTAAAATAAGTACAAAAATAAACAAATTTAACTAACAAACAAATACGTTAGACTAAATATTTAAAATTATGATTAGAAAAAAAATTTTGTTAGGCTTTTTTAATTGTATAACTGGTAAAATTTAGAAGAACATTTTTTTTTAATTGATTTCAACATATTTTTATTCTTATAAGTAGGAATTTACTAATTTTAATTAATCACATAAATTTAAAAATATTTAATGAGTTTTTTTTTCGAGGCATTAGCTTTAGAGTTAACAACATTACTTGCATACATAAAGAAATTTAAATCAATTTAATTTCGATTTTTTATTATATCCCAATGTCATTTTATTTGCCACTTACATAGGAAGATATGCAAAAAAAACTTAAAGTTTAACTTGCCCTACAGCAGTTAATCTACTATTAATCTTATTGTAAATCCGCCAAGACTTCCTGACACATGAGCCATATTATTTATATACTCACACTCATATCTTCGCCTATACTTGTAAAATGAACATTCAAGTATCGACTAAGTTTCCAACTCTTCTAACCGGCAAGAGTCCGTTCGATTAAAGATTTTTCAAAGTAGTCGTAAATTTTTACGTAAAAGAGCTTTGAAATTGTTAAAACATGAATAACATCGTTTGGTTTTCTATACGTACGAGTATGTGAGTATTTGCTTCTTCGACATCGACATCTACGTCGTTGTCTTTTACTCCTATGTACATTTTACAAAAGCAATAAAAATTGAAGCCGTAAGAATAAATGTGATTAAGTTGCGCGCAAAAAATCCAATTTTTATAACTAAACACTAAAAGGAAAAGCATTTATATATGTTACACTCAGTCTGATAAAAGTAAGGACATGCAAAAACATACAGTTATCATTTTAAACTGGCTTTTTCGGCTAACCATGACTTCACTAAAGTTTCAATTCACTCTTGTGATTTGAATAAATCTAAGGACCCGGCTTCATGCTTAGACTCGGCCTTACCTTGTTGCACCTACTTGAATTTTTTTACTATATTTTATAACACTCTGTTACACTTAAAAACTCGGGAAACGACCTAGCTTGGGCTGTAGGCCTTATTGAGTACATGACAAATCGTTCAAAAAAATTTCAGAAATACGTCCAAATTTAAGAGTCATACACAAAAAACTGACTTTAACTAGATTCTTCAACTTACGACCCATAGCTCAACCAGTTTGTATCCGATTGTACTTTTGTCATTTAAAACATAAGTTGTACACTTTTTTGACTTTATTAGCTTTTTATTGCTTGTTCTTATAAAAAAGCTCATAAAAATTTATATCAATATAACAAGAATTTAGTTCATAATAAAACGTGGTTTCAATTTTTTAAATCAGACGAAAAATCTAAAAGTTATAAAGCTTTTCACAAACCGACTATGCCATATATTACGAACTAACGTGGAAATTATTATAAAAAGTACTTTCTTCGCAATCGAAAAATTTTAACTTTGGATAAAGTTGAATAACTTTTGTAAATGTAAACCGATTTCAATAAGCAATATCCTGTTTTTTTTTTGTATACAGCACTAGCTTTGTACTGTATAAAACAAAGTAGGGTTTTATAGAAAAAAGTTGAAATAATTGGTTTCGAATTTTAAAGATTACGAAAATTTTTTTAAAAATGGTGAAACTGATTGATAAAAACTTACTTAATTTCTTAGAATATAATCCCTGTGAAGTTTGTAAAAACTTGATTCCTCGACTTTCGAAAACTGTTTAAAATTTTAAAATCCCTCTGCAAATGTGAGAGTATGAGGTACTAAAGTACTACAACCTACCCGAAAACTGTTTTTTGCAAACATCCCGAAATTTTGAACGTGTTTCGAAATCATTGAAAATGGTTTTTGTATGTCCTCACCTAGGTCTATATTTTATTATAGAATAATAATAATAAGAGTGTTGTAAGCCAAGAAACAGTACTGATTGGTCTTAACTTGGTAAGCCCAGACTTATCATGGCTATCCATCATCACAACTGTATACACTGACCTCCACGCAGTATCACCTAAGGAACAATGTTAACACCCATTGATGTGGCTTGCTAACATGTGCTGCGAGTTCTCCCATAGAAACGATAAAAATATGGCCTAGGACGTAACTCACTCCTGGAAAAAACAATTACATACTACGAAAAAGCTAGTAATTAAAATGTCCTGCATAATGTTAAAAGAGGACGTCCGATGGAAAGACCAAGTAAAAGAAAAATTTTTCAAAGCGCTTTTTACTTCTGCTCCGAACGGCAAATACATTAGTTAGAGAAGTTTAACATAACCAAATACTCAATAACCAGTGGCTAGCAGAGTTATGAGGTGAACCTCTTTTTTTTTAAATTTATTTTTTCAAATGGGTGTGGCCTGGGATCGAACTTGGTACCTCTGGTATGCCAAGCGGATGCCTAACCTACTATACCACTAATCTTAAATAAAAATCATTGATATTATAATTATTATCAGAGCTATGGAAATATTTATTTGAAAATTTCCATTTTTATTTCACTGAGGTTAGTTTTTTTTTCGTGGGGGCCAAAAAAGAGAATTAAATGGACTGACTACGTAACTACACTGTATAAGAGATGCTTGACAGGGCAATAATAATAAATTTCTATACAACTACAAACATTTATATCCAAATGCAAACGCTACCAAGGAAGAGCAGCAGAATAATATTAAAAATAACAACTACATTCAGGGAAAATATGAACTCATATAATTGAATGTCAAGACATGTATGTAAGTATGTATGTACTCTATAAAAAAAATAGATGAAATGATATTTTGTTAACCATTCGAGTATGAGTTAAGAAAATGCAATTATGTATGTATTTTCAAATTTTGTTAAGTAGTCAATTCACATAAATCAAAGTTCGTTAATAAAACATTTAATCAAATTTCAGTAATTCTCATGGTTTTTTACTACAAATACTTAAATATTACAAGAATTTTATCGTCAACAAAAATTCAGTAGGAATTTACAACAATTTTTTCCTATAAAGCATTTTTAACCTTGGTCTCTACACATTAACTATTCATAATTAATTTTATTTATTTATTTATTTATTTATTTATTTATTTGTGTGCAACACCCTGCATTTTACCTTTGTTTGATTTACTTCAAAAGTGTTGAACATTTTCCACTTCTGGGCATTTTTCAACAAAAAACACAAATTTGAATTTGAAGAAAAAGTGCATATGAACCCATAAAATGCAACAAACATTCATAATATTTCACATAATTTTTTTAGCTAACCAAAATGCGTGTTTACATTGAAGTAATTATAATATACATATGTACACAATATCCAGCCGTATACAATATTTATTTATTTATTTATGAACAACATTTATACGCCTATACATATGCGAACAACATTTCAAATACAGATAAAAACACACCAACCAACTTGCACACACATACAAAACACTCATAATTTTGGTTAGAAAATAAAATATATACCAACACAATACGAGTGTGATCAAGGTAAAGTGCAAAATATGGAACCATAAAACGTATTTTTTCTATTGTACTTATAATTAAGTAAATACATATGTATATACATAATAAAATTAAAACAAGCTATACACATATAATTAATTTGGTGAAGATATATAATATATAAAATCAATCAATTAAAATCTTTATCTTTTGTTGGTTATCCCATTTTGCCTTTTAGCTGACGATATACATATGTATTGTAGATATTTATATAAATTTGTTTTATTTTTACTTGAATATGAGTATGTGTTTATATTTACACTTTTGTACATGTTATGAGAGTGAGAATTTGCTCACTAACGCATGGACACAAAACACTATGGACCATATATTTATACACGTGGCTTTTTGGTTAAAAAATTGTGGTTATATTGTATATGTATAACATATATTAATTTTTGAAATTTTAAATTATTTTCTAAGCTATCAACAAACTTATTTAAATAATATAATGTACATAGAAATCTGGGGCCAAATTACGGCATTAGATATCGATCGAAATCTTAGATATTTTCAAAACATTTGTATAGTATACTTTAAGGATAATTAAAATTATTTAAAAGATGCACAATTTACTATATTTTTTTGAAGTTATTTGCCAAAAGATGAACAATAGTAAAAGAGTCTTAATTGAACAACATATATTTTTAAAAACGAATCAAAACGGATACCAAATTTCAATAAACTTTTTGCATCGAAGTAACTTTGAACATCCTTGGAGTATACTTCACAATATTTGCTTAAAAGTCTGAGTTTTCGAATGATATCGAATGCTGTAATTTGGCCCCTGTTGTTTAGCGAAAAAAAAACATTCACGTCATAAATGTATCATATATCGTTTTTTAATTAGAAAAGCTTAGATCACAAATATACCAATGATAAATAAAAAAAAATAAGTAAATTTAATAAAAAAAAAAAATTCTTTGAAAAAATTATATTAAAAGGCCCTTAATTTTACTTCTTTTTATTCCCTAATTACAGATTTTACTTTTTTTATTTCAAGGTAGGTTTATGTCTTAGCTAAAACCATTATTTTAGTGAAATTATTAATCAGATAAAATTTTTCATCAACTAACTTTTAAAAATCAACTTTAGCTTATATGCAAACGTCTTTCTTAGAAATTATTAAAGAATTTTGTCAGCAACTTTGGAAGCTAAAATTATAAAATTATTAAAATATCGTCAATGTTTTTTTCTAACCCGAAGAAAATTTTGCAAAAATTCTACATGAATAATTTAATTTATAACATTTTACTTCATATTTTGCTAATTTAACAAAAAAAAAATAGAACAAGTAAGAAAGTGCTAAAGTCGGTCAAACCCGACCATACGATACCTTCACCACTAAGGTCAAAGGTATTCTTTTTCTTGTAAAAAGACAAATATTTGCTAAATTTTACCATCATACAAAGATTTTCTCAAAATTTATATATTTAAGCTGTTTCCGTCATTTAGACTTATATGAGAGCTATGGTGAAATGTGTACCGGTTATTTCGAAATTTTCCAAATTGATTACAGTTGTTACAAAAACTATGTACGCACAAAATAAGCTTAAAATTCCCATTATCTTCAGATTTACAAGCGTTTTAGTGATTTTTGCCTCATTTAGTGCGTTTTGACAGAAGAGTTTGTATGAGAGCTATGTTCGAATGTTTAGTTTACATAAGAAGTATTTATTTTAAATTTCATGAAAAACTATTGGTATTTATGGCCAATATATCAATTTCGGGAAGTGGGACCCATGGGAGGTACCATAAATAATGGACGGATTTTGACGAATTTCAATAGCCATGGTCCCACTATGAAAAAATTATCTGTGCAAATTTCATCAAATTATCTTTAGAATTGCGACCTGTACTTTGATTACATGGTTTACATGAGGGTCCAGCCAGACGGACGGACTGACATCGCTAAATCGACAAATATTTCTAAGGCAAAAATTTATATACGTTACCTATTGTGGTGAAGGGTATAAAGACGAGTAAAGAATACATTTAAATCAGCCAGGTCCTACCATATAATACTTTACGAAAAATGAAAAAGTTTTTATTTTGTCTTATGAAAGGTAGGGTTAAATATGGACCGATTGTCTAAAACTTTCCAATTTCATATTCAAACAAATATATGTATACATTATAAATGAAATATAAGCATATATTTGTTGTTTTCCTCAGATTTATGAGAATTCATTCGATTTCAGTCACTTTTAAGTGGCTCTTGAATTAGAGCTTTAGTCAAATATGAACTGATTTCAACAAAATTTTGTACAATGATTTCAATTTTCAATATTTCTTCAAAAGAAAAATTATTCGTACTTAATCGCAGTCTATTATATTTATTAATGTAATAGACAATTTATTGATAAAAGCGAGCGGTTAAAATCTCAATACCGGAAGTCATTAGAGAGTAACGGACTTACGTCGTCTGACCAATATTTTTACTCATAACATACATTAGCATCCTGCCTCCTACTGTGGTGTAGGGTATAAATGTGTTGAACTCGTAACCATTATGGCAACTGAAGTTATCTAACAAAATTAGCTAAATACTGACATCTCTGTTATACATTTATTACTCATTCAAACATTTTTTTTAATAAATTTTATTCGCTATTAAAATTTGTGGCTTTAACTAATATTCACGCACAAATAAATGTGTTTCAACAGGAATCATTAGGGAGGCTCATGATTTTGTAATAAAATAATCAATATTAACCCATATATGTTCATATTTTTGTTTATTGAAAACTTGTTTCTATTTTTTATTTAGGTGATAAATAAAAAAGAGTTTTTTCTAAAGTACGACCACTAAAGTTATATCATAGCATTCCGAGGTATTTAAAAATCCGAATTTTTGGGCAATAAATAAACAATAAAGAATAGCTTATACACGCAATTGGCCAAATGGGGAACAGAGCACATACATATATATTATCAATGAATTTATTTAAAGGATCACCCTAATAATCTGCATTGTATGGCAATATATAATTTTGCTCCCACAAATACATGCCTGAATAAAATTGTATAAAATTATAAGCACACATCCTGTTAGTGTTAGTACAAATAAGCATATTTTAACGGGGAATTATTAAGGCATTTATTTCGAATACCTATTTTTTTTCTTTTAAGCCAGAATGAAAAATTGATATACTTACATCATTCGATATTTATTTGTAAAATCTGCAAGAAAAATAGAAAAGTAAAACAAACATTATTTAATATTGATTAAATATAAGCAAAAACCGATAATCGAAATCTAGTAATAATTAGTTCATATTTGAACCAATTAAGAAAAACTTGTAAAGTTGTTTGTATAAAATAGTCGGTCTAGTCTAACAACTTTATATTTTTACATATTCTTCTTGAAAAAAATATGGTTTGAAAGGCCTTAAAATCCTTCACTTTTCTTTCCCGAATTGTAGATTTGTGGATGCACAATTCATGAGTTCATGTTAATGTGCGTTCATACATGAACGCATACGCTGTTAAGCTCGAAAACATCATGTGCAGTTAGGAATTGTGGTAATGATGCAATTGATTTCTTTGGTCGATTATTAAATTCAAAAATAAAATCAACACATTCTATCCTCGTGGAAACTTCTGTTAAAATGTTATGACTACTAAGAGAATTTTTACAATAGCAACTTTATTACAGTTGAAAATGTTAAAAACCATTGTACCAAAAACACCCACATAATTGCAAATAAACGCAAATTTTGTATTTGAAATGCGAATAGAGTTTTTGTGGTAATATTTAAACATATATAAGTTATTTAAGGTTTTTGGTTAACAAAAAAATCTTTGACTAAATTTAAATTTTTTTAAACTTAATATTCTCCAGAATTCTTTATGAAAAAATTTCAAAATATGCAAAAATTTTTCTTAGGCAATTACCTAAGACCAGTTTTCACTGGATTAAAGTTTTCAAACTACTTTTTTTGCTAAAATCTGTATGCAACCAATTGACTTAGCTAGACTAGTCGGCAATAAACAATAGTTTGTTTTATGAATGAAAATTAGCATATTTAACACTAGATTTCTTTAAAATTTATACGTTTTTTATTTTAAATAAACAAGTAAATATTTTAGTTTTTATATCTTATCGGGATTTACTTAAGTTACTGACCATTTTAGGTTTATACTTATCGGTGTTGGTGAATGTTGTATCCGTCGGTTTGTCTGACTTTTTACATTTTTTAAATATGTATATTAATATTATGTATCTATAACAATAACAGTAATGAATATATTAACACCTGACATTTGACCAGCTAAATTAAATAAATTTTCATGGCTCAAGTTCTTAATCTACATATATTTTACCACCTTTTAACCCCTTCAGTTGTTTGTTACTAATTTACAAATATTTAAATAGAAATAAAAAACTATTTCTCACAATGAGACATTTAGTTAATACTTATGCAAACAACGAAACAACTGACGCATTTAGATTGTAAATGCAAACACACCTAGAAACTAAAAGCAAGGTGCAAGGTTTACAAGTGTCATCCGTCCATCGATGCGTATAACAAGACTTAAAAAGAAATTAAATCGTCACAAGATCAAAGAACCATTTAAAACTCTTTTTTATACATATTTTAACGTTAGCATTTTTAACCCTTTCGTAATTATTATTGTTATATTGTAGTCGTTCTTCTCTCGTTCTTTGTTAGCTACACCAACGAAAGTGGTAAGTATATATTGGTAATGCACAGATGTTTGCAATGTACAGCTATAACAACCAAATACCCACCTAAAATTATACCAATGAGCTTTAACTGAGATTTAAAGCTCTTTTCGTTAAGGCGCTATCGCGCTTTAATCTGACGGACAGACGGACCCCTTTTCATTTTTGAGTTTCCGTAGGTTTTTTACATGGGAAAATTTTTGATAAAAAATTTTCCATAGAAAAATTTTTGATAAAAAATTTTATATTGAAAAATTTTTGATAAAAAAAAATTCTCTATAGAAAAATTTTTGATAAAAAATTTTCTATAGAAAAATTTTTAATAAAAAATTTTTTATACAAAAATTTTTGATAAAAAAATTTTCTATAGAAAAATTTTTGATAAAAAAATTTTCTATAGAAAAATTTTTGATAAAGAAATTTTCTTTAGAAAAATTTTTGATAAAAAAATTTTCTATAGAAAAGGAATTTGGTTTCTCCGCAAACATTTTTTGGCTTTTTATCAATAAATTGATCTGTTACATTAATAAATAAATGTAACAGGTTTGGGATCAAATGCAAACACACTTCTTTTTGAATAATATTTACATCCCGACTAATTTGTTATTTTTTGAGAAAAATTTTTGATAAAAAAATTTTCTTTAGAAAAATGTTTGATAAAAAAATTTATATAGAAAAATTTTTGATAGAAAAATTTTCTATAGAAAAATTTTTGATAAAAAAATTTTTTGTAGAAAAGTTTTTGATAAAAAAATTTTCTATAGAAAAATTTTTGATAAAAAAAAATTCTATAGAAAAATTTTTGATAAAAAAAATTTTCTGTAAAAAAAATTTTTGATAAAAAAATTTTCAATAGAAAAATTTTTAATAAAAAAAATTTCTATAGAAAAATTTTTGATAAAAAATAGAAAAATTTTTGATAAAAAAATTTTCTATAGGAAAAGTTTTGATAAAAAAATTTTCTATAGAAACATTTTTGATAAAACATTTTTTATAGAAAAATTTTTGATAAAAAAATTTTCAATAGAAAAATTTTAATAAAAAAAATTTTCTATAGAAAAATTCTTGATCAAAAATTTTCTATAGAAAAATTCTTGATCAAAAATTTTCTATAGAAAAATTTTTGATAAAAAAATTTTCTATAGAAAAAATTTTTCATAAAAAAATTTTCTACAAAAAAATTTTTATAAAAAAATTTTCTATAGAAAAGTTTTTGATAAAAAAAAATTTTCTATAGAAAAGTTTTTGATAAAAAAAAAAAATTCTATAGAAAAATTTTGGTAAAAAAATTTTCTATCGAAAAATTTTTGATAAAAAATATTTAAAAAAAAATTTTTGATAAAAAAATTTTCTAAAGAAAAATTTGTTGATAAAAAAATTTTCTATAGAAAAATTTTTGATAAAAAAAATTTTCTATAGAAAACCCCCTTTTCATTTTTGAGTTTCCGTAGGTTTTTTACATGGGAAAATTTTTGATAAAAAATTTTCCATAGAAAAATTTTTGATAAAAAATTTTATATTGAAAAATTTTTGATAAAAAAAAATTCTCTATAGAAAAATTTTTGATAAAAAATTTTCTAAGAAAAATTTTTGATAAAAAAATTTTTTATAGAAAAATTTTTTATAAAAAATTTTCTATAGAAAAATTTTTAATAAAAATTTTTTATAAAAGAATTTTTGATAAAAAAATTTTCTATAGAAAAATTTTTGATAAAAAAATTTTCTATAGAAAAATTTTTGATAAAGAAATTTTCTTTAGAAAAATTTTTGATAAAAAAATTTTCTATAGAAAAATTTTTGATAAAAAAATTTTCTTTAGAAAAATGTTTGATAAAAAAATTTATATAGAAAAATTTTTGATAGAAAAATTTTCTATAGAAAAATTTTTGATAAAAAATTTTTTGTAGAAAAGTTTTTGATAAAAAAATTTTCTATAGAAAAATTTTTGATAAAAAAAAATTCTATAGAAAAATTTTTGATAAAAAAAATTTTCTGTAAAAAAAATTTTTGATAAAAAAATTTTCAATAGAAAAATTTTTGATAAAAAAATTTTCTATAGAAAAATTTTTGATAAAAAATAGAAAAATTTTTGATAAAAAATAGAAAAATTTTTGATAAAAAAATTTTCTATAGGAAAAGTTTTGATAAAAAAATTTTCTATAGAAACATTTTTGATAAAACATTTTTTATAGAAAAATTTTTGATAAAAAAATTTTCAATAGAAAAATTTTAATAAAAAAAATTTTCTATAGAAAAATTCTTGATCAAAAATTTTCTATAGAAAAATTCTTGATCAAAAATTTTCTATAGAAAAATTTTTGATAAAAAAATTTTCTATAGAAAAAATTTTTCATAAAAAAATTTTCTACAAAAAAATTTTTATAAAAAAATTTTCTATAGAAAAGTTTTTGATAAAAAAAAATTTTCTATAGAAAAGTTTTTGATAAAAAAAAAATTCTATAGAAAAATTTTGGTAAAAAAATTTTCTATCGAAAAATTTTTGATAAAAAATATTTAAAAAAAAATTTTTGATAAAAAAATTTTCTAAAGAAAAATTTTTTAATAAAAAAATTTTCTATAGAAAAATTTTTGATAAAAATAATTTTCTATAGAACAATTTTGGTAAAAAAATTTTCTATAGAAAAATTTTTGATAAAAAATATTTAAAAAAAATTGGAGTAGAAACTTTTTCTTTTTAAAACGTTAGAACTATACATTGAAAAAAATACCTATTTTAGTTAAAAGTATACAAAAACGGGTACTCTGACGACTATCTTTTTGTTGTGTTCTCTTTGCGCCGACCGTGTTTATGATAGCGGGTATAACAATAAGTCTTTTATAAACATATTCGATAAGCTTAGTTTCTTAAAAGTAGGACCACATTTGACCCTAGCTTCCATATCGGACTCGCTGTCTAAAAACATATTAATAGAAATTGTATATTTAATGACAATGGGTCATGAAGGGTATCAAATAGTCGGGCATGATCGACTTTAACATTTTCTTATTTGCTTTGTTTGTATTCAGTCTCGGCCGACATTTTATTTACGAGCAGTTTCCCCAAGCGTATGATGTTCGTTTGTATTTGTATAGTAGTAGTTGTGCGTATTTTTTTATTTCCTGTGCAGAGTGTTTTTTTCCTGGCTTTATTCTGTTTTGCGTTCTTTTTTTCCAGCTTATTTCAGTTAAAGGTTATATTAAACCTGCGCTTTTAATTTATGACTATTCTGTAATAAAAAATTCTGTTTGTTCAGTAAAAGGGTTCTCATTGAAATTTTGATTTCCGAAAAATAAAATCATACATACATACATAGTACAGTACATGGATAATGGTGTTTACGGACTTGTTTTATAGCCTTTTAGAAAAAAAGGGTTTAAAAATGTTTAAAGAAAAATGTTAATGAATTCTAAATTTATTAAGATCTTAAAACGTGTTATTTAGATTTGATATCTAAATGTTTATTCAAAAACAATATTTACTTATAACAATAATTATTATAATAAATGTAAATATCTAAATTAAATTTGGGTTAGCTTTTATGATAAAATAAGTCTTAATGTATAAATAGTTTACACTTTTCCCATTACTTCAAATCATTATTATTTTATTAAATTTATTAAATACTTTTCAAATATTTTATATTCGTTTTTAAAGTTAAGAAAATTATGAATCTCGGTTTGTTTATAGTGTAGAAAAAATATGATGTTCATAGCTGTTTTTTAACTGCTGCTTTTCCTCCAGCTTCAAAATTTTATTTTTACTAAAACTTATAATGTCCACTAACCACCACCATTACCATCACCACTACGGGATAAACTTTCTTGCACATAATGAGGTTACATTTCAGCCATTGGCTCAAACTGGCCACTAAGCACTGCAAAATATAACTTAGAACGAAAAAAATTAAAAAACAGAAATTGTTGGAAAATTGCACTGCAAAAGGGAGCCAGTCAAGTAACTGTAATGGAAAGTAAATAGTTTAGTAGATGTTTTAGTATCTGTGTGCATCCGTTACCCTAGACGACAAAACACAAAAAATTTTAATTGCTGTAGAAAAAAAAATAAAAACTAAATGATAATATACAACATTGGTCTAAATAAATTATACAGAGAAAAGTAATAAAAAGCTGGAAGTACTTAAACCACAGTCGGTCAAGACTGGCCAACAATTTGTCACTGGAATTTATATTTGCTAATGGGCAGAAAGAAGGCAAAAATTATGTTAAGCTTTAAATGAAGTAAGAGCAAAATCAATAAACTTAAAATATTTATGTTTTTATTACTTTTGAACAAAATAATTAAAATGGGCGTGTCTGTGATAAATTGGTTATGCGGAAAGAGCAATCTTTAACCATTGATGGAAAGGGGAAGAAATATGATTGCACCAGCAAAGAGCACTATTAATTACTTTAGGCCCGACAAACTTCTCGAAGTGTCTGGCGATACTGGAATGGAATGGGCCTCACAGGTAGCCTTATGATATTATTTATGAGATTTTAGACACCTTATGGTGTCGAGTTTAGACTATAGAATTATTCTTAGGTGAGCCTAGGAGGAGTAAATTATAATTTTAGTATTAACTCCCAAACCTTTTCAATATTTTTATGAAAATTTTTTCATAAAAATATTTTTCTTCGGAAAATTTTTTGATAAGAATAATTTTTTCACAGAAAATTTTTCGATAAAAATAATTTTCTATAGAAATTTTTCAATAATTTTTTCTTTTAGGAAAATTTTTCGAAAAAAAAATATTTTTCTATAGAAATATACTTTTGATACAAAACTTTTCAATAGAAAAACTTTTGATAAACAATTTTCTATACAAAAATTTTTGATAAAAAATTTTCTATACAAAAAGTTTTGATTAAAAAATTGTTTATAGAAAAATTTTTGATAAAAAATTTTCTATTGAAAAATTTTTGATAAAAATATTTTCTATCGAAAAAGTTTTATTAACAAAATTTTCTATAGAAAAATTTTGTAAAGAAATTTTCTTGTCTCAAAAAATTTTCTAAGGAAATTTTTTGGACACAAACAAATTTTCTAAAGAAATTTTTGTGTCTCAAAATATTTTCTAAAGAAATTTTTTGGACACAAACAAATTTTCTAATTTTCTTTTTTTGTAGTCTCATAAAATTTTCTAAAGAAATTTGTTTGTCTCAAAAAATTTTCTAAAGAAATGTTTATGTCCCAAAAAATTTTCTAAAGAAAACCTTTTTTCCCAAAAAATTTTGTTAAGAAATTTTTGTCTCAAAAATTTTTCTTTTCTCAGAAATTTTTCTAAAGAAATTTTTTTGGACACAAAAAAAATTTCAAAAAAATTTTGTAATCTCAAAATTTGTCTAAAGAATTTTTTTGTCTCAAAAAATTTTCAAAAGAAAATTTTTTGTCTAAAAAAATTTTATAAAGAAATTTTTATAAAAAAAATTTCAAAGAAATTTTGTAATCTCAAAAATTGTCTAAAGAATTTTTTTGTCTAAAAAAATTTTCAAAGACAATTTTTTGTCTCAAAAAATTTTATAAAGAATTTTTTTTGTCCCAAAAAATTTGCTAAATAAATTTTTTTGTCCCAAAAAATTTGCTAAATAAATTTTTTTTGTCTCTAAAAATTTTCTAAACAAATTTTTTTGTCTCAAAAAATTTTCTAAAGAAATTTTTTTGTCTCAAAAATTTTTCTAAAGAAATTTTTTTATCTCAAAAAATTTTCTAAAGAAATAGTTTTGTTTCAAAAAATTTTCTAAAGAAATTTTTTTGTCTCAAAAAATTTTCGAAAGAAATTTTTTTGTCTCAAAAAATTTTCTAAAGATTTTTTTTCTCTCAAAAAATTTTCTAAAGAATTTTTTTGTCGCAAAAAAAAAATTCAAAAGAAAATTTTTGTCTCAAAAAATTTTATAAAGAAATTTGTGCTTTTTTGCATTTTATATGCTCATTTATGGGTTAATAAACCCAAATACTGCAAGTTCTGAAATAAAAATAAAATTCTCGCCGAAAGAATGTGTTTGGAAAATAATAGACTACGTTGCTCAAAGAACCTCATAAACTTAACAAATAAAAATATTTAATTAATGTAAAAATTCAAAAACATAAAGCCCTAAAAAATAAAAAAAATAATTTCCTTACAACTTGATAGTTATATCATGCACTATTAGTTTCTAAGGATGTTGAAAAGAAATATTTATTTAAATTAATGCTAATGAATGCCAGTTACTATTAGCCACAAACTGGATATTTATTAAAAAGTTTTACATTTTTGTTGAAAATATTTTTTTAAACAACATAGCTAAAGGAAAATCAAAGATTTATAAAAATAGGAACTCCATTTTTTATATTCTTAGCAACACACATATGTTATCTATATAAATACATACAAACATATAAATTACTAACACTAAAAAAGCAAAACTTTTTAATATTTGTCAAAATTCATTGAGTAGCAATAACTAATAAATCTTATGTGTGTGTTCTCGTAATTAAACTTTGATTGCTCGGAAAACGAAATTTGATTGGTAACAATAACAAAACAATAATAAACTGTAAATTCTATTGTTGACAAAATGAAATAGTAATTGTTGTCGTTGTCGTAAATACACAAACATTTTAGTGAACATTTATATGAATGTAGTAAAAATTTGTGTTGCCACAAACAAACATAAGTATTGTTACCACACATGTACTAACACACATATATACATACATATTTACTCTACTAACTACATTAATCTGTTTTTGAAAAAGTTTGGTGTTAGAATAGAATAGAAGTATGTAAGTTTGTTTGAAGTTTTGTTGCTTTATTTGTTGTAATACTTTTAATAGTCCTGTTTGTGTGGTTGCACGTACTCCTTGTCAAATGTATACAACAAATTGTTTTCATGTTTTTTATGATTATATTTATGTACGAGTTTGAATCAAATTTTTGCATTCAACTGCAACTTTTTCCTACTTTTTAATGAAATCACGTACGTTACCACCATAACTTTTTTTCCTTTTCCTATTTTTTTTTATCAGATTTCAACCTCTCGATTTCTGTTTGTAGGATTTTATTTTATTGTTATATATTTTTGGCAATAAAATGGCGTCACACAAATTTTCACAAACCTACATACGAGTATAGATGAATGTTTCTGTGTGTGTGAATAACTAATAGATATATGTATATATTTCCGGTTTCATATATATACTCAAATAATACTAGCAAATACATATCAACTCCATAAATACCCAATAGACTTTGAAAAGACAACCAAGAGCTTGGTTAAGAAGCTTTAGTTTTGGAAACCATGATGCTATTTTGAACTGCCAGGTTCCTTCTATCGGCTGAGTATGACTCGAGGGGATGCCGTAAACCTGATTATTCGTTTGTTTGTGAGAGTGTTTAAACCCCTTGAAGTAATTTGCCGTTGTTTTTGTCACTTGTCTCCGGTACAGGCCACTAAATTCATATGTCTATATGTCTGTATATAGTATCTCTAATCATTTTCCAAGTTGGCTGTCCAGTTTAGTAATTTATTTTAACTAGTTTGTTTTTTCCTACTCCTTGTTTTGATTGTTTATTTCATTTACTGGACGGACGGACGGAAAAGGAATAGAGGATACGAAATATTTTCATTTATTTATTTGTTCTATTGTAGTATTCGGTAGTTGTTTTATATTTGCGGCGATTCTGTAACTAAAGTAATAAAAGTTTTTAGACATCTCCCATGGAGTTGTTTAGTTATTTGTTGCTGTTGATATTTTTGTTTTCTGCTTTATTTTCTATTAAGTTGTGCAATTTTTCAAGAGGGATTGATGGGGTGTAATGGTTTTGATTTTGTATATATTTCGACTATATATCGTGATTTATCCTTAAATTGGGATATATGAGTTTTATAAAAATTTAGTAAAAAATATATTTAAATTTTGTGAATTAATAAAAAATATTTTCTTTAATTTTTCTTTAATTTGTGAACAATATATGCCATTAAAAATCGACTTAAGTAGAATTTCTTAAAAATATAACTTAGGTCAATTTGCCTTTTAGGCTGCTTTTTTACTTTTCACATTTTAGAAGCATTTTATCTATAAAATTTATGTTCTTCTTATTTTTGAT
Organism: Stomorhina lunata; assembly: GCA_933228675.1. NCBI lineage: Eukaryota > Metazoa > Arthropoda > Insecta > Diptera > Rhiniidae > Stomorhina > Stomorhina lunata. The sequence continues at coordinate 128,835,689 of OW121742.1, read as the reverse complement.
AGTGTAACGTTGAAGATAAATGTCCTATGAAACTATATAATTTTTTATTGTCCGCTAGTCCAGATGAATATTTTTAATATTTTAGTTTTTTGTGATTTTTGTTATCAGATTCGAAAAAGGAAATTAATACATTTTTTTAAACTATTTTTCCCTTAAGATAAAGTATAACAAAATTTATTGAAATTATTATGAGTCATCGTTCATAAAAACTACTTAGAGGATTTTAGATATTTTCTATCGAAGATGAAATAATAAATTCTGAAAAGAAAGCTTAACTTCTACAAAATAGTTTAATTTTTGAATAGTTTAATATTTCTGTGTGTTGAATTTAAAATCATTCAAATGTCTTACTATTGGGGTTAAATCGCACAATATCGGTGGCCAGTTCTCATCCCCTCACTTGAGTATAAAATGTGGCATACAACGCCATCTTGCGGAAAATCACATGTACTAGCCTTGATGACATGGTTTGTAATAAAACATGGACTATGACGCTTCCAGGTAAAACTTAGAACAGTCACTGACTTTCCATTCATTCAGAAATAAGAAAAGCAGAACAACATTTTTGATATAATAAAAATATTTTATGATTTCTATGATATTTTTAACCCATATCATCCTACTGTTCCATTTTGGTTACAAAAACTTAAGAATGGGAAGCTGATTTTTGTTTTTCGACATATACATATGTTCAGGATGGTTTGAATATAACGTCTTATAATTTTTTATCGTAACTTGATTACAGGGAGGTTGGTTGGGAAGATATGGGTTAAGTAAGCAGACAGGATATCGGTTAGTGGTTTTCTCTTAAATGTTATTGTTAAAATTTAAAAAAATCCAAATTGAAAAACTGAAATGTGAACAAAAAATTTTAAAGATTCCTAAAAATCAAGCAGTCTTAATATGTAAATTAAGAACATATAAGAAATTTTAATCACACAAATTTTATGAAAAGGAGAAATTAAGAAAAATGATATCTAGGCTTTAAAATCGATTGCATAAATTTCTTATACTGTAAGTTGCAACATGTTGTAGAACATGAAACTAACTGTTCCACATATTTTCGCATTGTTTCATGAATGTGTTCCATTTAGAGTCATTGATGATAATATGAGAACAATAAAGAAAACCTTTTGTTGAACATCTACAGCAATACAAAAACTAATGCCAACATTGACTAAATAGAGACATTTAAGCTTCCGGAAAATTGTATGTCTTTTGTTTTCCTCCATTCTTCAAAATTCCCCAGTGACTTATGGACTCTTGTCCTTTGTTGGTATTGTTTCTTTTTGTCAGAAGTAGACAGAAACTTTAAGCTAAATCTAGGTAACTAAGAGCTAAAACTATATAACAACAAGCCAGCTAACAAACACACGATGCAACAGACAATGATGTTAAGAATTGCTACTTGGCTTTTGCATGTATTTTGCGAAAGAAAAAAAGAAAAACAAAGACAAGCAAGAAAATTAGAAAAAATATGATAAAATGTAGGCATATATTCCCATATTACTCAATCTCTCCTAAACTATAATGAAACACCTTTCTAAGCTGGGAGTTTTGTAAAATACATGTGTGCAGAGAATCATCATCATCATCGATTCCATTACTACACAAACGGAGTGTTATGAAAGCACGTAGCATGGCTGGAGGACAATACCAAGTTGTTAATCCACCAAATGAAACTATCAAACATAGACGATTTTAGTTAGTACACAACTAACTACTATGTATGTAGAGTTACTCGCACTAACTAGTTAAACTTATTGTTTTCATCTCGTTACGACTCCAACTACATCCTACTCGTACTAAAAGTTTAATACGCCACAACGGCCAATAGCAATAGCAACAATTGAAACATTTCATATGAACAACGCCGCATTTAGTAACAGGAGGCGAGTGAATAAGTGAATGAGTCTGGAATAAAAACGATGTGTGTTCTTCGACTAAAGACAATTACAATGGTTGAGGCTTACGTGCAGCTTACACAACAATGATATCCTTAAATGGATGAGGAGCGAAACGTAACGAAATGAAACTAAATGCAACGACATCAAGGCAATGGACAAACAAACGCATTACTAGTTAACTACACGTACATAAATACTTAAATACATTCTTAATATCAAAGTATGTACGAGTATGTTTGTTTCTTTTATGTTAATACTATTACAACAGTTGTGATTTATTATATAGTTTTCGATAATAAAGCACTCAATAAAGTTTTATTTCGCTTCTAGGGCCCTTACGCAAGAAACTTGGGGTCCATCGGTCAAAAATCCGGTTCACGTAATATTTAAGTATTGCCACTATAAATTTTAACTCGTGTTATATAGTTATTCAAGATGATTATGCTATGCTTACTTATACATTTTAAAAATATTAATGAATATGCTATATTTATGTACATAATTGTAAACAAAGCTTTTGTCTTTATCATCTATTGTATTGTTTCTAAGTAGATGCTACTGACGATGCTGCTATTTATGTTGGATTTGCTGCGGTTTTTTTTTTTTTGTTGTAAAAGGAGCGGGTGGTGTATACATACATAAATCCATACATACGAGTATACATATAATGTTGTAACATTGCATGAGAAATTAATGCTGTTTTAAGGTAAATTTACAAGCCAAACATGCAAGTAATAAATCAATTAATGAACCATTGCAGGTTTATTAAGGCAGAAAATGCTTGGCTGCCAACAAACAAAGTATCCGTACTTATGTTATACTATCTTCTGGCTTTATGTTTGCCTACTTTGAACTACTATCCAGGATATTTAAGTATGTACGAGTGTGTTTTAGTGTATGTATGCATAAGTTTAAGCCATCTATAATCATTTATTTAAAATATGTATATTGTAAAAACTTCATAGTTTTAGTTAACAATATAACACTAGTCACATAACAAAATGCCATAAAGTTGAGGTAAACAATTTCTTTGGAATATTTTGCATGTTTCTTAAAGGAACATGGAACATGTAACGTAAATTGAACTTTAAGGCACCATTCCAAACATCTAATCCATGTAAAAAAAGGATGATCATATAAAACTCATGATTATTAAGTTTATGTACATACAAACGTGTCTTTAGCCATTGAAGTGTGGTAGAGTTTTAACTATAAACATAGTTGCATGTTGCAAAGACAACAGCAACAGCCCCTGCTTTAACAATAAAAAGCCATTGTCACCCTGAACTTACATTGTTGTTCATTTATTGTGCATCCTAGTATGTATATATGTTTGTTTGTGTGGATGAGTGTGGATGTTGCATTCAACAGACAGCATAACAAATGAATTACTTGTGACACTGGACATGCTTATGAAAATTTGCGCTGCTTTGAATTTTTCTTTTTGTTTATTTTCTTATTCGCAAGTTGTTGTTGTTTATATTTAAGGGGGCGAAAATTTATAATCATTTCAAATCAATTCCTGCGCTTTTACCGACCAACAACCAGTCCGTCAGTCAGTTTATCAGGATCTGGAGCACATTTAAACTTGAACAGCTTGAGAGGAGTACCAACAAATACATATACATAATACACGTAACTATTCACAACAAGATTCGAGTCTTTTACATTAAACGTTGATTGAGTAAATGAATCGCAAACAGCCGCAGGCAATTGATTGTGACAGAGTTGGCGAGTGAGCGTGTTGTATGTTTTATGTGTTAACTAGGCGTTGGTAGTTGCAAAAATACAGTCAAAATGCTATAAACAAGTTTAACTAAGCTTAAAGTCAACCTTTAATAAATATTCAGGAAAATAGGCAAACTATGGGAAGTCAAGGAAGAATGCTCTCAAAATGTTTACTACATTCCTATATATTAAGGGGTAATAAAAATTACATAAAGTTTTTTATTATGTTTAGATCTATTTTACTGTATTTTTGTGTAATCTTTTTAAAAAAGTTTATTCTGATTGCTCTTAACAAATCGGTGCCTCCCTAATGCGGACAATAAATTTAAATTGTTTTCGCTGAAATGTTGTCCAATGATCACTTACAAACAATAATAATTTTCATAAGATTGAAATACATCCTCATGTACTTGGACAACAAAACGACCAAACTAGTCAGCGTTGCCAAAAGTCTGGCTTTCCGTCTACATAACTGCCTTCAAGTCCATACAAAAATTTATAAGCGTATGTTTGACATTCAGTTTTTTTTTTTTTTTTTGTATTATTTTCTGTAAGACCGCGTGTTAAGTCAATTAATTCAATCCCAATTTAACACGTTAAGTGTCCCAATGAATTTTGCGCTACACCACACACGTATAGACATGTTACAACAATAACAACAGGAACCGCAATAATAAAAAGCAAAACCAACTATACAACAAAAACAAATTAAAAAGATACATTCACACATTCATTCATTCCACTTTAAACATACGAATGGACATCTTTCAATTTGAATCTGTCTAGCCAAGGTGTCTTGTTTCATTACGGTGCAACGACAAGTTTGAATAAATGTCGTTCGCCGTTGCTCAAAAAATGTGATATGATAGTATTAGAGCGGATCATGAAAACAAATTATGTCAGCTACTCTTTGATGTATTAAAATAGCCCAACCATCTAGATTTACGAGGTCCGGTGTCTTGCACTTGGACAATGACTTGCACCTTGACTTGCACAGTGACTTTTAATTTCACAATGACTTACTTGTAAATTGAAGTGATTTTCACTTTGACTATATTTTTTACTTGCACTTTTTTTTTTGACCTGCAATTTGAGAATGTACTTTAATCCTGACTTGCGCCTTGGCTAAGATTTGCATTTGATATGCTATAAGCACGAATATATCACACTTTTGCATTAAATGTGCCGAAATTATATAAATATGTGACCCGGTCCATGAAAAGGTGGATTATGACTCAAAAACAAAATTTCGAAAATTAAGCTAATTTTTCAAAATTTTGAGCTAATTTTTCGAAATTTTGTTTTTGAGTCATAAGCCACCTTTTCATAGACCAGGTCACATAATAAATTTTAATATTTGTAAGTTTTTTAGGTAAAAACGGTAATAATAAATGTTCTAATTCCGACGTAGAGTTTAATCGATCTACAGTTCATCGGCAATGCTGCGTAAGATTCTTATTTGTACGACGTTGTTTTTGTAAAATAGTACTTATCCTGCAGTCGGTATTGTACTTTCGGTGAAATAAAAAGCTCACGCTGTTAGAAAATAATAAATAATTTTCTCCCGTGGGTGGGCTCTTGTCTATTTACTCCTGCCCTAGATGTAAAGATATGAAAGAGAGTAAAAACTTGATCGACTTGACGTCTCAATACAAACGACTTTTTCTATAAAGTTCGAGCCTGTCTAATGCACCTCATACTTACATATATATATATATATATGTATGTATGTTAGCACACAAAAAATCTACGTGTGGTCGTGTGAAGCATTTGAGTGTAAACGGATAACCACTAGTGATTATCACTGCCATTAAAGCAAACCGGTAGTTTTGAGCCAGTATTGTAGTCTATTGAATTCATCATCAATCGTGATATGCTAATTTTCAAATTTGAACAAGATTTTTAAAGCTAATTTTATTTTATTTACATACAAGAAAGATACAGGCAAATGAAATACATACACCGTTGTTTTGATGTTCAAGATATACCTAATCTTAAATAGTTTGGTTGTTGTTTATTATTAGAAGATTAATTTATTTCACTTAATCTATAATTTATGCGATGGATATTTAATCCATGTATGGCTAAGTTTTTTTTTGAGGTGGTAAAATAAACCTTTTTCTATGATTTTCCCCAGATTTGAAATAGGTGGCTAAATTTTTCAATAAACTTATCTCTGCTTGCAGACTTACTCCAAATATTCAAGATAATATTAATAATATACATAAAATTGTTCTGAAAAATATACTGCCTTGGTTCTATATAGGGTTAAAATTATCCCTTTAATGGAAAAAAATAATTTAATTTTTTTTTTTCATTCTAAACATTCATCGATATTTTAATTTATTCTGCAATATCGATGGCATCTATTAATCTTTCTTTTTGTCTTACTCAAACTTAACATCCATTACATTGAGAGAAGGGGAACCTTAAGCAAACACTAACGAATTTTAATGTTGCCTTTTTTATTATTCCATACTAGTTAAACAAGGATCGTGATTGTGGCATCATGTAACCACATCATTTAGATCATAAATTTTATTTCTGCTACATACAAACTACATGTACGATTTCATGTTACGTTAGCGCGATCGGTGCTGAAAATTGTCATCATGTATTTTTAACAGTATACGAGTAATATGAAGGAAAACATAAACGACTGTTTGGCAGTTTTAAGGAAAGGAAAAGATAGACAGACAACCAACCACCACCTTCATGTCTAATATAACAAACACTTCCTTTTGGTCGGACAACGACGACCATAATCACACATCGTCCATCCACATCAGGGTCGACGACAACGACGACATCGTCATCATTATTACAAGCATCAACACATTCTCTATCACCAATATTACTAAATACAAAATACTAACTATATAAATACATATAATAAATGTGTTTGTGTGATGTTAAAATACATTTTTGCTCATGTGATCTTTTCAGCAAAAGTATTTAGTTTAATGGTGGTAAGCAATAAATATTATTTGACCAAAATAGTGAAGAGAGTTATGTTAGATGTAACGATCCCAACCTCAGTGGGTGGTGTTTTTCGCTGATATGCAGTAAAATTGTAACGTTTAGAGATAAACAAGATGAAAAAAATCGTTAATTTTGAATTTTAATTGCTTTATTGTAACTGGCGGCTAAATAAGAATGAGTACCAGTATTTATGTGCTTGCAGAAAACAATTTTGAATCAAACATTTTATTTTAAGATATCTTATATTTATTATATTATTCATATACTGAAATATGCAGGGGTCATTTTAAAGTTACATACTTAGATACTTCTGACCATATGTATAGGACTTAGGCAATTTGAACGTGTTGATTTAATTGGTTTTTACACCATCATAAAAACTCGAATAACATTCAAAAGTAGACATTTATTGCCAAATACTAGTATCCTAAAGGAGAGGCTTATATGTATTTGTAAGTGGAAAAGTAATACTTAGAATGTCTGGAAAATATTGTCAAAACTTCAAAATATTTATAAATACACGGAGAAAAATCTTAAAGATTATTACGAAAAATATTTAGTACTTACAAAATTACAAAATTTTGCCATTCCGCAAAATTTCGAGCAGAAAATGAAATAACTCCAAAACAATTCCATGATTTTTTGTACCCACCATCAAAAGAATGGGGGTATATTAAGATTGTCATTCCGTTTGTTATTTCCTTAATATTGGTTCCAAAACCAAAGGGGATATATATTCTGAATCCTTATGAAATTCTAAGATTCCATGTCCGTCTGTCCTTATGAAATTCTAAGACGCCATATACGTCTGTCTGTCTGTCCGTCTGTTGAAACGATATTGCCTAAACGAAGGGAGCTAAGTCATTGAAACTTGGCAAAGACATTCTTCAATTCCGGGAAAATTGGGCAAAATCGGTTTATATTTAACGGTAGCTCCCGTATAACCTAGTCTAGGACAATCCCTTATTTGCTAATAAATGACAGTTATGATGACAAAATTTGGTATACATTTAGAAGTTTTACATAAGCACTAGCATATCAAATTTCATTAAAATTGGTTTACATTTAACGATAGCACTAATACAAAAGCTCTTACAAAAACAGCCTAAATTCCATCTAAAATACACTTAATTGCCAATAAATGATAAACTGTATGAGCTATGGCCACTAAATTTAGCACATGGAAGTAATGTCAATTTCAATCACAATCGGTCACCATTCGGCCATAGCTCCAATATAAAAAACTAACGGAAACACAAAACTCAAAAAATAAAGAGGTTTTTGTCCATCTGTCTGTCAAATGAAAGAGCTATAGCTCCTTAACTAAAAGATCTAAAAAGAATCACATTAATGCTGATAAATTAAATCCAATTGTTCTAGATATGACAAATTTTATTGGAATCGGTCCATATTTTACTATAGTTTAAATATAACAAGTAAGAAAAAGCTATAGTCGGTCAAGCCCGACCATACGATATTCTTCACCAATAAGATCAAAGGTGTTCTTTTTAGTGTAAAAAGACAAATATTTCCTAAATTTTGTCATAATACAAATATTTTCTTATATGAGTGCTAGGCTCAAATGTGGACCGATTATCCTGAAATTTAGCAAATTGATTACAGTTTTTACAAAAATTATTTACATAAAAAATAAAATTGTCATTATTTTCAGATTTATGGTGGTATGGATGGTGGTCCACACAGCCGTCCAGCCAGACGGACGGACGGACTGACTGACATCGCTAAATCGATTCAGAAAGTTATTCTAAGTCTATTGATATACTAAAAGATGGGTCTAAGACTAATATTTCTATGCGTTACAGACATCAGCACAAACTTATAATACCCTTTCTACTTATGGCAGTGAAGGGTACAAAAACCACTCCAGGCAATCAAATTTGTATCTTCTTCTTCTGTTATCCTTGACTCCCATTGCTAGATGTTAGGCATGCATCATTCCATGAGTAGTTTTCAGCTTGTAACTCCGCATCAATTGACCTTCTCCACGTTCTAGCTGGTGCACCAACACGACGGCCGCTTCCTTGTGGATTCCAACGAAGCGCTTGTAGAGCAATGTTGGTATTTGGCCTTCGAAGTGTGTGGCCTATCCACCGCCATTTCCGTTGACATACCTCTATAGAAGAAGGGATTTGGTTTGTAGCGTTTAGTAGATCTTCAATTCTTATGCGATTTGGCCACCATGTATTAAGGATTTGCCGCAAGCATTTGTTTGCAAAGGTTTGTAGGCGCTTATCGATGACATTTGTGCGTTTCCAAGTTTCGCAGCCGTAATACAAGATGGACTTGACATTTTTATCTACATTTAACATAATTTGATGGTGGGTATATAAGATTCGGCTCAGACGAATATAAAACTTTTACTTATTTACTTGGTGAAAAGCTTTTTTGGCTCTGTTTTAGGTTCTATTATCTTTTTTTGGTAAAATATATCAATATTGCTTAAAATTTCGATAAAAGCAAAAATACTATAATTTTCCCCATACAAATAATTCCATAGCTATATCAGTGAAGTGGTCTTAGGTACATCAGTACTTTTTTACAGTGGATTTGACAGCATTCGAAAAAAATAGAGTCAATGCATTAAAAAGCAACTTTTATAAGAATTGAAGGTTCTTCCGCAGTATTTTGTTATTTCGTAATAAGCGAATAAATTCCCAAAAAATCTAAATTTGAGTTTACAGTCAGACTTTTTCAGTGTATAATTTGTATAATTTATATTTATTTTCTTCAGACAAAAACAAACTTATGACAAATCCTGCTATTGACCTAAAATCGAAGTTACAAGTTTAATCATGTTGTAAAATACTATTGAATTTACCTCAGGCCACTCAATACAAGTTTTAAAAATTTAGCTTGAAATATGTTTTTTAAGCGTTGGCTGAATGCTCGTTCTTAGTGCCAAGCAAACGCTACCATTGCCCATAATGAATATAAGATAAATTTAAGTTTAATCAAAAAAATATTAATTTATAAAATAACAAATATATAACCTTGTTAAACTATAGATTAGATTCTAATGAATTCTTGTCTTCTATGTGTGAAAAACCAATTGCATTGAATATGTTTATGTTTTGTGTATAATTTATTTTAAGTATACAGTAATTCTTCTAAATGTGAATGCCCTTAATATTTAAAGTAGTAAATAAGAAGTGTATAGTGATAAGATAACAAGTGTCACAGACGATCAACCAGATATAAAGCAGTTCAAAAGAATTATCTTTAATACATTAAAGATATCTCATCTTTCTTATGTTTTGTGCAAACAAAAAGCCTCACAAAATGAGACAATAATATCAATAAATCCATAAATACTTGCATGAATTTATAATTTATTTATTTGAGTTTTATGGAATTTAAGGATTAACCAGAGGTTAAACACGCAAACAAGAAAAAATAAATAACAGGAGTTGAATGTGAAGAAAAAAACTTAAGACAAATTTATTTTGGTGAACCAATAATTCACAAACAAGTCAATAAAAAATTATGTACTTACAAAAAAATAAGAAATATATTATATTTTCTTAAAACAATTTCTGAAAGAGATACATAATTCAAATTTAAAGATTTGTTCGTGAAAAAAAACCTATATTTTAACTTTCTGAGTTAAGACTTTATTGCAGCAAAGGCTTGATGTGGATTTATTTGTTTAAAAATATCCACACTACCAATTTTGAAACTTTTGGTCTCCACTACACTCAGACATTCCTTTAACCTTTTGGTTTATAAATTTAACCCGTATTTTAGCCATATTTTAAAACATACAGAAAGAAATAATCATTTGGTGATACTTTATTTGGAGGTAGAGGTGCTCATTCTTTTGCACAAAAGCTCTCATTTTTTCTTGTTCATAACATAATTCGTACTCGTTGCAGTGTCAAAGGATTAGTAACGGAAATTTATTGGCATACCTTGTCTTGTTGTTTTTATGCTTTGGCTGCAGCAAATTTTTATGTTTGTGTTAGCCTCCATAACTGACCACAGTAAATTATATGTGTAAATATGTATATAAATACATACTTATGAAGGTTTTACGTACCTAAATGAATTAAGAAAAATTTTAGCATTATTAAGAAAGAAACTATATTTCTTATATTTGTATAAATATGCGTGTATGTATATGTTATTGTGACAAATATATTAGCATGGTATTAAAATTTAGCAAAGATTTTTGGTTTAACATTTTTCAAAATTTAAGGCTAATTAAGGGTGTTATAGCAGCAACTTATGAACTTTGACAGAGAGCTTTCGTATTATTGAAGCTACATGTCAAATTAATTCTCATATATTTATTATCTCTTGTCAAATTATCATGGAGTGATAAAGGCTTCAACGAGACCTTCAAACAATAGCATTAAGGGGATGGCTAATGTTGGAACTAGGAAAATTAGTCACGGGAGGGGGACAGAGGGAGTAGGGTTTGTGTGAAAATTGATTTTAATTTTGCTATTTTGCAAGTGACAGGAAAAACTTCTACGGGAAGTAAATTTTGTATACGTACAGGACAGCTGTCATGTGTTGTTTGGTCTACTGGCGAATCAACGACGAAGTGGTAAAATCTATAAGATGAACATAAGTTGAGTATGAAAATTTGTGTTTCAGGGAAGAGTATTAACGATAGAACAGAATGAATAGCCCCTTATGTAATTTTCGACAAGGGTCTTGTGACGAAGTTTAATAATACTTATTTAATAATACACGCACATATCGTATATGGCCAAGGCCGTGGGCTGGAACGTCACCAGTTTGCGCAATTTTCGACGTATATTTGATGAGCAAAGTAAAAAAGTAGCGATAACTTTTGTTCACTCAAAATATATTCTCAGGCTGTAACTTTGGCGCAAAAAATGTGCTTCTATTTCTTGCAAATTAAAAGTTACAGCCATTTGAAGTTAACTGGAACGTCACACTAAAAGAGAAGTGGTCTAAGAGCTTGTACAACATTTTCCAAAATTTCGTAATGTTTTCAAAAACCTGGACAAGTTCGTAGGTGAAAGATCAAAGAATACTCTACGCACAAAAAATTTATAAAAAATTGCATTTATAGTTGTTTTGGATGCAAAAATGCGAGACTGGAACGTTACCAAAAAAAAGACTGGAACAACACATAAAGTTCTCTTACTTAGGAGTCATGCAAAAACGACCAATGTGAATAAATAAAACACTAAAATTTACTTAAAAAATTTTATTTGTTTATTTTTTATTGGATAAAAAAACAACATCACTTCATGTTTGATTATACTATTCAGTAGGTACGTAAATTCTTTCAAAAACAATATTAAGTGAAATTATTTTCTCATAAAGTTGTAAAGAAAAAATTCAATAAAATAAAATAGAAATTGATATATTAATAATAAATGTACTCTCTTTGTTTTGTGAGGCTTTGGACTGTAAACAAACAAATGACAATTACAAAAGCACTAGATAATAAAAAAAAAATTTTCATTGAATTCCCCTTTTCCGCGGCCTTGGCCATATCTAGTTAACATCCTAATTTTTTAACTCTCCTAAATTTCCCCTTAAAAATGTTTAACAGTCCAGCGCGAATATCCCTACTATATACAGCAACATTACTTATAACAAATATAATTCGTATTTAGTTTGTGCGTAAATCTTTTAAAGTGCTCAAGTTTTGCATGAGGAAAGGGCGGTTTAAACGAGACAGAATTTTCCAAACATTCTTGAATATGATCACCTTGCACAGCGGCTTCGGCTGACTGTTTTGGCACAGCGACTTCGGCTGACTGTTTTGGCATAGCGGTTTCGGCTGACTGTTTTGGCACAGCGACTTCAGCTGACTGTTTTGGCATGGTGGCTTCGGCTTTGGTTGTTTAGCTTAAGTCAAGATTGTAATAATGTAGTAATAGAATAGTAAGTTCACCTTAAGTAACACTGTACTGTATTAAAAAAAAGGATTGTATTAATACCATAAACTATGTTTTAAATCCCTTTTTTCGATAAGTCAGACCGATAGGAGGTGCCCAAAAGAATTATTTGATTTTATACAAAAATGACTGCATTTCATTATCTTCAAGGTTGAGTGCTGTACTTTGATAACAAGCTTCCATGAACAGCCAGACAATGTAGAAGGTTGCCACACTTATATTTATATGCGATACAAATATAAGCACAAACCCAATATACCTTTTTTTGTTAGACCATTTGAGGTCATTTTTCGATTTATATAAAAATATTTAACCTTAGACGTTTTAAGTTCTTTGATTAGTATTATTTTATTTTTATACGCATTTACAGCCAAGAAATTTCAATTTAAAAGTGCACTATCCTAATGATTCCTCGTCCATAGTTTTGTATGTATTTTTCCATACTATACTTTAGATTTATTATGGTGTGTAGTGAATTATAAATGGATTCAAACAAATAGTTTTTAATTAAAGAAACATGAAAAGATATTTTTCATGAAGGCACTAAAAGAAAATTACAAAAAACCTTAGGAGGTCAACAGGTAATAAATAAATTCCTAATAAGTAATATTTCATTTATGAAAAATAATGAAATTAAAATAATTTTGTTATAGCTTTTCAAAATTTCACTAAATGAACATTTTCAATGAAGGTCTAAAATATACCTAAAATCCAATTTTAATTTTCCGATATACCTTGAAACTAATTAACAAATGAAATGGACAAATTATATTTAGAATTCGATTTTAATTATCACATTCCAGTAGATCATTATACATTGATATAATTAAAGTTTTTACTGCGTTTAGTTTTTATTTCAAATTTTAGGTTTTATCTCTTTTAATTTTCCAATCTCATCTAAATAATAACAAAAATGTATGAAAAACAAAATATATAAATTCTATGGTAATAACACGTTTTGTATTAATGTTTAATTACAATTTAATTACAAATGTTACAGCCAAAATAAAAGTTGGCAAAAAATAAACTAACAAACTTTAATTCAGGTGATGTTGTAATACTAACTCTATAACTACAGGTCGTTTTAATATGATTTTTTATTATACGAGTGCAGATACATAGATATTGTATATTTTGTAGCTGTTTTTTTAATAAAGACACGTGTTTCACTATACGAGTACATTTTTTTGTAAACTGAATATTGGATTGAATCTATTTTGTTGTATAAACTCGAAAGTGAAAGAGAGTTAGTAGAGAACTATGTTGCTGTCAGCATTTCGTTGTAATTCAAAAATTACGCGTAAACCTTAAGCTTGAAAACGTGACAAGCTAAAAAATCATTGCGAAAATTCAAAGGACAAAATGAATGGACGTTAAAGCGAACAATATCAACGAAATCTAGAAAGTAAAAAAAGGTGGGCTAATTGTAAAGTATTCTAATACATATATTATGATTGATTTATTAATATTTTGGAAAGAAAGTGTGATAATAAATAAAAAACAAAAAAATACTGAATATTAAACTTGATTCAGACCTGGATTTCAAATATCACATTTCTTAATAAACTATTTAAGTGACTTATGAATTGCCTCATCTTTGTGGAGTGGTCCCAAGTCAAGTTAATTAGCACTATACTAAGCTAGTAAATTACTAGCTATAAAATAATGCATCCCCTTTAGTACGTTTTAATCGCAAAAATACATTCGCATACATATATAAATATTTAAACAAATACATACATATACATACGTATGTACAATACATCTAAATGGATTTTCACCAAAAAAGAAACACCAAGGGTGACCAACGGACTAAATGCTAGATGTTGGTAAATTTTTTGATGGGGAAACTGTTGGTCTTTATGATTACTGACTGGAGGGTTCATATATATGTACATGTATTTTTATATCACAGTACATTTGTTCATATATATATCTTTGGGCGTATCTACTGTATACCCCTATACCACACTGTGTGCATTTTGCTGACCCATAGCAATAGTGGACTCTGCGACGTTGGCTGATTTTGAACAAAATAATTAAAGTTCCGTGGGGTTTTGTAGCGAACATTGGAGTGCGTGAGTAATTAAAATTCGAAACATTAAAAACCGTAATAGGAAAATCTGCAGGCCATCATTAAGGCATCTTTACGGACTATCAATACTAAATAATTTGTTGTATCTTAACTAGTATGTATGTCCCCGACTAACTAACTCACAATGTTTGAGATAACTTAAATGGACTAAAAGCTGTTTTTATGTTTATCTAGTGAAATATAAGAGAAACAACTCCACAAATAAATAAAGTGTGCTTTAATTAAATAACGCTTTAAGATACAATTATTTGAATAAATTGTTTGAAAATGTAATTTTTAGATATTTTTCTATTTTTTTAATGGAAATAAAATAAAGTCAAGAAAGACTTTTTAATTCTTTGGCTTGGTGTTAAAAGGGCCAAAGTCAAGTTTTCTTTTATTTGGCTCCAACAGCTAATCTCTAACTTAACTCAAACAGATTTATAAGGGTTCTTCTGGGCAATGTTACTATCAATTTATATGGAAAATAAAAACTTTTAATCAAATTTTCTCAAAACTCCTTTTTTGACATTGGCCCTTTTAGCACCAAGCCACAGAATTATACCCTTCCTACTACCAGTTTTTGTGATGATATTTGTAACGCATTGAAATATTAGTCTTAGATCCATCTTTAAGTATAACAATCAGAACCACTTTCTGTGTCGATTTAACGATGTCCATCCGACAGTAAGGCTGGTTGGCTGGAGTCCATGTAAGCTAGTTATCAACGAACAGTTCGCAACTTTAGAGATAGTTTAATCAAATTTTGAAAAGCCATTTCCTTTAATGCAAGGACAATCTGTATATTTTTTTGATCAAATAGGATCATTCTTTTGGGTACCTCGGATAAAACTGCCTTTCCGGAATAGAGTTTTTGACCCTTTGTAGCCACAAATTTATTTATATATTAACAAAACTTAGAATGAATATTAGTTATTGCAACAGAAAATAATGTGTTAAATATTGTTGGAATCGGTTCATATTTGAACATACCTTCCATACCAGACAAACTCTCAAAAGTCACTTAATTGAGCTTAAAAAAATCACCAAAGATATGTTCCTAAGAATTAATCGGGGTTGACAACTATAGCATTTCTTTCATTCCATTTCAGGTTTGGCTCATCCACAAGAGTAGGTAGCCCATACAACCAGAAACCGATGCATTTTTTTAATTTTCTTAAATACCACGATCATTAAAAAAAAAACTCGTGAAAATGAGTATTAAATCATTCAGTTAGAATTTGGATGTTAACAAATTGGCAAGAAACAAAACAAAATCCAATTTATAGCAACAAAATACATGGTTCGAGAGAACAAAAAAATATTATCTCTTAACATTGTTGCCATGACACTATTATTTTTGTAAATATTATGAATATTTTTCAAAACAGAAATAAATTCTAATATAAAACAATTTTAGATTTTTATATTTTTTTAGATATTTTCGATCCCAAAATTTTTTATAGAAAAGTTTTCAATAAAAATATTTTTCTTTGGAAAATTGTTCGATAAAAAATATATTTTATTGATAATTTTTTGATAAAAATATTTTTCTGTAAAAATTTTCGATAAAAATTTGTTAATATAAAAAAATTTTCAAATCTTCTATAGAAAAATTGTTGATGAAAAAATTTTCTATAGAAAAATTTTTGATGAAAAAATTTTCTATAGAAAAATTTTTGATAAACAAAATTTCGATAGAAAATTTTTTCTATAGAAAAATTTTTGATCAAAACATTTTCTATAGAAACATTTTTATTAAAAAAAGTTTTCTAAAGTGAAATTTTTGATAAAAAATTTTCCAGAGAAAAATTTTTGATCAAAACATTTTCTATAGAAAAATTTTGATAAACGAAAAATTCTATAGAAAACTTTTTAATAAAAAAAAATTTCTGTATAAAATTTTTTGATAAAAAATAATCTATAGAAAAATTTTTGATAAAAAAATTTTCTATAGAAAAATTTTTGATAAAAAAATTTTCTATGGAAAAATTTTTGATAAAAAATTTTTCTATAGAAAAATTGTTGATACAAAATTTTTCTATAGAAAAATTTTTTTAACAAAATTTTCTATAGAAAAATTTTTGATAAAAAAATTTTCTATAGAAAAATTTTTGATAAAAAAATTTTCTATAGAAAAATTTTTGATAAAAAAATTTTCTATAGAAAAATTTTTGATAAACAAATTTTCTATAGAAAAATTTTTGATAAAAAAATTTTCTATAGAAAAATTTTTGATAAAAAAATTTTCTATAGAAAAATTTTTGATAAAAAAATTTTCTATAGAAAAATTTTTGATAAAAAATTTTCTATAGAAAAATTTTTGATAAAAAAATTTTCTATAGAAAAAATTTTGATAAAAAAATTTTCTATGGAAAAATTTTTGATAAAAAATTTTCTATGGAAAAATTTTTGATAAAAAATTTTCTATGGAAAAATTTTTGATAAAAAAAATTGTCTATAGAAAAATTTTTGATAGAAAAATTTTCTATAGAAAAATTTTTGATAAAAAAATTTTCTATAAAAAAATATTTATTAAAAATATTTAAAAAAAAATGGAGTAGAAAACTTTTTCTTAAGGAAAATAAAATGAAAACTGATGAAGAAAATGTTTGTGCGTGAAAGTGAATGCAGGTTCAAAAGAAATTTGAAGAAAAACTGATCAAATAAATCTGATTTGTGTGAAGCAGCTAGAATTAACCTCTTTATAAAAACAATTATTTCTTTTTTTAAATAAATTAATTAAATTTTCAGTACAATTTCATTATTTTTGAGGGTTTTTAATAACTATAAATTTTATTTTTTTTTATATTCCTATTAAAAATTTAGTTGATATACAATTTTTGACTATTTTAGTCAATTATTTTTGTTTAGCAAGTGTGTACCCTACAATAGGAAAATGTAATAAATATTTTTTTCTTTAGGGCTTTAAACAGGCTAAAACTTAGATGGCGCTGTTCTTATATAAATACATTTGATAAAAGTCTCACTATTATTTTATAAAATGTATTACTTTGGCTTGATAATATAATATATTAACATGGAATACTTTGATTTCCTTGAACCATAATTTTTTACCAAATTTGGTTTAGATCTTACCATAATTTGATTTTACACTTAATGAAAGCATGATTCTACAGAATCATAATTTAATCACAACTTATCAATACAAAATTTGTCGACCAGAAACGTATTTATAGAAATAAAAAGAGTTTTAAAAAATTAAAGGGTATTTGAAATTCGATTTAATATCTATTTTAAGCAGAATTTATACAATTTTATAATAACATTAGGCTTTGTGCATCGTCATGCAATCAACATGCAACGCAATTTCTATAAATAACAAATCTATTTTCCAATTTCAACAGTCAATGACACTCCAGCCACAACCGACAATAGTCAATAATCAAAAGAAAAAAAACTGCAAAAATTGGCTGAAGACCTGTTTCGATGAATTGAAATTATTAAACGGTACGTTCTCAAGCTATAAACGCCCTCGCATAAAAGAGGCAGCCTCAGCAGCCAGAAAAGATTAAAATTTTGCACGGTCATATTGTGGCCAAATTGTAAAGACACAAACACTTCCACTCACACAAAATCATAAAATTGGCTACATAAACTATAGACCAATTTTCTATTGCCACATAATGTTGTTAGATTCTACAGTTAAGATGTGAAGCGAAGAAAAACAATTTTAAATTCCTTATTTTTTCTTTGTAAAATAGAAATGAAATAAATTTCTTAGACAATTGGTTTAGTAGACATGCGCAAACAGCTCTCCTTTTTAACTTTTTCGCTGAAACTCAAGGAGACAGTTGAATATATAGACATGTGGACGTATATGAATCAATATGTGTTGGCCCCAAAGGAAGAATGTAACCATGTTCGAATGTATATGAGTATATGAGTTTAATAAAGAATTTCATTTTTTTCCACCCAAAGTTATTTTATATGCCTTAGTCCAAATGGCTTTAAGAACTGTTAAAATTAAATTTTTCTACACCACCAAAAGAGCATCATCTCCTTTAGTGATTGACCACTTTATTCATTCACTTATTTACATTTTCGTATTTTCAAAAACTACCCACTTGTTTGTTCGTCGAATTATTTTTCATTTTTTGGGCTTGTTTTTGAATTTAGCCACTTAACTTTGACTGTCATAGAAAGAGTATGTGAAAAAATACTCGTACAACTCAATTTATGATTTATCGGTTTGCATGTGAGTCCAAGATTCGCTTGATTTGGTTTTTGGTTAAATTTTTTGCTAACTTAAAGTTTTTGGTGAAATTGCCTTTTGGGAATGGGAGAATGTAGAAGAGGTTCAATAAAAATTTTATGATTGAAAATTGTATTGATCACTGATGCCATGACTGGAAGC
Organism: Stomorhina lunata; assembly: GCA_933228675.1. NCBI lineage: Eukaryota > Metazoa > Arthropoda > Insecta > Diptera > Rhiniidae > Stomorhina > Stomorhina lunata. The sequence goes on along the minus strand of OW121742.1, from coordinate 128,816,717 downwards.
TTTATAACAAACACGTACATTTTCATGCCATTGGAATTATTTATGTATTTGTTATAAACTCATTAAACAAATTTTAATTAAACGTGAATGCAAAGAGTTTATAAAACTAATTAACCCATTGAATTTTTAATTAGATAAATAATTTTATTCAATTGAGTGATGTAGGATATGTTGGATGCCAAGCAACGATTCTGATTGGTTTTAACTTGATAAGCACAGACTTATCTTTGTTATCCTTCATCTCTACTGTGGACACTAAGCTCCTCGTGGTATCACCTTGAGAACTACGTTAATACCCGTTGATGTAGTTTGCTATGAAAAATCTAAAATTAGAATTAAAACGGCCTCCCTAATATTAGAAGAAGACGTCCGAAACTTCGATGGAAAGACAAGGTAAATGAAAATCTTTCAAAGCCTCGCATAATATTGAGGAGCATGGAATTCGAAATTATGCTCGGCCTTTGAAATTAACAGGCTGTAGATATAGGCCATTAAGTAAGAAAGTAAATAATTTTATGAGTTTATTAAATTACTGGCTAACTATATCAAACTTAGCTTTAGAATGTTTATGACAGTTTTTATATAGTTAGCACTAATGGCTATATCTTCGAGAGACTTAGATCTTCTTCGAATCTTTAAACATTTTCGTATGGCTTAGTTGATTAGCACGTCGATTACTATGCATAATATATCACAGTACGCCTGGGTTCAACCCCCAGTCGCAGCAAACATCAATTTCTGTAATTATTAATTTCTATTGTAATTATTAATTTATTTATATATAAAATTCCCACATTATTAACACGCCATTTATGTAAATAAATAAAATTGATTGTAGAACAAACAGCTTTAAAATGCGTCAACCTAACACAACTTCACTGTTCTAAACATAGACGTGACTTACAATTACAGTGTAATATAAAGCATTATCTCTACTATTTACCACCTTTCATATCTCTACTAACCCCTTTCCAAAGAAGGTAAGGTAATTGGCTACAAATATCAATATTTTTTCAAACAAATACTGCTTATGTAAACTAAAATTGCTGTACCAAATTTCATTGAAATCGGTCCACATTTGGCTAAAGCTCTAAATGAAACAAAAGGCTCTAAATGAAACAAAAATCACTAAAACGCTCGTAAATCTGAAGTTAATGAGAATTTAAAGTTTATTATACCCTTCACCACCATAGGTGGAAAGGGTATTATAAGTTTGTACTGATGTTTGTAACGCATAGAAATATTTGTCTTAGACCCACCTTTTAGTATACCAATAGGCATAGAATCACTTTCTGAGTCGATTTAGCGATGTCCGTCCGTCCGTCCGTCCGTCCGTTCGTCTGGCTGGCTGGACCCCCATGTAAACCTTGTAATCAAACTACAGGTCGCAATTCTAAAGATAATTTGATGAAATTTGGCACAGATCATTTTTTTGACAATGGGACCATGGCTATTGAAATTGGTCAAAATCGGTCCATTATTTATGGTACCTCCCATAGGTCCCACTTCCCGGAATTGCTATATTGGCCACAAATATCAATATTTTTTCTTGAAATTTAAAACAAATACTGCTTCTGTCAAATAAAATCATTGTACCAAATTTCGTTGAAATCGGTCCACATTTGACCATAGCTCCCATACAAATTCTTCTTTAAAAACGCACTAAATGAGACAAAAAATCACTAAAACGCTCGTAAATCTAAAGATAATGGAAATTTTGAGTCTATTTTTTGCATACATAATTTTTGTAACAACTGTAATCAATCTGCCAAATTTCGAGATAATCGGTCCACATTTGACCCTAGCTCTCACATAAGTCCAAATGACGGAAACAGGTTGAATATATAAGTTTTGAGAAAATGTTTGTTGATGGCAAAATTTAGCAAATATTTGTCTTTACACAGGAAAAATAACACCTTTGACCTTAGTGGTGAAGGGTATCGTATGGTCGGCTTGACCGACTATAGCGCTTTCTTACTTGTTTTTTCAATACATAACAACTGTAATCAATTTGCCAAATTTCGAGATAATCGATCAATATTTGACCAAATGACGGAAACAGCTTAAATATATAAGTTTTGAGAAAATGTTTGTATGAAGGCAAAATTTATCAGATATTTGTCTTTATACAGGAAAAATAACACCTTGGACCTCAGTGGTGAAGGGTATCGTATGGTAGGGCTTGACCGACTATAGCACTTTCTTACTTGTTTTAAAATAAAAAGATTATAAGAGGAAATGATCCAAATTGTATTACGAAGAAATCAAAAGTTTCGAAGAATTGAGGTTTAATCCCATTTTTACAAAATCTCATACAATCTCATAAAATAAGATAATTTTTACTCACTTAATATTTTAAGCCGTAAATATTATTTTATACCCTACTAAAAATTGGATAGTATTTATGAACAACAGATAACACTGGATAACTAGGATTATCTAACGAGGTAACAAGGTACAATCAAGAATAGTTATTAAATTAACAATAATGTTAAGAAATTCTACAAAATACTGATCTCATATATCTATGGAGAGTCTGGAGTGTGTTACTTTCTAAAATCAAAAAAGTTTTTTGGGACTGTCTCGAAAAATTACGAATGTTCAGATCTAAGTGGTTTTAATTCGACCTAACTCTCTAATAAATTTTTATTTACATGAAATTTGCATGGATTATTATTTCATTCAACCTCTTGCGCTGGCTCATTTAGTGATTTGTGTTAATTTCACACAATAGGGGGCCCATAAGAAAGATCACCTTCGCTTCTTTTGCTACAAAACAACTGCAAAACACAAAGAAAATCATAAAAAAATGTATTTTCTCTTCTTTTTTTATCTCGTATATGCCAGATATTTATGAATCCATAAATTGCGATTAATAAAATTTACACAACCTTTTGCTTAGCCGGCCGGCTGCATATTTAGCACATGTGACATTTTATAAGCAACTGTTTTTTTTTTTGTATATTTACTACTCGTATGATTTTCAAAAGCACAATACAAATAAAATTCATATACTCCATGAATTTTTGCAAGTTCCTTTTGGAAACTGCAACTTTTACATTTATTAGCCATAAAATGTTTTAACCATTGCAGTTGTTATGGCTAAACTATGACCAGGAACATCTTTCCATGCTTACACTTTGCTGGAGCTTCATGTGTTTGTGCTCCAGCTTAATGAGATTTTTTTTATAAATAAATTATCCAACAATAGCCAACAGTTGAAGTTAAAATCGAGAAAGTCAACAGAACCAGCCACTAAAATGGCAGTCACTTTTGGTATGAGTTGTGATGATTGAAGGTGGTTCGTTTTGTGTGTGAAACATTTGCGCGGGCGCAAATAACAAAACATTTAAATTGTCCATATAAAATGTTTCTGTCTTTTTTTTATTGAAATTTATGATTTTTTGCAGAATTATTTAATACACTAATGAAATATTTGTTAGGTAGACATAATTTTTAGAGCAACAGTTAAAAAGGGGCAATTGTGATGATAAATAATATATATATATAAATATATTTGATATAAAGACCCGGTTTTGCGCGAGTTGTATATAAGATTATAATGCTCTCTTGCAACACGTCGATTCTACTTATAAAAGTTTACAAAAACATCACTTAAACAAGCAAGAGTGTTATATTCGGCGGGGCCGAATATTATATACCCACCATCAAGTTGTGTTATTCAGAATGTGAATCAAATTCAATTTCTAATGCATCTACCGCATATAAAGTCTAAACATTGATTAATAGCTATCTAATTTCCTTGGTGCAATCTTAATATGTTGATTATACCTCCGAATCTTTTTGTTCTAGATATAAAAAGGGGATGTGATACATATATAAGAATTATAGCCAAATGTTCACCGATTGTATCGAAATTTTACACACTGGCTGGTATTTATAAAGAGCTTATCCTTGCAAATTTAATGGCCATAGCTGTCATAGTTTCTAGTTCAATAGCTTTTAACTGGCCTTTGCTACATTTTTTTTTTTAGTTTCCGGGAGTGTTTTTTATATGAAAGCTATAGTCGTATATGAACCGATTCCTATAAAATTTGATATACTGACCAATAGTTGCATAAAACTTCCCTATTCTAAATTAAGTCGTCATAGCTATTACAATTGTATTCAATTTATCAGCATTAATGTATTTCCAGGGGCGGTGTTATATGGGAGCTCTAACTAAATGCGAAACGATTTCATCCATTTTCAATACACAACTTTTTGAAGCTATCGAAAATACTTTTGTAAAATTTTGTCCTTCTAGCTCTTTTCGTCTAGCCGCGATCGCGATTTTATCTGACGGACAGACGCACATAAACCCCCTTTTCTTTTTGTATTTTTGTGTTTTCGTAAGTTTTTTATATGGGAGCTATGGTCAAATGGTGACCGATTGTAACAAAGTGCACACTGGCTGGCATTGATATAAGACTTTATCATTTATTGACATTTAAGTGCATTTTAGGTTGTATTTAGGCTGTTTCCGTAAGTTTTTTGTATGGGAGCTGTGAACCGAAATGTGAACCGATTTCAATGAAATTGTATATGATGCCTAGTGCTTATGTAAAACTTCTATATACCAAATTTAATCATCATAGCTCTTATAATTTATCAATTATTAGCGAATAAGCCATTAGCCTAGACGAGGTTATACGGGAGCTGTGGTCAAATGTGAATCGATTTTGCCTGATTTCAATACCAAACTTTTCCAAGAAATAAAGAATATTTATGCCAATTTTCAGTGACCTATATCTGTTTCTTGTTACACTTGTATTCGTAAAGAACTTAAAAACATTGGGACAGTAATTTGAGTGACTTTATATTTAAACTATTTTCAAGTATTGAGACAAAGTAACGATTTTCGCGGAAAGTTTATATGCTTCCATTTACTATCTACTAAACCACTTAAAATCGGTTAGAAAAGGCTTAGAAAATAACTTTCCACTTTTAGAGTGTTTTTAAAAAAAAGCTGTCTAATTAAAGTCCTATTTTTGAAAGAATATTAGACTTAATCAATTTGTTGAAACATAAAAAACAATGAAAATAGAATTGTGAAAATTGTCATTCATGCATTTTAATTTGTTTTCCATTAATGTTCTAAAAATATTAAAAAATAAAATCTCTTGACATTTTTTCAAATTACATAAAATAAAACAAATCCCAATCCAAAAAATGTGTGTACTTAACATGCACTAATGAGCTCCAATTTCAAACCAAAAAACATCCGGCATAAATTTGTGTCTGTCTCTGTTGTTTTATTTCATTTAGTCTTTTTTCTTAGTTTTTTATTATAATTTCCAATGTCACAACTTGTGAAATAAATAATCTTCTCACCGCTCCATGGAAAACGATGACGACGATGATGCAGTTGTTAGAGTTAGTTAGTGTTGCTGTTGCTGTTTTTTGTTGCGGATGATAAAGTTTATCCCTCCAATTTCAATTTTATTATTTCTTTCCTTTCCTAGTATGTATAAATGTATGTATATAAGAATTTGCTGCTTAAACAAATCAATGACAAAGTGTTTGCACTAATGTAATGTGACGGGAAAATGCTGTTCTGCATTACAAATATTTTACTTCACTTTCATATCAAAATCTCCCTCCCAAGGCATGTATCCATCCGTCCCCACTCTTTTTGATTATGTGAGTCTCAAATAAACTTATTATAAACATCATTATTCTCATCATCAAAGGCCATACCAAGATACGAGATACTATTTTCATTGAATAAAAGGGAGAAATTTTCTCTTATTTGCTTTTGAATTATTTTTGTTGTGTTTTTGGTGGGGAATGTAAATACGAGTACACGTGTTCTTGCCACAAATATTGAGCCCTTAAATGCCTTCCTTATATTCCTTGCACTTGAAGACAACTTCAAACAGCCTGAGTGGCAGCAACTTGCTTGCTTGCCCGTCTGCTGCCAGAACTGTCTGTCTGCCTGCCTGCCTGCTCTTATTGCAGCCCCACAATTGTCAATGAAATTTTCATCATAAATTTTATTTCTTAAAATTGATGTCGCATTGCTTTGAGCTTAATTTTTATGTTTGAATGTATGAATGTTTTCAAACTTTATTTTCCTTTTGGTTGTTGTATTTTCCAAAAATTGTATTATTGAATAAAAAAAAGGAAATAATAAGGGAAAACTTGTCGACTTATAAACCTTTAACTATAATAAACAAAGTTTTAACTTTTATAAATTTTTTCTAGCGTACAGAGCCAATTTTGATGTAGAGAAACTGATGAGACTTTATTAGAAGTTTAAATAATGGTTAAGACGCTTCTAAAAATGCTTTCCGTTGCATATTTAGAAGCTTTTTAACCATTATTTAAAGTATATTATTTGATGAAACAGGTTTACTACGTTGGATATTATCAACAATTACAAAAATCCTCGAATTTGTTTTAGTTAACTTAGGTATATTTTTTCTATAGCCGATAGAGTTTAACCTCCTACATAAATTTCTGCATAGTTAATAGTGCCATCTAGCGGATTCTAATGTATGTTATTGGAATACTTAAGTAGAAACATTACTTTTGTATTAATATAAATATATTTCTTAAAATTTTTGAATCTTTATCAAGTAGTATGGATCAGCCTTTCAATCCAGCATTTTCGACTTTCCTTTCGTATCTGCCTTACACATGCTATACACTCATGCATTAAATATATGACAGAGCAACTGACTGACTGAATGAAACTCATGCTTGATGGATACCAAGGAATTTATATATTTTTTGTCATTTGTTTCCAATTACTTAGTCATTCCCCCATGTGCATAAAAATCTACACGCTGGCAATTATATATAAATCAACTCAAGAATAAAACAGAAGCACAAACAAAGGCTAAAAAAGAGTCTAAAACTTTTTGAATGTCACCAGACTCACACAACCACAAGCGGCATTTTATTAACACATTCCGATTTATTTCATATTTTTGTTCCTTTTTTTGTAGGATTTTATTTTTGCTTTTTTATTTTTCTTTAATAGATGCAACTCAAAGCATAATCAACAACGCGTTAAAGATACTATTTTTATTATATTAAGCACATGAATATATACATACACACATATGCATTCATACATATACTAATATGAACTTGCTCGTGTTCAGATGAATATGACTTTTATGAATTTCAAAAAGTCGCTGTTTTTAATAATAAACGCATTTTTCTGCATTAAAAAACGACAAATGAGTGCCTTCATCGAGGCATTCTTAAATTTATACACTCACTTATAAACTTGCTTGCACAAGTTAATTTGTACATGTATACTTTTTATTAGAGAGGCTCATAAAAAGAAATTGAATTCATATAAATCTTAGTTTATCTCAGCGAAATGGTTAGAGGCAATATATTTTTTTTATAAGCATGAAAAATATATGTTATTCCTGAATAGCTGAATCATTCCCCTACTAAGCAAAATAATGGTATTATTTGTATTTTAAATGTGCAAATTTAATACAAAGAAGGTTACCCGAAGCTATCTTTCTGTAAGAACTTAAGACTAATATTTGTAAAAAGTAGAGCCAGCTTATTACAAAAATCCCAGCAGTTCCAAACCGTCTATAAGATACCTTTTAACAATGAGGTCAAATACGGACCAATTGCACTGTGCTCGATTTTGACAACTTTTCTACCGACAAAAGGGACCCCTAGTGGATAAAAATAAATCGTGTACGGTAAATTCAATGGTGATAACCGTGTTTTTAGGTTAACTTTAGTTTTCGAGATATAGCTTTATAAAAAAAAAAATGGAGGAGGTTGCGCAATAAATATTCGCGTAACTCGAAAACAGTTTATTTTTATGAACTAAGTAAAAAAAACGAAATTCGGCAACAAAATTATCTTTCATGAATACTCATTGCTGTTTTAATACGACATTATAGTTGTTCCATGGAATCTATTAACCTTATCTACTGACTAGCTCATATTAAATCCGTAGTTATCTTAGTAATATTGGATGCAGTTCTTTAATTAAGGACTGCTGGGATATGTTTATACACGTAAATGTCACATATGTATATGTAAGTTTGTTGACATGAGTGTTTCAAGTCAACCGAAATATGCATCAAGATCCCAACCCAACAGCTTCACTCTTACTTATTTCATGCTTGACAAATTCGACAAGAAATCCTTTAAATGTATCACAGACAAACGGTGTATGTTTGTTAGTATGAGTAAAATATGTATGTATGTATTCATGTGATTGAATGAAATAGCTTCAGTTGAATATCTTTCATGTTACACAAACATGTGTTGAAACTATATTCATCATTTATAGAAATAATACTTATATTCATATGATGAGAGTAGACTTTTTTTAATGTAATATAATCCAGGATTTCATATAATCATTTCTTCTAAAAGACTTATCTGCTTTGAAGCACCAAAAATTTGGGTACAAAATAGATGCATTAGATATTGAAGCCATTTCAAAATATTTCTTTCTTAATTAAAAATAGAAATATTACAAAATATTTAAATGCATTCCTTTAGATCTCATTTAAGAAAAGATGACAGAGATGCGTTTGGGTTTATTTATTTTGTTTTTATATTTAATTTCTCCCGCCCAAAGGAAAGGGGAGCTTTTTGTAATAATACGAACAAGGCGTATGTTTATTTGACATTTACTGACGCTTCATGGATCACACAATATTCGTCTCATTTAAGATGTGGTGTTGTTTTGTCAAGCTAATTTAAGACCATGATACGTAATTATAAGCATAATTAAGGGGTTGAGAATAATATAGAAAAATCATAGTACAATAAAACTTGAAAAAAAATCTTAAAAATAATTTAAACAAAAAAAAAAGATCAAAAGTATTTATTTAATACATAAATATGTTACTAAGCAAATGGAGAATTAAAATATATTTTATTTAATTTTCATATGTTTTCAGCTCATTTATCTCTTAATTTATTAGCGGCAATTGCAACACTTTGAAAGTGATATATAGTTTTAAACACCAATTAAATTTAACATTTAATATTGATCCCATCAATATAAAACAAATTAAGAACAACATTAATACCAATTTAATTTAAATGCTATCGATTGCAGCTAAACCAATTGATTGTGTATGTCGTACTGCCTTTTTAAGACCCTAAATGGGTAATATTGGTAAATTTGGGTAATAGCACTTTTGCTATAATGAATAAAGGCTTAGAATAGTAATTCTATTTCCAATTTCAATTTCCAATTTTGGTATCTTAGGGGCCCCTCCCTGTGTAACACATTTTAATAGAAATACGCGTACGAAATTCCTCCAGCGTAACAAAAGTCCCCCCTCCCCCCTTAAGAGCGTTACGTAATATGTGAACAGCTCCTTATATGTGAAGTTTAGCTTATTCCGAATCACGATACATATAAAAAGAAGGTACTTGAATTAGTCTAGATGATACAATGCAATGGGTTGAACGAATTGAAGGGTATGCTTTATTCGTATCTGACGATATAAAACATTTAATTATTTTATTTTTAAATACTACGCTATAATAATAAGTGGGGAATGGTACATTGTGTTTGTCATGATCCTTGTTACATTCAAAAATTTTGTTTTGACACCCAACTTTAAAGTTATCTATTTACTCAACCCTTTTGAAAATTGTACTTAAACTAAATACTCATATACATAATTTCCACGACATTTCAATTGGAACAATTGACACTTCTCTCAAAAAATAGCTGCATCCGATTTTATTTTTAGACACATTGAAAGCGACCTACTTTTTGACTCCGGCTCAGAACTACAAATGCATTAGTTAGCGAAGTTTTACATAGCTTAATACCAGTGGCTGGCTGAGTTATGAGGTGAACCGTCGGGGATCGAACTTGGGACCTCAGATATGCTAGGTGGAAGACTAAACTGCTATACCACAGCGGTTCATATAACTTAAGCAAATCTTTTAAAAACAATGAAAATCTTTCTCAAAAGTTAAAATCACAATAAAGCGTATAAATCTGAAGAAATTCCCGAAAATCTTAAAATTTCGTTTCCCTGGCTTCAATATATGCCTGTCTGTAAGCATTATTGTTAGATACTCGGTCCAAATTTTAAACTCATTGAGGTAGGGTATATGAAGCTAGGGCTTGACTTACTTATTTGTCTTTTTTTTCGTTTTTCAATGAGCTCCCAAATGACATTGCTTGTACAAGTGATTACAATTAATTGGCGACTCTTGAAGAACAAGAAAACCCCAAACACATTTTCCAATAAAACATAAATTGATTGTACGAGTATATGTCGCCACTGACAGTAGAGCTCCATTATTAACGCGATGAAGAAGAAGATGAAACTGCTGATACTGACTATGAGTGTGAAGCGTAAGCGGTAGATATGCAATCATTTAAGTATTTATTAAATATCGAATGCAAACATCTCTCGTAGCAGCCATGACACGGTGATGAAATCAATTCAATTGATTGTACAATTATTATCGTTCTTATTGTTGTTGTTATAATAATTTTAAACATGGCAAATGTATTTGTTGTATATTATTGTAGTCGGTCTGTGTTGGCCAAGTGAGAATTAAATACGTTGGGAAAATAACAAACCATCTAGTTAGTTAATTGTATGAAAAACTCTTTACAAATAAATAAATTTATTTATTTATTTATCCGAATGTATTTATTTGTGCATCTGTATGGGAGTGTGTGTGTTCAGAAGCGTGTGTGTGACTTTGGATGAGTGTGCAAAAGATACTCATTTAAAATTAATTTAATTAACGGGTAAATTTTTATCAAGTTTATTTGATATTCATTAACCATGAAGTACAGACTGAGAGCAGACAGCTAGACAAACATTTTACTCTGCTATTTAAATACACTTCAATACACGCACTTACACATATTTACACGAGCTTCAGGAGAATGTGTGTGTGAAAAAAAGACAGGATTTAACTAACAAAATTGGAATTATTTTCAAATTAAATACAATTTTAATCGTTGTAAATTAACTGAGAAAATTAAATGAATAAAATTAAAAATTTATTTTTTAAAGTTGTAAAAATCGTCATTGATAAGTTATTTATGTATTTGTATTTCCAAGATAGTCATTAAGGCTATTTTATTTTAACAAAGACATTTATGAACCTCAATCTTATGCTCAATTCAAATATTTGATATTAAGAAAACGTACAATCTTTTTTAAGGTAACTCCTTTTAAAATATTTTTCCTGCTAAAACTTCTGCTACTTTAACCTTTATTCAGACATAAAATTGCTCCCTTTTTTAAATATGCCAATATTCATTTTTTTAGCCATAAATAATTTTATATAAAGTCAATATTTTTTCCTGCGTCTTTACAATTCAATAAAATTTTAGATTTTTATGACTGTCTACGCTTCATTGACTTTATTATTATTGTAATATTTTTTTGCAATGGCGTTATATGTTATTGTAGTATTCAAGCAATTGTTGTTGCTGCAGCTTTTTTTAAAGAATTTATTTTAGAAATTCACATAAAATCATCAATTTTATACGCACATCAATTGGTAATTCGTTCAGTTTTATGACCAAATTATGGCAGAAGAATGCGCATTTTTGGGGCAAAAAAGCTGAACAGGAACAAATGGCTTAGTAGAATTTTGAAACCAAAATAAAGTTTAGAAATTTAACATAATATTATTTAAATATGCAAAGCCATATACAATAACATTACGTTTTGCCATACAAGAAATTAAAAAGAATAGGTTCAAATAATAAAGTACTATTAGGCCCTTTAATAAATCTTCTTAGAATTTTTGTTATAAATGTAATTTGTTCAAAAGGGATCATACATACTAATACTTTAGTATATTTAAGAAATCCATGCTCTTCGATCTTGTGCTCATTTTCTCCTATTTCGTAAGCCAAGTTGTGAAAGATTTTCCTCTACTTGGTCTTCATCAAAGTTTCGGACGTCCTTTTCTAACATTAAGAACGTCCATTTCTAACATTACAGTATTAAATTAGAAGTACTCAATAGTTAGAATTATTTATTAATATTAATCTGTCTGTCTGTCTGTCTGTCTGTCCGTCTGTCTGTCTGTCCGTCTGTCTTACTGTCTGTCTTACTGTCTGTCCGTCCTTCCGTCTGTTGAAAGCACGATAACGCCTAAACGAAAGTAGCTAAAATACTGAAACTTGACAAAACAATTTTTTGATTTTTGGGAAAATGTTGGTATTGAAATTGGGCAAAATCGGTTCCCGTATAACCTCGTCTAGGCTAATTGCTTATTTGCTAATAAATAATAAATTAGAAGTCTTACAGAAGCCCTAGGCAACATATACAATTTCATCGAAATCGGTTCATATTTAACTGTAGCTTCCATACAAAGCACTTACGGAAACAGCCTAAATTCCACCTAAAATACACTTAAATGCCAATAAATGATAAAGTGTAATAGCTATGGCCTATTAAGCACAAGAAAGTCTCATGTGAAGAGCCGCCATTGAGCCAAATTTTGTAACAATCGGTCACCATTTGACCATAGCTCCCATATAAAAAACTTACGAAAACAAAAAAATACAAAAAGAAAAGGGGGTTTTATGTCCGTCTTTCTGACAGACTAAAGCGCCTTAACGAAAAGAGCTAGAGCTACAAAAGTATTTTCGATATCTTCAGAAAGTTGTGTTGGGCGAAATCGGTTCACATTTAGTTAGAGCTCCCATAATGACATTTATGCTGATAAATTGAATCCAATTGTAATAGCTATGAGGACTTAGTTTAGAAAACTTAATTTTAAACAGAGAAGTTTTATACAACTTTTGGTCAGTATATTAAATTGTATGGGATCGGTCCATATTTAACCATAGCTTTCATATAAAAACCACTCCCGGAAACTACTAAATTGCCTCAAACGCCTGTTAAAAGCTACTAAATGATAGCTATGGCCACGAAATTTAGCATAAATAAGCTATATATAAAAACCGGACAATGTATAAAATTTTGTGACAATCGGTCAACATTTGGCTATAGTTCTTATATATATAACGTCCTCTTTTTATATCTACAATACAATCAAAAAGATTTGAAGGTACATTCAGTATATTATGATTGCACCTTTGAATTAGCTACACCTCGTAAATTTAAAACAACTTGATGGTGAGTATATTTGATTCGGCAGAGCCTACTATAACACTCTTTCTTCTCGAAACCAGCTATATCCGATCAAAAGTATCTATAAAGTTTTAATGATTGTTAAATTTTACCAGCATTACAGAGTAATGCAGAGGGTAATGGTGTTAGCATGTACAATTACTGTCAAAGGAAATAAATAGATAAATTGATTATTAAATTAATAACCGTTAAACGCAAATCATTTTGAAAACTCTAAAGTTTTTTCCCATGTGTAATTTCTTGTGTGTGTTTTCTTTCAATTAACAGGAAATAGTATTAACTAAATATTGTATTAAATAAACAAATAACAATATTAACGAATAAAATGTTAACACTATTTAATAAACAATAAAACTAATGGGACATTAAACATTGACAAGCGTAACGTAAACATTTTAAATTCTAACTTAAATTTATTTGATCTAAGCCTAAAAGTTAGTACGATTTGTTTTATAAAATGAAATGCTTTTGTTAAAATAAATAGTTTTAGAATTTGAAAATGGGATTTTAATTTAATGTCTAGGGCAAAACGCTTGAGTGATAAGACTCACGCTCTCTGTCATCTGTCATCATTAAGATAATGCGTTTCTAAAGAATTGAACGAAATTTTAGGTCAGTAGGAAAATTGTTCTTATCGTTTTCCGACTCTTCTTGAATTCAATATTAAAAAATAATAATCAATTATTTGTCCATAAAACTTAAAATTCAATTTGAGTTTTGCTGATATCAACACCATCAACGAACTAAGTACTGTGAAATTCTTTTCAAATATTTATAACATTTTCCAATTTAAATTAAACACGGATTGTTAATTTTTTTTATTTAGCCTCTCGTAGAGAACATCTGTGCAAAAAAAAAAGGAAAATTGTATCATTTAATCATCAGTTTCAGCTTCAGTTTCATCGGCATCATTATTTTCATCTCTATGCATAATTTATCGTTAAAAAGTGTCTCCGTTAAATCTGTTTATCACACAAACATTCACACTCACAATTCGAGTAGATACAATACAGGCCAGTTCGCATCAGTTCATAGATATTTTGTATTTGTGAGCATGAATTTGTGGCTCTTTGTAGAAATGTAAGTTTTTTTTTCCAGTATATTTGTATTGAACTCGATTGAACATCATTTACAACCGCCATAACCGTTGACACTTCCTGTGATTGAATCGCCAATTTCCGTTTGAAAAGGACATTTGTTCATTTATTCAATCTCTCTCTTTCATTCCGAGCAAAGACTCCTAAGCCCTTACTACGATTACACATACTTTCATACAAACATCAAATAGCACTCCTACTTACAAATTCTGCATAAAAATGGTGGGAGGTGTCATCATAGATGATAATTGTATAGATTTTTTTCCAACACACGCTTTAGATATTATTAGAGGTATTCACATTAACTGATTTCATTCATTTGATTTCCTTGTAAAAAGAAAGATTCGTGTATTGTCAACAATTATTGCATGCTCTTTGGTTGTGTGTTTGGCTAAGAACTTTGTGTAGGGTTTTAATCTTGGATAATTTAAGTTGATAAGACAATCTTTACCCAGTAAGAAAAAAGGTTTATTCTCAAATTGAGGATAATTTGAAAATAAATATTTTTTCAAAGGTCAAACGTTTGATACTGATTTGATGCTGATTTAAGAATAATAGCGTTCTCAATAAAAAGGGGACTTTATTCTCAAATTGAGAAATGCCTTTATTCTCAAATCATTATCAAACCTCATTCTCAAAAGTTTTTCAAATGTGGATATCATCTACATGTGGAACATAAATAAAATGGCGTTGTATTTTTGATCTTTTTGAGTTTGTTTATTTTGTTTTTGAAAACGGTGCATCATATTTGTTTTGCTTAAAATATATCTTTTTTATTGTTAGGTAAAAAAAATGTTAAGCAACAAAGAAAATTGAATGAATATTATTGAATTTTTAATCTTGATATTTTTTAAGCAAGGTTTTATGGTCAAATATGGATCAATTGTAAAAAATCCGAAAGAAATAACGAATTTGTTTGAAATGAACTGTCATTCCATTTAAATATCTTAAACATTAATTTTTTTAACATAAATTAGTTTTTTTTAAAGTTTGAAAAAAGTTTGAAATAAGGTTTGATATCAAATATATATAACACCATTTTTTAAATTATTCCCAAATCATCTTAGGGTTTGATAATGATTTGAGAATAACATTTATTCTCAATTTGCGAAACTATCATTTTTCAAACGTTTATTCTCAAATGAACCCTCATTTGAAAATGAATGTGAATCTCAAACATCTGTTCAGGTTTGAAAAAATTTTGAAAAAACGTTTGATATCAAATGTAAAAGTCATCATATTTCAAACATTTGACACTGTTCTTACTGGGTATATACGTTCATTCACATACTAAAGTAAACTTCTCTGCCTTGTGAATACCTCTATTATTTATAATTTTATTTTCTCGATAGATTTAAAAGTAAATTTATATTGGGAAATTGAAAAATTGCCATAAATTATGTCTAAAAAATATATAAATATCATATACATACATATATTAATGGAAGCAATTTATTCTTCCTTTTTCATAGGATAATTTGTTTTTATTTTTCACACCACTACCACCACTACAACCAGCACCATCATCATCATTATCGGTAAACATCGTCGTCATCATTATTGGCATCATCATGATGAAAATAAGTATTATCATTATCTCGTTAGGTAAATGAGTTTAAATTGTGCAATTTATTGTTAATGTGTAGACAATGATAATATTTATGTTATTAATTTTTTCATTTATTTTATAATGCGGGAAACGAAATGAAAACTGATGAAAATTTGAGTGGAAAAATAAACAGATATTTATTTTGTTGTATAACAAACCTTCGTCTAGGTTGATTCTGCTTCTAACTCTTTATTTAGTTTTCAATTGTTATTTTATATAAATGATTCAATAAAAATACTCTAGTATTCATTGATTTTTAATTTAATTTAAATTTATGGCTATCATTTACTGTTCAAATATTATATTTATTATAAAATTATGGTTTTTGATTATGCACAATTGTAATAGGATACAAAAAATTGTTTTAATTAATAGGACTCATTTAAAAAATAAATATTTACCAATGGGTATGGGCAACTAACATTTAATCCGAATTGTTGATTTTAAATTAGATTTAAATTGATTATTGAAGTGGCATCATTACAAAATCAATACAAAATTGGATTAGAGATTTAATAAACACCCGCACACTTTCATAAAAATAAATTAAGAATATTAAAATACAATAAAAAAATTTAAACTGATTTACAATTAAACGTTAAAAGTAGATTTACATTTTAAAGTAAACGAGAAGAAAACATAAATTTATTTTCAAATTTTAAAAGGGTGAATTAAGAATTTTATTTTAATTATATAAGTAAAAGTAACTTTTCAAATAGGTTTTGGAATTTCCGTTTCTCTGTTTATTTGAAAAAAACAACAAATTCCACAATGAAGCCTAATCTAGGTGTATTCTATCCGTTTCAACATGAGAGCCCTTCCTCAAAAGTGATTATTTTGAAATTCGTTATTTTGAAATTCGTTACGATATTTCCTGACAATGTGTGGATTCAGCACCAAAAGAATCCACACATTGTCAGGAAATATAGTCAAATCCTGTCGTCCGATATATTATAACTAAATGTGCCCTATGCGCGTAGCTGTACCACAAACTGAAAAAAATTTGAAGGAAAGACATTACTCAAATATCTAATTATTTTGAATCACTTTAATAATTTTGCCCGATCTAACATATGATCGATCAAATGCATAGTTTACGATTCAATTAATTTTAAATAATTTTAAGTGGGTCCATCTATCGAAAATTAATCGCACCAGAAACTTCCGTCGACTCATGCGCAAGAACTCTGCGCAAAGATCAAAGCATGATCAAATGCACAGTTTACGATTTAATTCATTTTGAGAAATTTCTAGTGGCGCTACCTGTCGGAAATTGGTTATACCAACTTTGGAAATAAGTCTCAAAAAGGGTGCATTAGTAAGATTCGGAACAGTGGAATATATTCATACATCTTAAATTCATAATAAGTAAATAACAACTACGACATCTACGTTATTAAAAATTAAAAATAAAAATAGAATATGCCATTGTCGCTCAGGCCCAACTTTTTAACACTCTTCACCAATGAGGTCAAGTGCACACCAAATATCAACAAATTTAAAAGATTTTCCTAACTTATAGACCTATATCATATTTTCAAAAAAAAAAAGCGGGCGTTCACCTCATGAATGGATGAAAAAACATTTGCATCCTTTCTCTTTTGTGTCTGTACACATTTTGCTATATTTTAAAAGCGATTTTACTGAAAAAAAAAAAAAATTTATTTATAAAAATGTATTGTATGTAACGAATTGTATGTACGAAATGTGTTCCTCCCCCCTAATATAAAAAGTTGATTTATCCGTAAAAGTTCGTTCGAATAAGAAAACCTTATTATAACAAAAAATTGATTACCATGACATCTGGAGTTGGCTAGTTAAATTAAATTTTCTTAGATTACAACAATTCTCAATAATTATTTGCATTCTCTACCAATTTCTTTACTGAAAATATGGATCAACTATTAAAGCATATTTTAGGGAGTCTCAAAATATTCCAAATCTAATCTTCAAAAAAGTGAATATATAATAATTTTTAGTTAATACCCTCTTGTTGATCAAGTGGATATGTAAGATTTTTATTTTACAAAGTATAATTTTTGATTAAGTTAAATTTTGAGTTAAATAATATTTTGAATCATTAATATACCTATTGTATAAATTTCTTATAAAGTATAGAATACTTTAAGGCAGTTGATTTAAAAATACATTTCACAAAAGAATATCCAGAGTATTAAATGTACAAGCCCTCAAAAGGCTGCTTCATTTTTTTTGTATTTTGTATTTATACCACGTGTAAATAAAATTTAAAATAAGTAGTAATATAACGGTCAATCCCGATTACTTGATACCCTTCATCACTAACAAAAAAATGTATTATTCTCATAATAAATAAAGCGACTATTGAGAGTGTGTCTTGTAATTGAGGTATGGTCAAATATGGGCGAAATACAATCAAATTTGTTACAAAATCAGGTATTTCTGGCAAATCTAATTTTTCTAGGAAATCTAAATTTCGAAAACGCCTCAAAAGCTGAGTTTATTTATAATTTTATTTTCATCCACAACCAAAATTGTTCACACTTTCGCATTTGGTATAAAATATTCAATCATTTTCATATTGCATTGTATCTAAATGAAAATTTCACAGTTTTTTGCTAACATATATATACCACCACAATCAATTGTTTTATAAAGTGGTATATGAGTAAGTACATACATATATACAAATGTATGTATGTATTTACATACAAATATATTTCTGTTTTTTTCAACAACTGATTTTTCTGTTAATTTATAAAATTTTTGTGATAAAATAACTGAACAATACCGCCGAATGGATATTTATTTAACAATACAAAATTTCAAAGCCAAAAATTCAAAAAAATTTGTAAAATAAAGTAAAGTTTTGTGGGTGTGTTGATTTTTAAAATTAACACAAAGCAGTCAATATGTGAGTAAATAGATGTAAAAATGCATATGTAAAAACTTTTTGGCCATAACTCTATGAATAATGGTGTTAAAAACAACATGTATTATGCAGAAAAACAAAAAATACATTCATACATATAAATTAATAAAGAGCCAAAGTGTTTATAGACGTAAAAAAATATGTACATATATACTAAATTCAATATAGAAACCAGACATACGGCAGCAAATACAATACAACGCATTGGTAATGTATCCTTTCCTATTTAAATATGACTGTGTTTTAATGTTTCGTTATAAAAAAATATACATAAAGTAAAATAATGGTAAAAATAAAATGTATGAAAATTATTTTTTAAAATTTAAATTCACTGTGTAATTTATGCGTCTATTAAAACCCATTATACGTATGAATAAAAAACAAATGAATGAATGAATGAACTTATTTACTTTTGCTATGATTGTTCATATGTTGTATATGAGTCTGACAGTATGTGTGTGTGTGTGTTTTAATATTCCCGACAATGTTTACTTAATTTAAACAATATCCTTTTCATACATATACACATATTCATATACATATATAGTATGTATGTAACTACATATAAGTACTTAGTCATTTGTGTAACTCTTTATAGATATGAAGATGTGAGAGGGAATGTTTCAAAAAATAAATAACATTTTAAGATTTTTTTCTATTTTCATTGTTTGGGTGTAAAAAAGGGAAAATTTAAATTCAAATTTGATACTTTCGTTATTTGATGTATTAAAAAAAGCTTAAATTTTTTTTAAAGAATTAAATTCAATTTTTAGTTTTTTATGTCGAAATTGGTATAAGAATATTTTTTCTTATTTCTGTTATTGAACATACGAATTTTTGATATGTGTAAGTATCCAAAAAATATCAATGATTTTTTTAATTTTTTGTAAATTTTATTTTATAATTTGAAGGATTTAGAAGGATTTATTTATTTGTTCTGCTATATAAAATTAGAAACACTGACCACACTCTGCCAATATCTTTTAGTTGTGAAACAAACCCAAAAGTTATCGAAATTACATATTAAAGACACAAACCAAGAAAATGTATGTATCTTATCTAAATATGTTACAATTTCCTATGATTCATTTTCTTTTGGTATGCATTCGTTCTAGTTGGAAAAGTAATGATAATAACCAAACTGTTTATTACTAGATGGCGCAGTTATATATGAGAGTATAATAATAATTAATATTGGTTGATTTGATTTAAACACTTATCAGTTTATTATACCCATCACCGCCATAGGAAGGGGTATATTGGTTTGTGCATGGAAATATTTGTCTGAGACCCACCTTTAAGTATACAAATTGACTCAGAATCACTCCCTGAGTTGTTTTAACGAAGTCCGATAGACATGATTATATCGGATTACTATTTAGGGTGCCTCCCAAAAGGATGCCATCCTGAAATATAGTTTTTGGTCCTTTACAACCACAAATTTTGTTATATTTTAATAATATCTAATACAAATACCTAATTTTGTAGGCATCGGCCTTTATTTGACCATACCTTCCATACTAGACACATTCTCAAAAGTAGTTAAAATGCCCATAAAAGCTTATAAATCTAAATATAAATGCATTTTATTACTAAAACTTTGCACAGATAAATATTTTGTATTTATAAATCTTTTACCGAAATTTGGTAACAATCGATCCACAATTGACCCTAGCTCCCATATCAGACCCTTATCCGGAAATGACATAAATATATTTAAATCTCGACATTAAAAAAAAAGACTTAGGGAAAAGTTGTTAAATTGTTGATCCATATGTGACCTTAGTAGTGAAGGTTATCATATAGTCGGGCTTGACCGACTATAGCTTTTCTTACTTGTTGTTTTATTATACTTATTTTATTGCGACCACCAACAGTCGCTAATTGTGCTTTTATAAGTTTCAATTTTATTATTTGTGGAAAATGTTCTTTTGTGGTTATTTCAATAAATTGTGTGAAGTTGTAATCATTACATATTTGGTTTTTGGTTAAAACACAGAACAGATATTTTAAAAATCAGACAACAGGACAAATCGATGTAACAATGTACTAGACAGCAACTACTATAAAGCGCTAGAAGTCCTCCCACTAATTAATTTCTAGAGTGAATGTTTTATGTATATTATTTTACAAATGTAAAGTTTATGGTTAATCAATCAGTAGCTCTTTAGTGTTAAGTGCATACATACATACATACATATGTAAGTAAAAATCATGAATTTATATTAAAATTGGTGGTAATTTCTTTGACATCAAGTTATCGTAATGATGTGTCAATATTCGAGCTTAACCAGAGAAAATACAATTTTAATGAAATACAGTCAAACTGTGGAGAAGTTTGTAGACACTGAAGCCTTATTATATAATACCCTACACCACTTAGATCAAGACTTGGCCGATTGTCAAAAAAACTTGAATTTTCATATAAATATTTCTTCAAGATTTAATGATGTGGTAGTAGGAAGTCCATACTATGGACCTCATGGTTGATGGAACCATTATCATCATCAATTTATCAATTAAATTACAAACATGCTGCCGGAAAATATCATCGAATTAGAAAGTGTTTTGATTATTTGCCTTTACATTGCAAACATCAGCATGAGCTTCAAACATATTTTCCCCCATATAGTGGTAGTATATCTACCGTTGTTACACCAACAAAATTTAATACAACAAATATCTCCAATTGATGTATTTATAGTCACCTTAATTGTATCGCTGATATTTTATAAGTGAATAATTAAACTTTTTTATTTACGAACAATTTTTTATTGGTTATCGTTCTAAGTGAATTTCACTCAATATTTGTATATAAAACGAACATAAATATGTTTGCACGTCGTACTTAATATACAATTCGAAAAAGTGAAGTTCATTAAAAAATTTTCCAGAAGGAGATAATATAAAAATACATAGAATTAATTGCTTTAAATGAACCATTATTTTCTTATAAAATTTGTCGTGTTTTAATTAAAATCAACAGCAATTTTGCAGTTGACATTGTTGCAACAAAATGATTGACTATATTGTAGAGCTTTGTACATACAACTGCCACCAAAATATATATGTATAAAAATAATAATATGTTGTTATGTATAGAAAATGTTGTATTAAAAATAAAAACGCTCCACAAAATTCAAGTTGCAACAAAATCAACTATGGCAGCAATAGCAATTCAAGTAGTTGCAGTAATCGGCAGCAGCTGCAATCAAAGTTTGCAATTTTACACTTAATTGCTTTCAATTAACCAGAAGTGACTCTTCAGCCGTTATGTCCGTTCAATTAAATTACCACTGTGTTAAAAGTGTGGTGTGTGATAAAAAGCAATTGTAAAGAGAATATTGTAAATGCTGTCGAATAGCAGCAACAACAAAAAATGCAATAACAACTACAACATGTTGAAATAACAAAAGAAAAACCTTTAGCAACAACTACACACTTTCCCATAAAGGCAGACAGAAAATTGAACAGAAACTGTTGTTGATGAAAATTACTGATGTTGCTGCAATTGTTGGAGTTGTTACCAAAAAAAGTACACAGAGAAAACATTGTTATCTTTTGGTAAAAGAAATGTATTTATAATGTATGTATGTAGCAGTGCGTGTGTGTGTGTTCCAAACTTATACTTTTTTTCTTTCTGCTGCTTCAAATGTTAGTTTGTATGGGGGAGTTGTTATAAAATTGTATGTTGTTGGTTGTTGGTAGTTTGGTTGTTGTTTACTTGTTGTTTTTATATGTCAACAACATGCCACAAACCATGCAAACAAACTATTTTTACAATTCTCTTACTCTTAATATGGTTTTTGGTCATTCACACAAACATTAATACATATGCAAGTATATATGATTGTATTCTTTATATACATATGTATGTAAGCAAGTATCGATATATCTGTTTACCATTTCAAAATGTATTTTTGCTTGTGTGAATACTAAAAAGTATCTAACAATCTGTTGCCATTTTGTAGCTAACAATGTGATTGTATAGATATGTCTAAGTGTTTATATGTATGTATGTATTTGTCTAGTTTATGTTGCAATATAGAAAATTGTTTAATTATTGATAGAAAGGCTTGAGCAGTTGTTGCACAAACGGTTTTCAAGTTTATAATTTGTTGTTTTTATTGCTTTTGTTGCCATAATTCTAAGCATGTTTCTATCATGTTCGAACTTATTGAAAGCATGGGATGAAACTCTTTTTTTGTTTTTCATTTTTATTTTCATATTTAATGTTATGTGGTAAATTCGATCGAAAACATTGCAACAAATACACAAAAGGTACAAATTGCCACATTTTTCGTAGAGAAATTTAAAAAAAAAACTCTGTAAACATAAAACAACAAGTCTCAAACCTATGATAACTTTCAGTCTATAGAAGTTAAAATACGAATTATGGTTAGGTCAAACTTGTCTAAAAATACCCTACGTGGCTGTAGCTTTTACTACAAAATAAATTAATCTGTCTTAAAGTTTGTTATCTGTCATTTTAGTGCATCAATGATATAAACAACAAGGGAAGAAGAAGGGAAGCTTTAATTTCCATATTTATTAGAAAAAATATAAGATTATTTTGAAATTAAACCAGTTTTTTGTTAAGTATTGCACAATTTTTAATTTTAAACTATAGGAAAAGAAAGGTTTGTCAAAATATTTTGCTCAACATATGAAACGATTAGTCAAAACAGAAAAAATAACTGTTGCATGGGCGTATGGAGTAATTTTTTTTTATAGAAATATGTATATTTAAACTTATAAATACTTAATCCATTACTACAGAGCTTATTGCTCCCTATACGATTAAAAAATTAAGTAATCTGTTCTTAAATGAAGATCAATCTTTTATAAAGGGATTTAATATATTTTCGAAGTTTTTATATTTAAATGGAAAATTCAAAATAATAATGTTTTTCATAAAAAATTTATAAAAATTTGAATTATTCTCATCGTTTTAATTTTATTGTTTACTTTCTTTCCTTCCTGTTTCTACGCTTATGCTTTTACTGGCCTCTTGTAAACAAAAACATTTACGCACGCACACCATCATCACACATTTAAATTACAAGTGAACTTGTGTATGTGTAAGTGATGCAACACACTGACCAGGCCTTTGTTAAATTTTATGCAAATTTTCATTTGACAAGGGTTAACCAAACACATACTGAGTTCTAACTAATACAATATGAGATGCAAGTTTTTTTTTTTTTTGCAATCGAAATAAAAATGCTCGAGACGAGGGAAAAAATGGACAGAAATAAAAACTACAAATGACCCTAGCCTGCAGCAATGTGGTGGCCTTGCCACAAGCATCAACCGCTGAACATACGATACCACAACATTGCAACATTTTGCCAAAACTCGTACAAACAAAAGCACATATACATATGTTTTTTTTAATAGCAACAGCAATGTCTTATTCTAGTACATTTTACAAATTTTATATAACAATGATGATGACGAACACAGACACATTTAAGCAAACATACATACGTACAATTCAAATCAATCGTTATGAGGCTTATGTGAAAGTCCTTTAACGAGTTAAGAATAAAGGTTACCAAAAGGATGTTGATGTAGCTGTTGTTATTGCTGCTCATGTTTACACCTACTCTTGCATAACTACAAACCAATTGAATTTTGCTTAACAACAGCCAACGATAACATGTTACGAAATAACACAGCCTAACACTTTTAACTTGAAGCAATTACTAACTAACTTGTTTTTAAGATCAAAACCTAAATTTTTGGCAAAGAGTTGAAGAAGAGAAGAAAACAAAAAAAAAAAAAAAAAAGAAAATGAAAACAAAACTGTTAATGTATGCACATAATCTCATGTAAGTAGACTGAGCGATGATAGAGCAATTGCAGGGTAAAGTGTTCTCTAGAAACTAGAACAATTTCAAAAATGCATTTTTAAGTAAGCAGCCGATTTTGACTTACATCAGAGAATGCGAGAAGGTGAGGGAGTGTCGATGAGGGTAAATAAAAATATTTTCCAAAACTAAAGTGTGTTGCTTTTCTGTGAAAATGTAAAATAATGTTATTGTTGTTTTATGCAACAGCAAGAACAACAAAACCAGCAGCAACATGTAGAGCAATTTGCCATCACTAGTTAAAATAACACGCATATTCATATGCAATATCTACATAGATACGCATGTAGATACATTTACAAACTGACACCAGTACATTTACGCACTGAATGCCACACATGCCATGACTAACGTAACCAGTAAAGCAGCTTTCTAACTTTGGTTAACTGCAAAAAATCCTTAAGGCAAAATTTAATTCAAATAATAATTGATAGCAATTTGATCGTACAGGTTTATATGTGAATAACTAACTGATTATGAATGGACTTTAAATCAAAAGATCTCTAAAATATTATAAAAGTTCATTTAATGCAAAATATGTGGCCACGTTATTGCTGCTGTATTACATACATTATATTTAAAATTTTTATAAACGAATATTACAAATAGAAAATTCAGTAAAATGATTTTCATTTACTGCCACACAAATCCTTACAGACATACATATATCAATATGTATGTATGTTTCTCTGTGTATTTGTATGTACATACATACATACACACATATGTTATATAGAAGTTAATTTTGTTTGTTTTCTGTATGTGCATCCAAAATATTATGTGCATTTGTAAAATCTTTTGTGAACCCAAAAATTAATGCAAAAAGTAAAATGTTGCAACAAAAGTTATACAACATCAATGATTTTCACTTAATATTCTTTTTTTTTTTTTGGCTTATTGTCTGTTATTTTTAAATGCTTTTGTGTGTTTAACTCTTTGTTTTCATTTGGAATTTTGTTAACAACATTGTAAACAAATTTCATCAATTGCATGCTTGAGAAAATTTTGTAAACTTACTTTAAAATTTATATAAGTATCAAGTTTAAAAACAGCTGCATATAACTAGTTATAAGATTTAACTTTAATATTTGTATATACAGTATAAATCCGTTAAAGTTTATTTAAAAGCGGCAACTTAAATAAATTTGAAGTAAAGACATTACAAAAATGTCCAATTAATTTTGAATCATTTTATTGATTTTTTCCTATCAACACATGTTTACGATTCAATGCATTTTTAACAATTTTCAGTGGTGCCATCTATCGGGAATTAATCGCACCGACTAGAAACCTCCCTCCACTCACATGCAGTCCTTTGCTAAAGATCAAATGCGTGATCAAATGCACGGTTTACAATTGAATTAATTTTGAGTATTTTTCAGTGCCGCCACCTGTCGGATGTTAGTCATATTAGCTTAGTAGCCTTTGTTGGATAATTTGCAACCACTTGGCTAAGGATCATAACATGATCAAATTTGTATATATATAGAAGATAATTTATAGAGTTTATACAATATATGAAAACTATATTATAAAATATGTAAATATAAAAAATTTCCATGGCTTTTATAAACTCTACAAAATACTAATTTGTTACAAAAAAAATGATAAATAAAGAACCGCTCGACCGATTTTGAGTAAACTTTACATAAAGTATCTACTAAATAGTCGGAACAAAGACTTGGTTGGAATTGGTTTGGATAGATGAGCACGTTCTCGAGTTATAGTTATAAAGAGTTTCATTCATTTTTATATATTAGGATTTACAGACATTTTTTCAAATATCCAAATTCTTGATCCCAAAGTATATAACTTTACAATGGATTTGTTTTACAAAATATAGGACTGGAAAAGATTTCCCGAAATAGAGTTTTCTGCCTTTTATAAAGTCAACATTTTTTTACCAAAACTTTTGCATCTCAAAAGATTTTAAATAAACTTGTAAAGTTTTTGATCCATATTTGACCTTAGTAGTGAAGGGCATCAAATACTCACTTGTTTATTATTGACAAAGCCAATAAACTTTTGAGACTCAAATAATAACCAAAGTTTTGCCAATTTATGTAGTTTTAACCGAGTTAATTTGCATAAGTAAACATTTAGATATTATACATAAAGGGTCATTCGTAAAACACTTCTTATTTTTGAATTTAAATAAAATGAAGTATGTGTAAGCAAACCCTCTATAATATAAAGATGTTGCCATTTGTACGAAATGTCAAAATATCCATATCTCTAGTGCTTATGTTAAATCAGGCTAAATTTGAATTTAAGACTTAAGAAAGCCCCACGAGAAAAAGTCTAACGGGGTCATACTGTACGATCACCTGCACGTAAGATGACTATTTGGTCAAATTGTTCGTACATGTGGCCTTAGTTGTGTACCGCCTTCCTTTTGAAACTAGATGTCCTTAACAGTACGTTTACACACGTAGGTGACTTGTTACAAGTTGTGTATACGTATTCTTCTGACATGCAAGTGAGCCTACAACTTGCAGAAGTGTGATTGTGTTAGTAAAAAAATATAAATGTATTGAGCTTGCACTTGCATGTGTAAATGCCGTGTAAGCTCTGTATCATTAAATTTTAACGAAAAAAGTTGGTAATCATTCACCTATAGCGCTCGCCAATGCACACTGTGACATTTTCCACTTTTAGCTGGCCAAAGTTAATAACTCTGGAGGTATCGGAATAAAATTTGGTACATATAGAGCCTACACATAAAAGGTGATATATGCAAAAAATGGGCGGGATCCGCCCACTTTTGCTTCTGTGAGAAATACAACTGAAAGTTCGGAAGTTCCTATTGGAAGACACTTTATTATCTTTTGATATGTATTATATGTACGATGTAAAATGTAGCAGTCTTTAGGCATTTTATATTTATTATTCTAAATTTTATGAATATAATTTTGATTACTTTGAAAATATAAATATTTTTAATTTAGTTTGTAGGTTTTCGGTTGTTATTTTATTATTAAAATAAAACTAAATTTTATGAGGCAAACAACAAATTTAAAGCGAATTTATGCATGAAATAATCAGGATAAAGTAGATTTTCATGCCAAGATAATGAGGAATGAGTACTGGGTACAAAATACGAGGTCCTCTGGGTACTTTGTTGAAAGTCAAAGTAAGTAAGTGTTTGTGTGGTGGCTTGTAATATTTTTGGTGTTTGTAAAATAAACATATACCTATAAATGTTTTACATTCATATATTGTTATTAAAATAATAGTGTAAATATTTGTAGTTTTGATAGTTGCGATAGTAAAGAGGTGTTGGTGTAAGGTTACCCACATAAGTAAATTGTATACATACATATCTATGTATAATTTAATACGTATGCAAATTAGTGTTGCCTTTGTTTTTGTTATAAATGTTTAGTGTTTTTATGGTCTTGTCTTACACGCATTAATTACAAATGCAAATAAAAGGGTTCTAATGTTTTATTTTTATATAGTTTTCATATCCATGTCAGTCTGTGTGTCTACATAAGTGTTAAAACACTGACATTCTTTACATTTTACACGAGTAAACAATTGAATTGGGAGCATGTATGAGAATGAGTGTAAAAAGCCTTGTTGTTATAATAATTTGAAATTCCATTAGTTTATGTATAGCGTATGCAAATTAATGTAGAGGATTATTAAGTGTCATATTTACTAGCAAAGGGAATACATTTACGATTCATAAATATTTGAGTGCCTTATAAAGGGAGTTAATTTCTACAACTTGAACTGTAAAAGCAGTAAAACTTGTGTTCGTTATTATAAGATTTGTTGTGGGGAAAGTTTTATTTACTTGAGTTTTATTTCAATACTAAAACATGATATTAAGTAAATTTATCAATAGCTATGTAAATAATAAAAATTATCATATTGTGATTAATTTCAATTTCCCTAATACATTTCAATTATTCAAATCGGTATCGAGCAAATTTATTGTTTAAAAACGTAACGAATCCCTAATGAATATTGACACTTTTCGTTGGCATTTTCTTATTTTTTCTCAGTTGTGATATAAAAGATTTTTTAATTTTGTTTTCTGGTTTGGGAGGATTTTAAAAATTACAACTTATTGTTTTTCATGTTCAACAATTGTGTCAATATTAATTTGCATAAGAAACCGTTAAGTTAATTCCTCAATGAGAGTTTGTGAAATGGTAAAGAATACCCAAAGAAGCAAAAAAAAAAACAAAAACGAAACGGAAAATGTAATAAAACTTTTCTAAATGTCACTTAAGACCAACTTAATGAACAATTTACAAATGGCTACTAAATGTGACATTTTCCTTAAAACTTCGAAAACAATAGCTGAAAGACATAATATAAATGCAAGAAAAAATAAGAAAATGATCCTATAGGTTTTCATTATTTATGTAGATGGAACAAAGAAAGAAAAAAACAAGACCACTACTGTTTAATTTCTTCAAAATAAATGAAAATTAATGATGGCAGCGCGAACGTAATTAATTTAGCAAATACTTTTCTATTACTTTTCACATTAAACATTTTCCTTAAAGGTTTAAAAGGGATTTCTGTGCAAATTTGTTGTAAGTCTACACCTTTGCCTCCTAGAAATTACGTATTCTAATAAATAATACAAAATCTCAATTACTCACTCCTATTTATCAATTGCGGTTTTTGTCAATTAACTTTGGGCAGGAGTAATTTATGTTTTACAGCAAAATCTAAGTTGCTACAAATTTCACATTCAACTACATACATTCATACAAATGGCCAGGATCCTTAAATCCTTAAAAGGAAATGCAAATAAATCTACATTATGTATGACAAAACCACAAGTCTATAGAGTAGGCTTTTAATAGTTCATAGTCCCTGGAATAGTTCAATAAAATGTGCATGTGTTTGCGATTGTGATTGGGCTGGTTACCTTTTTCAATAAATTTCGAAGAAGCAAATAAATATTAACGAGAGTTTGATAATGTAGACAGAAGAAATAATTTTTGGAAAGAGTGAATATTAGATAATATTATTAGACCATATAAAATAATCTATATACTTATATTATGTTATGTTTAAACAAAATGATATAAAGATTAATTTTCCATTGATAGATGGCGCTAGTGTTTTACCTAAAATACCCTAAAGGGTATTTTAATACAGGAAACTTTTTGCTGTCTTATTTATTTTAAGTAACTAATTGGTATCCAAAATACCCTACATCACCCAATTGGGTTTGTGCTGATAAAGAATTAGTCTGATACTTTCTTATCAGATTTAGCAATTTTCGTCGTAAGGTTTCGCTGATAAAAATATAACTGATTAACTCTAAGATACAAAGTTCGAAAAAACAGTACCTCATTATATTGTACTGAACTTACGCACACACAAAAGTTATTTTAACGTACCTAACTAAGTACGAAACAAAGTTAAGTACACAAAGGCATCATAAAAAAAAGAACGGTACCAAATAAAAACGTACCATTCTCTGGGACTTTAGAGTACTTTTTAGTTTGTATGGGTGACACAATTTTTCTATTGATATTGTCACGAATTTTGTGCAAAGTTCGCTACTTATTATTCTTCCTTTAGTTTTCTAGAATGTTTCTGTTGGTGTAGTTGTTGTTCTGTTTGTGTCTATAAGCAGGACAACATTTTTTAATGTTTTGCTGTAAGAGTAGAGCAACATTTTTCTCTTTATCTACACTCTCTCTCTCTCTCTCTGTTGCTGTTAACTTCAGATAATCCATTTGTGCGAGTGTGTTCTTAATAATTGAGTATTGGAACATGTATGAACATTCGTAAGCCGCATTGTTAGTGTAATCGACGACAGCAGCTCTTTGTTTACATTTGCAGAAAATTCTAGAAACTCTCTTCTCTACTATAAACTGATATCGTGGCAGAGTGTTTTAATTCAGACGCGTATAAAAGAACAGTGAAACTAAGATTATTTGTAAAGAAATTTTGTGAAGTGTGCTTACGTAATTAAATCTAAAGTTAATAAAAATATAAAACAAAATCGTAACAATATACACTAAATATAAGCAAGTGTTGTCATGCAAGGGGTTTGTATCCTAAACGATAGCATTATTTTTTATTTATTTTCACTTTTAGCAATACTATTTTTCTTAGTGTTGTCAGTTTTACAAGAGCTCGTTAAAGTAATTTTAATTTACTTCGTTTAAGTTCGTTAAATGGAATACTTTGTTACTTATGTGCCTAAGTACAATATGGTACCATGAACTACAGTACTTAGGGTACTTTTTCGAACTTTGCTAAGATATAAGAGAAACTTGTAAATTTATTGGTGCTCACAAAACATAATTCGTAATTATTATGTTTTTAAAAAAGCAACAATGTGTGGTTTTCGATCTGTCTGCAAGTAGTTATACTTACAAATAGAAAAGACAGTAAAAATTTAAAAATTTTGTATATGATAACTTTTATAACGGGCCACTTTACGGACAACAGTTTATTTACTCAATTAAAAGAAATTTATTTTAATTTTTTTAATAACATAAATTTTTCTTATAACTTTCTGCAGATATTTAATGTAATTCATGAATCATAAACATACTTTTTAAATAATAATTATAATACATCCCAGCTAAGAATTATGAGATTGTTGATGATAATATTAACAAAATGAGTCTTTTAGGATTCCTTTAGATGATCAAAAACTGATTAATCAGCTTGGTATCAAAGATCAATTACAAAATGAGTTATAGAAACGTTTAGAAAGCTACTAGTTAAAAATGGCACAAGCATATCTTGCAAAATGTAAGTAGTCATAATATAATCACGCAAATGATTCTAATATGACCGTTTTTATTGTGATTAAAAATGCCACAAAAAGACTATCCCTTATTGTGAGTGATGTGGCTTAGTTGGTTAGCACGTCGTCTACTAAGCATTACATAAAACTTTCAAAAAAAATGCTAGCTGGGATAGTTTGAATGAATGTACATTTGTTGGGTTGGTCAGGGAAGATGCTTCAGGTTGAAATGTTGTTATATGTGTATGTATGTATATATATTTGTCGGCATTTGGATATAAGAAGTTCACATTTTTCTTTAACTTATTTATGTATTGTATTGTACATTGTTTTCGTTATATTTTGCTTTGTCTTGCTTTTCCATATTTTTTTACCACATGTTCGTCTCAACACTTGCATGCTTGTGGCAGAATTACGTGGTTTGTTGTAGAAGTAGTAAATTGCACTCATTTCCATGCCACTATACGCACACAGATTAAAAATATAAAGCACTAGTTCATACTTATACATGTACAAATTTTACCAACATGCATTTATGTGAAAAGAAAAACCAAATTAATTTTTGTTGTGGCTTTTATCCAAGAAGGAAAAATATGTGTATTTATAAGTAAAAAACTCGGTATTAAACAAAAGTAGAGTATGTAACCATATTTACCTGATATTAAACACATTTAATTTTTCTCTAAAGTGGCATCATTGTGAAGTAATCAAAGCATTTTAAAACATTTCAAATTATTGAAATCACTTATATCGTGAGCTACTTATTTTTTTCCATTTACTAGGACTACGGAAGTGTTAAACGGCAGACAAGCTAAAGGAACTGAATAGAATTAAAAACCGCATAATGTTACACCTGTGTTTTGCCCATCCAATCAGTCGCATTTCTTTCATATGATTGTGTGCGAGTATGGGATCATGCATGAATGACTGGTGTTTTTTAATATATAGAAGTTAAGTATAATTACAAATGATGTAATAAAATATAAATAATTACTAACACCAATAAAAACACTACAAAAACATCTAATGTAAAACTTAAAACTTAATATGTGGACAAACTTTAATAAGCATTGAAAATTTTGTAATTTTACAAAAACTTGAATGAATTTAGTTTAAAAATAAATTTTAAAGGAATTGCTAAAGAATGACAGTTTCTTATAACGCAGAAGTAGCTACCTCTACTTGGTTGGGTAGTTTTCCAAAACTTTTGTTAAGGTAATTAGTTGTTAAATATGGTTTCCAAAGGCATTTAATAATCTTGATGATATAATAATTATTATTCTTTGTAGATGGCGGGCCAGCATTTATAAACTTATTTGGTTGGATGTTTTGGTTTATGTTGGCATCTACTATTCCATAAATGCCACTTATCGTTTTCTTTTGAATGAGGAGCAAAAGAAGTAAGTTTATTCATTATAATGATCCTTTATATTTGATTTTGAAGTTAATTATGTCATTCACATAAAAATTAATTTAGAATGTTTGAAGTCTTTGTTAAATATTGTAATGCCAGCTCTTCGTTAATTCCTTTGATGTTTGTCTTGGGCTTCTATGTCTCGATTGTTGTTAAACGTTGGTGGGAGCAATATATGACTTTACCTTGGCCTGATAGTACAGCTGTTTATGTTTCCTCTTTGATGAGAGGTCATGATGAACATGGTCGAAAAATGCGGCGCACTATAATGCGTTATGTTTGCTTAAGTTTGACCATGGTTTTAACATTGATTTCGCCGAAAGTTAAGAAACGTTTTCCCACTCTGGAACATTTAGTAGACGCGGGTCTGTTGGTGGAAAACGAAAGGGTAATATTGAAGAATATGAATGAAAAATTTGCCAAGTATCCCAAACATTGGATGCCTATAGTATGGGCTGCGAGCATAGTTACCAGGGCCCGTAAAGAAGGTCGCATACGTGATGATTCATCACTGAAAACGCTCATCGATTCTTTGAATTCTTTTAGAGAAACTAGTATGGTTTTATTATTTTATGATACCATAAGCATTCCCTTAGTTTATACCCAGGTCGTAACTATTGCAGCCTATTCGTACTTTTTGACTTCTGTATTTGGTCGCCAGTGGACTGGAGATCAGGGGTTTCTACATCTTGTGGACTATTTCTTTCCATTTCTTTCGGTTTTAGAATATATGTTCTTTATGGGTTGGCTAAAGGTGGCTGAGTCTTTAATATGTCCCTTTGGAGAGGACGATGATGATTTCGAGGTGAGAAGAGACATATAAAATTGTATATTGTCATCTAAAGTGCAAAAGGGCGTAAGTACACTTGTAGTTTTTTTATAGGAGAAGCAAAAAACGTTTTAAATTGTAAGCTATAAGGAACATTAAATCCAAATTTTGGAGCAATTGCGAAAAAGGGCTTAACCACAAGTTGAATATTTTCTGAAGCCAAAAGGGCTTAACTTCCATACAAATTTTGAACAACATTTTAAGCCTTTGGTTTTTAGTGAATAAAATTGCTGTTTTTGACCGTACGCCGTATAAAAAATTTTGTAACTAGATGTATTTTGGGTTGCTTTGTTATAATCAATCAAAATATCAATTGTAATTTTTGGGTTAGTTATACCCTTCTGCATTTTAGGTGACAATATGTATATTTACTCCAGAAAAAATGAGCAAATTTTGCTTTTTTTTTCGGCGAAAATATTTATAAATCTATTTTTGGAAACAATTGGGCTTAACATGGAATATATTCTCATATTTTAAAGGTAAATTGGTTAATTGATCGCAATTTACAAGTTTCATATCTCATTGTGGATGAAATGCATAATGAACACCCCGAGTTAATAAAGGATCAATATTGGGATGAAATATTTCCTGCTTCATTACCCTATGAAACAGATGGCATTGGAAAGAAAGCCCCAGAAGAACCACCAACATATTCCACAGCCAATATAGAAAAGAGTTCGAGTTCAAAAGTTACAATATTGGTAAACAAATTTGCTTAATTCTGCGACTTGGTGCTAAAAGAGCCAATGTCAATTTTTTGCTGTTTTGAGCTAATTATTTCATTCGATTCCCTTTACCCTCTTTTATTTGGCTTCAACAGCTAATCTCTAACTTAATTCTGAATAGATTTATAAGGAGTTTTCTAGGTAATGTTACTATGGCTTTGGATGAAAATTATAAACTTTAAATCAAATTTTCTCAAAACTATTTTTTTGACATTGGCCCTTTTAACACCAAGCCACAAAATTATAAATACATATTACTTAAACTTTTAAATTTAACTAGAAATCTGTTACCCGTTTCTTTTCGAAACATTGCGGATATGATGAAACTCGTAATGGGAGTTTGAATAGTTTTTCCGACATTCCTCCAGAAGCACCCAACAAACATTTCAAAGACATGCCGGAAATAATTCCTGTTGGTAGTGATATGTATTATACTAACGAAGAGTATCAGCCCAAATCAAGCGAAGGCGATAATGATGACAAAGTGGATGAGTTTGAAAAATTAAAAAATGAAAGACAACAGGAGAGACTTCTAAGAGAAATTAACAAATTTGGAATGCTCGACAAACAAGATGTTAGGAGTATAACATCTAATATATCCCAAAGATCTCAGGATAAGGACTCGAAGAAAAGCACATCTTCTAAGATATCTTTAACAAAAAGCAGTGAATCCAAGAAGAGTGTTTAATATAGAAGTTTTCTTCTTTTCAAATATATTTCTTAAAACACTTTTGTTTGAAATTTATGTCAATATTTTTAACTATTTTGTTTGTTTAAAACATAAATCAAAAACTTTAATAAAATTAATATGACCGTTACATATACTGCAGAAGTTGCTACTTGCGCCAAATTTGGATGCTTCATAAAACTTCTTGCACGGTAAGTATAAGCTTTTCAAGAAAACTAAGTAAATATCTATGTATAAATATCAATCCTATAGATGGAAAGGCAGTATTTATAAACTAATTTGGATGGATCTAATACTTTTTCTAACTCTTTATTATTGTATCAACATGATTTATATTTACCAACTGGGAGAAGAGTCCAAAAGGTAAGAATTATATCAATAATTAAGAACTAAGGTATTTAGTATGTAGTAACGAGCTTATTTTTTGCAGAACCTTTGAAAGCATAGTCTACTATTGCGCCAGCTATACCAGCCTTATTCCTTTATCTTTTGTATTGGGTTTTTATGTGAATCTGGTGATGACACGCTGGTGGGAACAGTATATGACAATACCTTGGATTGATTCTTTGGCTGTGTATGTAAGTGCTCATGTTCATGGACAGGATGAGGGAGGTCGTGTTATGCGTCGTACTGTCATGCGTTATGTTTGTTTATGTCTTACAATTGTTTTTACCATGATATCGCCTGGTGTCAAGAAACGTTTTCCTAAAATGAAGAGCCTCGTCGAGGCCGGTCTGTTGTTGGAAAACGAAAAGAAAATTATTGAATCAATGGACGATTCATTTCCCAAATATCCCAAACATTGGATGCCCATAATATGGGCGGCCAGTATCATAACAAGAGCACGCAAGGAGGGTCGTATTCGAGATGATTTTGCCGTAAAGACCATAATTGATGAATTAAATAAATTTCGAGGTCTTTGTGGTACTTTGATGTATTATGATTTTATAAGTATTCCTTTAGTTTATACCCAAGTAGTTACCATAGCAGTTTACTCGTTCTTTGTCTGTAGCCTTTTGGCTCATCAATGGACGGAATCAAAAATTAATACACATGAAGCTATGGACCTTTACTGTCCCATATTTATTACCCTTCAGTTTTTCTTCTATATGGGTTGGTTGAAAGTGGCGGAAACTTTAATAAATCCCTTCGGAGAAGATGATGATGATTTTGAGGTATATTTTGTATTTCTTTGCTTTAAATATTTAAGTGTGTGTTTTTCTATTAATTAAAAGGTAAACTGGATGATTGATCGTAATCTACAAGTTTCCTACCTCATAGTTGATGAAATGCATCACGAACATCCGGAATTGGTGAAAGATCAATACTGGGATGAAGTTTATCCCAATGAATTACCCTATGAAAGTGATGCAAAGCGAGAGCAACCACCAGAACCTTCGACAGCAAAATATGATGTAGAAGAAACAAAAATTACATTTTCCACGGTAAGATTTGGAATTCAATAATTTCTTAATGTAACTCTTTTTTTAGAATTCTGTAGTTATGAATGGCAAAATTTCATCTGAAGAACAAAGTGCTTTAAATCAACAAGACCAAAAATTTAATGATGAAATTGAAAAATTTTACAACTTTACTGAAGAAGATGATGTCATTATTAAAAGGGAACCGAAGGAGAAAAGTTACATATCCATTTCGGAAATTGAAAACATTCAGCATATTACATCATATACCACAAGTGAAGACATGTTTGATTCTCAGTATGAAACTGGAGCTGTTTTGGAAACAGTAGCAGAAGAGAGCGAGGAAATTTCAGAAGAATTTCATGAGGAAACCGAAAACATGGAGGAGGAAGAGGATAATCGAGTAGAGACACAATCATCAGATGAAAGCGGTATGTTGAGTGTCTTGAATATAATTAGCCTTATTATGGTTGTCGAATATACGACTTCGACTTTGACAGTTAGTACCAGTTTAAAGAAAAACACAATTTCATTAATCTAGTACTAACTGTCGAAACCGAAGTCGTATTTTCGACAACTGTAATAAGGCTGAATATTTAAATATAAGTATAATCGTTAAAAAACTAAAAATGTTGTTCTAGACACTGACTCCGATCCCTTTGAAAGACTTCGCATTGAACGTCAACAACAGCGTTTACAGCGCATGAACGATTATTTGGAACGTTATTTTGGACCTAATTATCGTATAGTTACAGAAAATTTTGAGAAATTAGAAAAACAAGCTAAAAGCAATAAAACTGCATTAATTAATGATAATGAGGAGAATAAATCATTAAGAGATGTGAAACTAAATAGTGAGAATTTGTTAACAGTCGCTGTTTCCACAAGTAGCACCAACAATGATAAAACCATTACCTCAAATCAAGAGGTGCAAGGAAAATCTTTAATGGATCAAGGAAATGACGATGTCAAGCTGTCATCTATAACGTTAATTCCATTACCCATTAAGAGCACATCGGCATTACAAACGAAGAAAAATGAAG
Source organism: Stomorhina lunata (assembly GCA_933228675.1). Taxonomy (NCBI): domain Eukaryota; kingdom Metazoa; phylum Arthropoda; class Insecta; order Diptera; family Rhiniidae; genus Stomorhina; species Stomorhina lunata. The sequence continues at coordinate 128,779,268 of OW121742.1, read as the reverse complement.
AAACTTCTGTAAATGAACAGTTGTTAGATTCCCCCGAAGCACTCATAAATTTTGAATCGGATATTCCTAGAGCATCAAGAAGCAGTACCTTATTTTCATCGGAAATATCTGCTGAAAATTCTAATAATTCAAAGGTTTTCTGGCAAACAAAGGCAACCTCACCAATGAGTTCGGCCGGAAGTGCATCGACACAATCTTCTGAAATTGATTACAGGGAAATTTTACCGATAGAAAGACCAAATACTATAAGAGAATATATTGTTGATATAGAAAAAACTGAAGACGAGCATAATGCCGGAAGGGAATAATTATAAATTAAATGTTTTCACACTCAACATTATCTTTTATTTATTTTAATTTCTTTCAACAAAAATTATTTTTATAGAAAATTTTTCGATAAAAATATTTTTCTGCGAAAATTAAATTAAATATATATTTTTTTTCGAAAAATTTTCTACAATAAATTTTCTAAAAAGAAGTTTTCAATAAAAATATTTTTCTAAAGACCAATTTTCGATAGAAATATTTTTTGTAGAAACATTTTTGATAAAAAAATTTTCTATGGAAAAATTTTTGATTAAAAAATTTTGCAGCAAGAATGTGGGAAGTGAAGAAAGATGAAACTGAAAAATGTTTGTATTTGCTTTTGTTCAGTTGATAATCTGAGCTTTTACTTATGGTTTACAAACATAATTCGTAATGATTGTGTTTGTAAAATAAGCAAAAATGCGAAGTTTTCAATCTGTCTAAAAGAGGGAATACTCCTCCTGAAGAGATGGCCGAATCAACCATCGAAACGCGGCGAGGAATTGGTTATCCCACAAACATTTTTTGGCTATTATTTTGAAAAAAAAAATTCTCTAAAAAAGTTTTGATAAAATGTTCTCTTAAAAAATTTTCTATAGAAAAATTGTTGATAATCAAATTTTCTATAAAAATTTTTGACAAAAAATTTTGTATAGAAAAATTTTTGATAAAATATTAAAATGAAAATACTTATTTTAGTTAAAAGTACAACAAAGGCAACTCTGCCAACGAATGTTTTGTTAAGTTGTTAAGTAATGATGATTTATTAGTACATAATCGTAATTACTTATTACTAATTTGATTACTTTTTTTTTAAGATAAAGTATTGATTACATTATATAAAGTTTCGCACTAATAGTAATTAATTACGATTACTAATAATGTCGTTGCTCTCAATAATTATAATAAAAAGTTTGTTTGTAGTATTTGGTCCGTTTAATCCATATAATATTTCATACATATATTTATGCAAAATATCACGAAATATCATATATTCGTCTATGTAAATCATTAATTATTAATTTTAGATTTGTTCAACAATTTTCATTTAACATAGAATCAGTTTTGGTTAGTCTTTAATATAAGTACATTAACTTTCATGATGATACTTTTTGGAGTGCGTTAAAAAATTTTATGCAAAAACTTAGAATTGAGAAACTTAATAGAGGGAGCTGCGATTTCAAACGATAAAATCTTTTAAATCTCAAAAATGTTTAGTTTTCTAAAGATGGTAATAGCTCTCCATTAGTCCATAAGATACAAGCTAGAACGCGTATTTCATAAATGCCCAATACGTAAACCTAATTTTCCTCTTTAAAACTTATAACTCATCACAGTTTTTCTTCCGCACTACTAAGACAGAGTTGAGGCAGCAGTGATAAAAATAATTCGAAAATTTGTGCGAAAAAAAAGGAACAAAGGTCCCTTCGAAATACATACAATCATATATCATTGTTGTAATTTAACAGAGTCTGGGTAAGACTATGAAAATATGAAAAACTGGCTATATTTTTGAAAGCTCATTAAGTCGATTTATGTGGCATGCCATAAATTCTTGCAACACAATGTTTTTGAATAGCATTTTTCGCATACAGTTAAGCAAAAACCAAAATGATACCACACATACAAACATTTATGAGTTTTTGCAATTTATAAACATGCTCGTACTCGTATAAAGAATATTAGATATTTATTTAAGACTAGGCCCATAATTTCTACCACAAAAAGAGTTAGAGTGGAAATATTCAAAGAATCCCAATGTATGTAAATAAATTTCATTTAAAAGCAAATTTAATAAAATCTAATATTTTCATATGTAACGACAATTTTTCAAGATTCTTAATAGAGCTCTGACAACGCCAGGAAGTTATTTCGTGGTTGTGTGGAAATTTATTTGAATTATTGCATGTTGTGAAACCAAATGATATGATTTGAAAGCTTTGTGGGTGTTGTTATATTGTACATATGTATGTATTTAAGACATCGATGGTATGTTCTTTTTTTTTGTACACAGCTGACAATAACTTGTAATTTTCGGAATTTGTGTTGAACGAGTATGTGTAATATAAATAAAATATATTGCAATCTCAATGGATTGACTTTAAAAAATCCATTAAAAAATTTGTTAACAATTTATATAAATAAATATATTAAGTGCAGATGTTTGTATATTTGTGTGTAGAGAGTGAGATGGTATTCTTATGAACTCTATTGACTTTATGTAATTTAACCATTTATGGGCCAAACATTTCAAGTAAAGCGAAGTAATTGTAGATATTGTGAGTATTCTGAGATTAAGAACAACAAAGTTTTCTTTTAAATTACAGTGACAACTTTAAGATTTCCACAATATAAGCACAAAATGGGTTAACTTTGAACATATTCTTTTAACACGTGCATGTGTATGTTTTTCAATATGAAAAATAATTTGCATAAAAACCAACAAAGACGCTCTGTTCCTTCTGTCTCTCTGATGCGTAATATTTTTGTTATTTAACGCGTCGCAGAGTTTTCTTATTGTTTTTATGGAAATTACCAACCAGACAGTCAAATAAGTCACATACTAATAAAATAAAGACGATGCCAATATACGACACACATGTAGTGTGTCACTATCAAAGACAATACATTCAAATACCAAAGAATCATATCAAGTCAAATAAGTAAGATTTAAACTTAAATCAGAAACAATTCTGTTACATGTTAAAGTTATGCTATTGTTCTTGAATATACATACATATATACTACTTATTTTGAAATAGTATGTGTGATATGTGATTGCCCAACAATTCTGAAGGGTGGATATACAATTTTTATATCAAAAAATTTTCTATAGAAAATTTTTTCATCAAAAATTTTTCTATAGACAATTTTTAAATAGAACATTTTTGTATCAAAAATTTTTTATAGAAATTTTTTTATGAAAAATTTTTCTATAAATAGAAAATTTTTTTAACAAAAATTTTTCTTAAACAATTTTTTTTTATCAAAAATGTTTCTATAAAAATTTTTTTTATCAAAAATTTTTCTTTAGAAAATTTTTCTATAGAATTTTTAATAAATATTTTTCCATAGAAAATTTTTTTTATCCAAAATTTTTCTACAGAAAATTTTCTTTTTAAAAAATAAAATATAATATAGAATAAATATAGAAAAATTTTTTATCAAATATTTTTCTATAGATTTTTTTTTCAAAAATTTTTGTATAGAAAGTTTTTTGATCAACAATTTTTCTATAGAAAATTTTTTATCCAAAATTTTTCTAGGGAATTTTTTTTCAGATTTTTCTATAGAAAGTTTTTTTTTTATGAAAAACTTTTCTATACAAAAATTTTTTATCAGAATTTTTTTCTCTAGAAAATTATTTTATCAAAAATTTTTCTATCGAAATTTTTTTTTTACCAAAAATTGTTCTATAGGAAATTTTTTTATCAAGAATTTTTTATAGAAATTTTTTTATTCAAAAATTTTCCTTGTTTATCAGAAAATTTTCTTCAGAAAGTTTTTTTATCTACTGCATTTTTTAAAAATATTTCAATCAATTTGTTTTCTATAGAAAATTGTTTTTATCCAAAATTATCCTACACAATTTTTTTTATCCAAAACTTTTCTATAGAAATTGTTTTTCAAACATTTTTCTATAGAAAGTTTTTTTTTATCAAAAATTTTTCTATAGAAACTTTTTTTTAAGAAAAATGATCCTATAGAAAATTTTTTTACCAAACAGTTTTCTATAGAAAATTTTTTTATCTACTGCATATTTTTAAAAGATTTCAATTGAATATTTCTCTATAGAAAATTTTTTTTATCCAAAAATTTTTCTTTAGAAAATTTTTTTATCCAAAATTTTTCTATAGAATTTATTTTTATCAAATATTTTTCTATAGAAAATTTTTTTATTAAAAATTTTCCATATAAAATATTTTTTAAAAATTTTTCTATAGAAAATATTTTTCTTAAAAATTTTTCTATAGAAAATTTTTATCAAAAATTTTTCTATAGATTTTTTTTTTTTCAAAAATTTTTCTATAGAAAATTTTTGTGTCAAAAATTTTTTAGAATTTTTTTCTACAGAAATATATTTCTATCGAAAATTTTTCTATAGAAAAATATTTTTATCGAAAATTTTTTTGAGAAAATTTTCCGATAGAAGAATATTTTTTTTGAAAATTTTCATAGAAATTTTTAACGAAAAATTTTCTATAAAAAATAATTTTAATCGAAAAATTTTCCAAAGAAAATTATTATTAAAAATCTCTTCATTTGCAACTACCGGGTGTGTACACATACGTATGCAAAAACTCTGTATAAATATTGGTACTGATGACTGTCTCTGGAGGGGAAAATATACATAAACGCCATATAAAGTTGGAGACAAAATAATACCATCAAAAATGAATTAAGTACTTGTGAAATGATTTTCCTCTTTGTTGGTTAAATAAATAATAATACATGGAAAAAACATTTTCCAATTTCCTTTATTTTTATTTCAATTAAAAAGTGTGACATGGGTATAAAATGTTATAATTTCATTGTTTTAAGGCTTCCTCTTTACTCTTACCTTGACTTCCCTCCTTTTTTAAAAAATGTAACAAAATTAAATTTGTAATTTGGTTCTAAAAACTTAAAGGGAGTAGAGAATTTTCTATTTTCCACAAATGTGGCTTTTGTTGTAAAAAAATTCTATGTTTATTTGAATAAATTTACAAAATTTATTTAATTAAAATTAACAAAATTTCTCCAAGTCTGGACCACAGTTTGTCGTGGTTCGTTTCTATTTAATATTTTTTATTCATTTTTTTTTTGCTGATATTTTGTAAATTGTTGTGGTTTTTTCCATCATGCTGTTAATATTAGCTTGAACATAAAACATAAATTTTTGTAATGGATTTTCAATTAATTTGTTCTGAAATTTGAGTATTTTTTAATTTGTTTTGGTAGCAAATACACTTGTACAATTTATAATTGGTTTATAATAAAATAACCAAAAAAAAGTGTATGTTATCAAGGAGGAGAGGTGGATTTGCTTTACTTACAACAAAAGCTTATAAATAAATGAATTATAAAAAAATGTTAAAACAATTAAATATAAGTAACATGTGTTACCATGTAAATTTCATATTTTGAATAAAATTTGAAATCAGAATAAAATCCCCGTATGAAAATATTTTTTTTTTTGAGAGATTGTGTATGTTTGAGTAAATGAACCTGAGTATGTGTTTGCATGAAGTTGATTGGATTGATTATATTTTTGCCTGAATAAATTTATACATAATTGCCAATTAACACTTTTCATTGTAATGCTTTGATGATTGATGACAACACACACTTATTTACATACTTAAATACTTTTATACACAGACATTTACACTCTGATACTCTTGGCTTAAACATACTCACACACTCATATTTTTACACCAACATTTAATATTAAATACTCAATCAAAACGTACAACTGTGCGAATTTACAGGATTCACAAACATATAGATTTTACTTTTTTAATTTTTAAGCCAACAGCAGTCAATCATGCAACAGCAGTTGGTCAATAGAGTGCTCTACAACAGGAAATATTGCTTACGATGTGCAACATTTGATATAGTTGTTTGTTAAAAGTGGTCATTTGTCGATTTTTGCAAATAATATAGAAGTATCAAGTTTAAGGAAAATATAGTTGCATGATTATGACGATCCTACCAATTTTGACAGTTTAATTGTTTTGACTGATTTTTTGGTTATAATCCATCTAATAAAAATTCTTTTAAACCAATTATCATTTTTAGAAAACTTATTAAATATTTAATGTTTGATTATGGTAAAAGCAAACATTTTGTTTTGATAGAATAGAGCAGAGCCAAATCTTTCATGGCACTCAGGAGCCGAGTGCCAAGCGGCTTTTTAAGATTTACATACAATATGTGAACCTTAATAATGGTTATTTATTTTAAATTAATGTATCCTATGACTTGCATTTGGGCAATGGCTTTACCTTGACAGCGACTTAAAATTTCATAATGACTTTCAAATTGACAATTAGACCAGGACTTGCACTTTTATATTACTAAGCATTACTATGACTATCCAATTAGTTATGAGTAATAGTTATAATTTTTAGCTCATTTCGAACTTCGTTATGAACGTTTGTTAAAATTTCTTAACGAATTTATTGTAAACTTTTTATTTATAAACACTCTTAGCAACAAGAACCCAGGACCACTCAATAGCTATGCTTTATGCTCCTGGTATGACTTTACCACTTTTTCCGGTGGTTAAATGAGTAACAACTCTGCTAATATACATTCAACTAAACAAATAAATAAATAAACTCACAGGAAATAAATTTCACTTCAGGGCCTTAAATAATTTGAATTTGCTTACGATAGAGTCAGTTTATGGATTTTTCAATCAATTAGAACAAAGAACCAACTATTCTTCTTAGATACACATAAACTATAATCGGTAACAAAGCGAACTTTCATGCCGTCACCTGAAATGCAAAAGGGCGTAACTAACATAAAAATTACACTTGATTTTTTGATTGATTATGAGACAGAAACCTAAAATACATCTAGCTACAAAAATTTTAATGCGTACGGTCAAAAATAGCGATTTTGTTTAACAAAAACCAAAGTTTTGAAATGTTTTTATTGTAGTTAAGCCCTTTTGGTTTCTGAAAATATTCAACTTGTAGTTAAGCCCTTTTGATTTTTCGCAATTACGTAAAAATTACTCGTTTTTATCATTTAAGTTTTCTGGAATGTCTTTGCTGTTGCATTGTTGACCAAATTTCAAAATTTGAAATTAAAACTTGATTTAGTTTAAAAGTTATGATGTTTTTTTTTGCCTATCATATTATTTTCTGAGACCAAGATTTTTAAAAGGCTATAAATTCACTTTCCGACCCAGACAAGTTTGTCTAAAGATCAACTCTAAAGCTCTTCTGTTCTAACTGTATGAAATTTGATTTCTGAAAGAATTCTTTAAAATATTAAAAAACAAGTAAGAATGTACCGTAGTCGGTCAAGCCCGACCCTTTACCACTAAGATCAAAAGTGTTCTTTTTCCTGTATAAAGACAAATATTTGCTAAATTTTGCCATCATACAAACATTTTCTCAAAACTTATATTTTTAAGCTGTTTTCGTCATTTGGACTTATATGAGAGCTAGGGTCAAATGTGGACCGATTACCTCGAAATTTGTAATGCATAGAAATATGTAACGCATAGAAATATATGTGTCTTAGACCCACCTTTTAGTATACCAATAGTCTTAGAAACACTTTTTGAGTCGATTTAGCGATGTCAGTCCGTCCGTCCTCCCATAGGTCTCACTTCCCGGAATTGATATTTTAGCCACAAATATCAATATTTTTATGTAAACTTAAATCACTGTACTAAATTTCGTTGAAATCGGTCCACATTTGACCATAGCTCAAACACAAACTCTTCTGTCAAAACGCACTAAATGAGACAAAAATTACCAAAACGCTCGTAAATCTAAAGAGTTTACTTTTTGCATACATAATTTTTGTAAAGACTGTAATCAATTTGCCAAATTTCTAGATAATCGGCCCGCATTTGACCCCAGCTCTCATATAAGTACAAATGACGAAAACTGCTTTAATATATGAATTTTTAGAAAATTTATATATGATGGAAAAATTTAGAAAATATTTGTCATTATATAGGAAAAAGAACACCTTTGAGCTAAGTGGTGTCGTATGGCCGTGCTTGACCGATTATGGCACTTTCTTACTTATTTTTGTTTAGCTTAATAATATCAGTTTGAAAGAAAATACGCCTATGTAAGTCAATATTGACTTTATTTGTGTTTTTTAGCCTAATATTGGGAACATCTAAACATTTGTAGTATTTTTCAATGGTTTTCTGAAAGGCCTTTAAAGTAAAAGCCTTAACTTATACCCATCAGCTTGTATTTGTATTCTGAAAAATATAAACATTCGTCCACTGATGACTGTAAAAAACCAACCAATCAAACTACGTGGACTATTAAAAATCCAAATTGGCAAAATTATTCAAGCGACAATATAAATTTTCAACAAACTTTTATTTAACAAAATATTATTTGGTCATATCCAGACACACATACAAATAAACAAGAATTGTATATTGAAACTTGCAGCGGGATACTGGTCAAAAGTAATGCCACGACGGTAACTGATGATGACAGAAAGTTGATCATGAAGCCGTTGATGAGAATGAGATGAGTGATTGCAACCAATTATTGTTGTTTATAGCTTTTAATTAAATGAACATTTATATACTCTCAAAACGACCAAAAACAATTAAAAATAAATTTTATTTACAAACGACAAAAAACTAACAAAAATATAAATATAAATTAATTCTTATTGATTGGCTTGATAACATTTTTAGTTCAGTGTTTAAACCGCTTGTATGGGTTATTTAAAAGGAATTAAATTGAAAATTGAGAATAATTTGAAAAAAAAAACCGAAATAAATAAACTGATTAAAAACCTTAAGATGTTACTGAAAGTAAGTTATACAGTTTAATGGAATGTAAATATTGTACGTATGTATGTATGTGTGTGTGGAGGTATAATGGGAAAAAGGTTAAGGTGGCTTAAAATAATAGCAAAATAAAGCTTTAAATTAATAGGAATTTACTTGCTTATGCGCATAACTATTAAATTTATTAATTTATTTATGCTAACAAACTACAAGTTGTTATTTCACTTTGTACGATATCTACAAAACTAAAGTATTTATACTTTTTTTAATAAACTTTCATTAAAGTTTGCATAATAATATAAAATGCAATAAAAACATACTTTTTACGCTCTAATTATTTGTAAACCAACAACAAAATTATTCAGTATAAACTATATATTAGCCAATAAACAACAATATAACCAACTGCACTAAAAGAAACCTATGTATAGTATTTACGAACTCTGAAAAAAAAACTTGGTAACTAGAAAAAATTGCAAAAAAAAAATATTTTTCTTTTTCGAAAAAAGTTCTAGTTAAACCCTAAGACTTTATAACCCATTATTGCTTTAAAAACTAGTATAGTGGAGCTTACCAAAGCTTTGCATAAATACAAAATACTATTTTACCATATTACAATAACTTCTGCAGCCACTGCAATTCACTGGCATTTTTGCTGCTTCAAACATTTGCTTATACATTCATAACACTAGTCTATCCACCAACCATTCGGATTATGTAATACGTCCAATTTAACCCTTGAGGCATAAAAGTAAAATAAAAAGTTTTGCACCAATAGTTAGTGTACGTTTTGATGGTTGGGCTAACTAGAACTGTTAGATTGTTTGAAACATTCTACATACAAAATAAGAAATATGATGGAGGTGATCATAATTAGAATTATGATCAAGGGTCGGCGCAAAGAGAACAGAACAGAGTTGCCGTGTTTCAAACCTTTAACTAAAATAGGTATTTTTTTTCAATATGTAGTTCTAACGTTTTTTTTATCGAAAATTTTTCTTTAGAAAATTTTTCTTTAGAAAATTTTTTTATCAAAAATTTTTCTATAAAAATTTTTTAATAGAAAATTTTTTTATCAAAAATTTTTTCATAGAAAATTTTTTTATTAAAAATTTTTCTATAGAAAATTTTTTTATCAAAAATTTTTCTATAGAAAAATTTTTTTATCAAAAATATTTCTATAGAAAAAACTTTTTTTCAAAATTTTTCTATAGAAAATTTATTTATCAAAAATTTTTCTATAGAAAATTTTTTTATCAAAAATTTTTCTATAGAAAATCTTTTTGTCAAAAATGTTTGTATAGAAAATTTTTCTATAGAAAACATTTTCAATAAAAATGTTTCTATAGAAAATTTTTTCAATAAAAATGTTTCTATAGAAAATTTTTTCAATAAAAATGTTTCTATAGAAAATTTTTTTTATAAAATAAAGAAAATCTTTTGATCAAAAATTTTTCTATAGAAAATTTTATATCAAAAATTTTTTAATAGAATGTTTCAAAATTTTGGGATATAAAAATATTTTTATCGAAAATTTTTACAGAAAAATATTTTTATCGAAAAACTTTCCAAAGAAAAATATTTTTATTAACTATTTTTCTATTAAAAAAAATTTGGGTAGAAAATATCTAAAAAATATAAAAATCTAAAATTGTTTAATATTAGAACTTATTTCGGTTTTGAAAAGTATTCCCAAAATTTACAAAAATATTCCCAATGTTTACAAAAATAATAGTGTCATGGCAACAATATTCGAGATTATATTTCTTTGTTCTATCGAACCATGTATTTTGTTGCTATAAATTGGATGTTGATTTTTTTTTTGCCTATTTTGTTTTTGTCTTTTCTTTAACAAAGCGACCCAACCAACTCTGTTAACATCCAAATTCTAACTGAATGATCGTGGTATTGATGAAAAATAAAAAAAAATCATCGGCTACTGGTGGTATGGGCTGCCTAGTTCTGCTTATGATTATTATAGTCATTTTCAGAAAGCAAGTCAAGGGTAAGAATATTATCGTAATTTAGGTTTTCATCATAATTGTGTTATTAACACGAATGACATTCTAGTAGATCTTACTTGTAATATGATCACAGAAGATAATATGATTACAGAAAGTCCTAGAGTACCTTAATGTGATCAAATGCAATCGCAATTTATTGCTACAAAATTATGGAAGAAATGTAAATTATAACTAAAACCTTATTTTTGTTAAAAAATATTTAAAAAATCTTAAGGCTGATACAACATTTGTTGATATGTTTATCTTTTACTTTATTATGAAAACTATCCTAAGACTTTTATGATCATTAACCGCAATATCGTTATCACGTCAATTTAATAATTTGACTAGCTTGCGGTAACCGGACTTATGTTTGCAGTAATCAAAATTTAGTCAAGTACACGAATCTATAGTTCCTAAATGCTTTATACTCTGTATAAAATTTACATTAAAATCTATACGGTCTTAAAATTACCTAGTAGGGTATTAAAATAATATTCCTTAACGGAAAAAATGCCAAGATAATATGACTTGAAACAACTTAAAAGTAGAAAAACTCAACGAATATTTTAAATTCCAGAAAGATGATATCAATGGACTTCCAGCTAAAACGCACACATACACAATCAGTCCTTTCCCTGCAACTTTAAAATGAATGCAATATAGTAATATTAAAAACTTAGATAACATAATAAAAATAAAAAAGAATGAAAGAAAGACAGCAAAAATAACTTGGTTTTTAGTTTTGTAATGTGTTGCGAAAGCTAAAAAAATAGAAAAAAAAAATATAATAAAGCTAAACTGCATAACCTTAGAAGGCAAAAATGCCAACACAACTTTACATTAGTTTATAGGTAACAAAATGGCAACAAAAAGTCACATTAAAAACACTAATAATCGTGGCAGTGTCTCAAATACACACAAACACACACACATACATTTAGATATAACTGTTGGCTGAACTAGGATTCGCACTTTTTAGTTGTAACTGGGAAAATGTTGCAATACTTTTAAAAAGTTTATTTTTTTGTTGTTATTTTATACTTATTTTGAATTGTTAACGGCATGTGCTGACAAAAATTGTCCCCAAGGAGTCGTTGTACTTTTAACATTTTGGCTCAAACGGAAGTCCGTGTCTGCGTTTTCCGTTATTGTCATTTCGTTTAATTTTTGAATACGTTTTGTGCTTCCCTTACTTACTTACATTTGTAGCAAATACTTAGATACAATCTAGTTCTCTTCATACCACAACAGCCCAGCACGCAGTCCTGCTTACTTTTCTTTCATTTAAATATTTTTTTTAATTTACAATTTGTTTCATAAGGAATAACTTCCACGCGGGAAATCTAAATTCAAATTAATTCTGCGCTATACAGAGAACACGAAAAATTCTATTAAAAAGGACTATTAGTACACATTGCGAATAGAAAATATTTGCTTGAAATTACTTCAGTTTTCATTTTGGTTGCATTTGTATGTTTTGCGCATAAGTTTCTGGGTTTCAGAAGAACTCTATAGCAATTGCATTTGTATGTATGTACTTAGTTCATAAACATTGCACATACAAATTGTGTGATAGTAGAGGTTATTTTTATATTAATATAACAGAGTTTAGTTCATTGGTATATTGCAGTACCATAGAAAAAGAGTAAAATAAAGTAAATGAATTATGATAAAAATTTAAGCCATAAATGAGATGTGACCAAATTGAATATGTACGCCATATTTGGGACTTCAAATATTTCGTATCTTATATAGCTCATCATAAGATGATAATAATAACAAGTAAGAGTGTTATATTCGGCTGTGCCGAATCTTATACACCCACCATCATATTGTGTTAAATTTATTAAATTTGTTACACTAGTTGGTATTGTTGGTAAAATCTTTGGACTAAATTCGGTTACAGTATCATTATAGTTCAACTATTTGAAGTATTTAAATGGTTTACACAAATTTTGTTCTCATAACCGGGTATAGTTTTACATTATTAGCAGTTAAATACTTTTCGTTGTGCTTATATGTTAGGTCCAACACGTTGATAGTAGTACGGCAGGTCCATAAATTTTGTAAGGAGTTTCTAATGCATCTACCGTATATAAAGTCTAGACTTAACATTGATTGATAGCTATCTAATTTATACACTGAATGTAGCTCAAATCATTGTGATTGTAGATATGAAAAGGGGATGTTATACTATACTTTATAATTTAATAGCTTTTAACTGGCTTTTGTGGTATTTTAGTCGATTCCGGGAGTGGTTTTTATATGAAAGCTATGGTCAAATATGGACCGATTCCTATTAAATTTGATATACTGACCAATACTTGCATAAAACTACTCTGTTCTAAACTGAGTCGTCATATCTATTACAATTGTATTCAATTTATCAGTATTAATGTTATTAACGGGGCTGGGTTATATGGGAGCTCTAACTAAATGTGGACCGATTTTTAGTACTCAACTTTTTCAAGATATCCAAAATACATTTCTAAAATTTCGTTCCTCTAGCTCTTCGTTAAGGCGTTATTGCACTTGCATATAACGGACAGACGAACACAAACCCCCTATCCTTTTGATAATTTTGTGTTTCTCTAAGTTTTTTATATGGGAGCTATGGTCAAATGGCGACCGGTTATGACAAAATTGTGCACGCTGACTTGCATTAACATAAAACTTCCTTGTGCTAAGTTTAGTGGCCATAGCTATTACACATTACCATTTATTGGCATTCTAGTTTATTTTAGGTGAAATTGAGGCTGTTTTCATTGCTAGCTTCTTTCGTTCAGGAGATATCATGCCGACAACAGAGTGACGGATAGACAGACAGACCGACAGACAGACAGACAGACAGACAGACAGACAGACAGACAGACAGACAGACAGACAGACAGACAGACAGACAGACAGACAGACAGACAGACAGACAGACAGACAGACAGACAGACAGACAGACCGACCTACAGACCGACCGACCGACCGACCGACCGACCGACCGACAGACAGACAGACAGACAGACAGACAGACAGACAGACAGACAGACAGACAGACAGACAGACAGACAGACGGACAGAAGGACAAACAGACAGTCGGACGGACAAACAGACAGAAGGACAAACAGTCAGTCGGACGGACAAACAGACAGACATCTATTACAATTTCATAATGTTGGTCGTCATAGTATGATAAGACATAATCATATTTTATTTGGCCACTTTATTAATTCCGTTTTAAATTCAATAACTGATATCGAATATGCCAGTCAGGTTGTGCTTAAAAACAAATTTTATTCATATTCCATTAAAGTAGATGGTCACATTTCCCTGCAGAAACTCGTACATAGATATAGAATTTATATTATTGCTTGTTTTATTGTATTTTATTATTCTCAATTGAAACTTTTCAAATTAGTCCAGTAAATCTGATGACAAATGACGCATTAATTTTAAACGCATTAATAGTCTGGTTATTGCCAAACAGCTGCAACAACAAAATCATTGAATTCCAAGCAAAATAAAAATTCAAAAAATATGAAATCATAAAAAAAGGAAAAACTTTGTCCGGATATCTGAGAAAACAAATGGAGCACTAAGTATAAGATGGATAGCTGGTCTACAACATGTTGAATAAAAGCCAAATTTCGAACATTCCCCCCGGAGTTCCACCTGCCACCAAAGACCAAACAATAAAAAAGTACTCATACAATAAACTCATAAAATAATGGAAATATTGGATGAAAAAGTTTATGATTTCTCATGAAAAATTACCTCAAAACAAGCAAAAAAAAAAAAAAAAAAAAAATCCGAAAAAGAGCAACAAACTTTTAAGCAGGAAAGTTTATCTGTGCAAAAATACAAAAGATTTTCAGTTTCTATGTGGGTGAGCGCGTAAAGGCAAAAATCATCTGAAAAAAATGTTACAAAACAACGGCAATCTGTGACACTTAACATGTGTTTTCACATAAAACTTTTTTCGTTTTGTCCAGAAATTAGGTGCACAACAACAAAATCATGCGACAACGTAACAAAAAACCAACTAGAAGCAGAGTCATCCCATTCCCGTGATACAATGGGCCAACACAACACGCAATACTTAAAATAAACGCTGCTGAAACCAAGTGTAAAACACTGTCAACAGAAAAGTTAACAATGATAAAAAACGAGAGTTTTACAGGTGAGAGTTATGCGGGTGTAGCAAACATTGTCCTTTTCGCCAGGTTGTAAAATAAAAATTAAACTGAACTGAACTGGACTGGACACTGTTATATACAAAAATCGAGGATTCTTTTGAGGAGCAACACAACACAAACACACGCATATACAAATTATAATACTTCGTTGTGTGTAAAAAGACCAAAATTAAAAAAAGGAAAACCTTATCGAAAAAAGAAGGAACACCATAACAGGAAAAGTCCTGTAACTGCCTGCAGCATGAGGAACAAACAACATTTTATATACGCGTGCCTTGATTTTAGAGTGTGAACATTTATTTGGGCAACATAACAATTTAAATGCCGACGATGAGCATAAATCACTGTTGTCAACATGTAAGCAGCGATTATATGCTACACAAAAGGCGTTAAACATTCTGCAGTTCGAGTTTGAGCAACAACGAATGAAAAAAAAAAATTTAAAAAAAAGATTGCATGTAATTTAAGTAAAACCTGGTCGTTAGTTTGAGCAGACAGACAGACGGACAAACTTTGGCTGAAAAAGGGCATAAAAAGGCATATTAGTCACTTGGCTCAAACACAGGCATAAAAATATTTCTTTATACATTGGAGACAGGAGCATTAAAAATGAGAAATTTGTATAAAATGTGTAAGAGTATGGACTTAGTAAATGACTCGAAAAGAATGTGTAGTCACATTAAGGATAAACAAAATGTTTGTAAAGAACTCCCACATCAAACAAAGTCTATATTTACATACTCCTGGTATAGAAGCTTTTGTTGAGGTAATGTTTGTATGGTTGGTTATCTTTATTGAATATAATTTTTAGTAGGATGGAGGAGGGGCTAAAAATCACATCGAATTTATCATCATTAGATTTAATACTTATTTTTTATATTTAAATATTTTTTTTACTTAAGAAATATACCCCATATCACTCTTCATTAGTGTTGATATTTTTTTTTGTTTAAATATTTTCTCTGTATTAATTTTTCATTGTGAGAATTTAACACATCTCCTCTACTAGCCGAATCCACATAACCCAACATTCAACAAATTGTCGCCTGTCCTAAACGAGGGACTAAAACTATGTTAATCTCTTTATTTACTTGCAAATCGTCTGAAAAATAAAACCAACAACGACAACCCATCATCTGATTACAGACAAAAAATGCTACAAGGACACTAACCGAATAAGAGTATCTTAAAAATTAGTCACTGGGGACACTAAAGATGTTTACGATATTCACTTGTCCTGTAAATAAGAGATACTGGTGGAATGATTACACTCAAAAATAAATGTTGGTTATTGTTGGTTGCAGAGCAATCGAATGTTTAACTTTTTTTAAACCAATGAATGAAGAAATATTATTTATAGTGAGGGTAATTGACATGAACAAAATATTAAATGTGTTTGGTATTTTTTTCAATTAAGGGGTAAAAAGGTTGAAAGCCGGTATGATAAAAGCAAGAATAAAATGAAATGTTGAGATCAGTAAAAATAAGAAAGAGAACCTATATTTGGTGGAGTTTTAAATTCGGTCGATTGGGTTTGAATCAACTACAAAGACAAGGGAATGCGTGTAAAGTACTTTAAAAAAAAAGCAAAAATCTTAGGTATAACAAATTTTTTGTAACTATTTTACGCAGGCGTAGACAGCCCAAACCACTAGAAGCCGCAGACTTTTTGTAATTTTCGTAAATATCACGATCATTAAAAAACTAGTGAAATGAGTATTAAGAGCATCCAGTAGGAATTTGGATGTTAGCAAAGTCGGTTGGTACCGCTTTGTTAAGGAAAATACACAAAAACAAAATATACAAGAAACTAAATAAAAATTTATTGTATAGCAACAATCATAATCATGGTTCCAAAGAACAAAGAAATCTCGAACATTGTTGCCACGACACTATTATTTTCGAAAACATTGTTTGAAATAAATGTAACCGAGTTGGGAATATTTTTTGAAACAAAAATAAATTTTGATATTCAACAGTTTTTATATATTTTTTTGAAATATTTAATACAAACATTTTTTTATAGAAATTTTTTTATTTTTCTTTGAAAAATTTTTCGATAAAAATTTTTGATAAACAAATTTTTCTATAGAAAAATTTTTGATAAAAAAGATTTCTATATTAAAACTTAAAACTTAACTTAAAAATTTAATAAAAAAAATTTCTATAAAAAGATTTTTGATAAAAAAATTTTGTATAGGAAAATTGTTGATAAAAAAAACTTACTATAGAAAAATTTTCTATGGAAAAATTTTTGATAAAAAAATTTTCTAGACATTTTTTTTATCAAATATTTTTCTATAGAATACAAATTTTTAATAAAAAAATTTTCTTTAGAAAATTTTTGATAAAAAAAATTTCTATAAAAATTTTTTTAAAAATTTTCCATAGAAAAACTTTTGATAAAAAATTTTTTTATAGAAAAATTTTTGATAAAAAAAATATGCTATAGAAAAATTTTTAATTAAAAAAAAAAATATTCTATATAAAAATTTTTGATAAAGAAAATTTCTATAGAAAAATTTTTGATAAAAAAAATTTTCTATAGAAAAATTTTTGATAAAAAAATTTTCTATAGAAAAATTTTTGATAAGAAAATTTTCTATAGAAAAATTTTTGATAAAAATTTTCTATAGAAAAACTTTTGATAAACAAATTTTTTATAGAAAAATTTTTGATAAGCAAATTTTCTATAAAAAAAAGTTTTTGATAGAAAAATTTTCTATAGAAAAATTTTTGATAAAAAATTTCCTATAAAGAAATTTTTGATGAAAAGTTTTCTATAGAAAACATTTTGATAAAAAAATTTTCTAGGGCAAAATTTTTAATAAAAAAATTTCTATAGAAAAATTTTTGGTAAAAAAATTTCTATAGAAAAATTTTTGATAAAAAAATTTTCTATAGAAAAATTTTCGATAAAAAAATTTTCTATAGAAAAATTTTCGATAAAAAAATTTTCTATAAAAAATTTTCGATAAAAAAATTTTCTATAGAAAAATTTTCGATAAAAAAATTTTCTATAGAAAAATTTTCGATAAAATTTTTTTTTAATTTGATAAAAAAATTTTCTATAGAAACATTTTTGATAAAAAAAAATATTACAAAAAAGGGATTATAAAACTTTTTCTTTTGAAAACAATACCTATTTTAGTTAAAAGTATAAAAAACGGCAACTCTGCCGACGATTTTTTTATTCAATTCTCTTAGTGCCGACCTCTGCTTATATGTATCTTTAAGACCAATGAACATAGAAATTTATACCGGAATCAATGAACAGAAACGTGGTTTTCGATTCGGAAGGTCGAAAAAGGTAGAAAAAGTTTGAAAAGTGAAAACATCTTTGATACTTTTTTAAAAGTAGGACGATTAGGGGCATAAAAAGGCAACACAAATTTTTGTACTTTTTAAGGTAGTTCCCGGTAGCTCTGTCAATGATTTTTACCACTAACGAAGTAGTGGGATAAAATGTTGGTATTACTATAAAATTAAAATTTTGTTGACTAAAACAACTTAGAACCTTGACCACTCTTTATTAGCTAAGGCTTGGGAAAGAAGATCGAAATCTCCCCTTCATTTTCGGTAATAAGCCAACTTTTTTGTAATTTAAGTTTAATCACTTTTTTGTAGATGACTAGACTAGATAATAACTAGATAATAACTAAGCAATGATTAAAAATTATATTTTAACTTTTTTCTCGAGTGTATTCAAAGATAACATATAATGCAAAAAATATATATACATATTTCTGTTTACTAAGATTTTACTAAGATTTTACTCTGGTTTTTTGCTGTTTTTTTCTTCATTTGACTTGACCGTAAAATTACATTTACTTTTTAAACATGTTTTGATTGGTCTTGACTCAAGGACTGTTTTATCTCCGGAAAATACTGTCAGCAATTGTAAAGCTGTTATACAAAACAAAAGATACATATTTAGCAGCGAAGATTTAGCTTTTTTTTGCAAACAAAGTAGCTAAAAAGTAAGTACTAAATACTTTGATAGGATGCTCTGATATGATCTGAGCGTCATCAAGACGCCACTAAGTATGTGTTTAAATACAAAGTCTGTTAATCAAGTATTTTGATATTATTTATATATTTTTTTGTTGATTTCCCGGATAATTTGTGGGTACGTTTAGCTTCAAATAATGACTTGTTTGTTTAATTTTCTTCCACTTTCCGTTATAGGACTTTTTATGTATGTATATGTAAGTGGTTGTGTCGTTTTTGTTAATTATGTCTTAAGGAATGAAAAATTTAGAAGGCCCTAAAGCAGATAACCATGTTTAGTACGATAATGTCTTATTCTCCTTTTGTTGGCTCTTGGTCAGTAATAAATTTACTTGTTTTTTTTTTGTTTTCATAAAATTTTGAATAAAACTTTTTATCATTTTGTTTTGTTAAATGGACTTTAACATACTTTTTTTTTTTTAATTTTTGTAAATATTTCCATTTGTTTTTCAAACCAGCCAGGAGGATTATCTTTGTTAAGTTTAATGGCGCTTATACTATCTGCCTTTTGTTTGCTAAATTACAATTATTTTTTTCAATTTACATTGGCATAAATTTCTTTGAGGGGTAGCAAAAGAAATTGGTGCTGATGTTCGTGATGATGAAAACGAATGAATCTACAAAAAACGGTTACAAAGAGATTTTTTTCTAGTTTTATGGCAAACGAAAATTTACAACCTAATTATGTGACAGCCTATTATCAAGTCAACAAATGCTTCAGAGATAGAGAGAAAAAGGGAAAAAGATGAACAAAATTAGAGGAAGTAAAAGTTTTTTTTTCCTGGTAACAGAGTATTTAGCTTAATTTTGTAGCTAAGTGAGTGGTAGTACCAGTAGCCAAGCAGCTTTGTTAACCACCTTGCCTTGAGCTGATTATGACAAAGCACTTTTCTACAATTCCCAAACGGTTAAATTAGCTAGAAACCCAGAAGTCCAGGCATTACGTTTATACAGAAACACATCCATACATATTTGGTACACACATACATACATACAACCATTTAAAACCCTTAAAGTATTCATTCAAATTAGAGAAATCCTGTAACAAGCCCTGTAAGTAGCCAAATATAATTGTAGCTGCTGCTGCTCCTGCTCCTGCTGCTACTACTGATGATGATGGCGTATTCTGCGTTTAGTTTAATTTGACTACTAGCGTCTGATAGACATGTTGGAAAGTGGGACAGTAGTTAGGGAAATAGGGAGGTAAGCCTCAGTCTGTGGTTGTTTGGTTTTACGAATTGTTGTTTGCATCCATGTGTATGTATACGTTTGTATATATTTTCCTGTTTAGTTATGTTGATGTTAGTTTAGATTGTGGTCGAACATTTTTATTTGCTCTATTTTTGTTTTTTTTTTTTTTGGGTAATTATGACACATTAGTTTTATTTAACTAATATCTAACATAAAAGTTGGACAGTGCAATATGAAAAATGATAACAAATTAAAAAATACAACAGAAAAAAAATGTAGATAGACAAATTATTTATGTCAGTCACTTTATTAAAATGTTGTAATGCAAAAAATATGAACGTAGCCTGGATAACTTTACAAAAAGGATACAAATTAATAAATAAAATTCTTAAAACTGTGGTTCACTTTCCAGCTCTACTACTACCCTGTTTACTTAGTTTAGCAGATTATCCACCTTGTTATTCATTTAATTTGAATTTCTCTGCAGAGTTTTTGCCAGCTACTAGACTCTTCATCATTTAGATGGCCACAACGTATGGGAATAGTAAAGGTGGGTTGGGTTTAGGTTTGTTAGCGTTACAATAAATTGCTATAATTAATTTTTATTTAACACTGTAAAATGGTAATTTTTACAATTTGAAAATTGGCTTAACATATAAATTATTACAGCGGTTACAATGGCAGCTACTAAAATGGGACATGACCTAACTTTAGCACAGGCACACACAGGAATAAACTCTAAGCTCAAATTAAAATAATGACAAAATGGAATTAATGAAATAAAGTTTAACACAAAATATAAAATGTAAAATGTTACAAATTGATAAGTAGAGGTCTTAAATAAAATGACGCAGTCATTAATTTTTTAACCAAACTAAAGGATTTGTACAGTAAAAGGAAATAATAAAAATGAAATAAATAAAAACTAGAACAAAAGAATTAGTTAAGAGTATTATAGAATTTTTATTTTTCATTCACTCAAATTAAATTCTTAATGTATTTATTTTAGAGAAAAAGTAGAAAAAAAATTCTATTAAAAAAGAGTTAAAGTTAAAATTTATTTTTATTTATTTTAGGTTTATTTCTTAAGAACTACTAGAAACAAATACAAAACAATGACAAAAACAAAATTTAAGCAACAAAGTTTTGAGACTCAAAGTATTATCAATAAAATGTATAAGACAGTCAGAAACAAAGAAAGTATGCAAAATTGTCATAACATCCAAAAAAATAAAACTATTTGCAGCAACAAAGTTTTTCTTATTTCTTACAGTTTTGGTATTTTTTTTCTTAGTAACAGGTCCTCTTCTGTCCCACTGCCTTCTATTTATTTGAGAGAAGTATAGAAAACAAACAAAATTTTATCATGTCATCAACAAGAAATTGGAAAATCGTATGCCAAAGTTAAACAAATCTATAAAATGTTTCCTAAACTGTATTTGTACGAAAATTGCAAAACAATTTCTGTCTTCAAAAGTGGTAAATGAATTTTATTTCTGTTTTTTCATCTTCTTCTTATTTACTAATAAATGAAAAGTTGTAGGGTAGAATATTTAGTTAAACAAACATGTAAGCTACACACTTGAACAAAGTATTAACTACATATGTAACATACTGTTGCTACTATTTAAGTACTTGTTTGTACTGTAGCTGCCATTTCTGTCACTGTCGAATGAGTATTTATGTTTTGTACTCGAAAAAAAAAACAGATTTTGATGGAAAAAGTCATACAAGATACAAGTTTTGACTATCTTCAGGAAAGAGTCTCAGTAACACAGTAAACAAATTTGTTTATCTTTTTTTTTAAAGTTTTACATTACAACTGAATATCAGAATTCTTTTACCAGAATAATAGTTTTTATCCTTTTATTTTACTAAACCGATGGAGAAGTGATGCGCAATTCATAGCCACTCCTTCCCAAGGCAACCTCACCCACTGTATGTAAAGACTTGCGGATCCCTGTTATTACTAACGATGCTCTGTCGACCGACCGTGAGTGGTATAAGCCTGACAATAGCATAGCACAAATGCTTTGTCCCAAAAGTATGTCTGGATGCTTACCCAGCAGACCTAGTACCAGAATTGGATGCTTTGGGCTTATCATCCGCTCGCCCTAAATCCAAAAGAAACCACAACAAATACATCTAATTATAAATCTAAGCAATCAGAAAAAGCGTTGACGACTTTCAGCCTGAAACATGGAATACAAATTGGAATGTGCGTTCACTACAGGAAACATCTAAATTAGTAATATATTCTGCAACTAAAGCTACTACTTCTTGGTATAGCCAAGGCGAGATGGTCTCATTCAGGTAAACTCCCAGCACCAAAGGGACTAAAATTTATTTCCTAGAATTCGAACACGTGCTAGGTACGTAATTGCTCAGCTCAGCTAGCCACTGGTTATTGAGTATTAGACTATGTAAAACTTCTCTAGCTAATGCATTTGCCGTTCAGAGCCGTAGTTAAAACGTAGGTCCCTTTCAATAAGTCTAAAAATAGAATCGGATGCAGCTCATTGTCTTAGATAAGTATCCCTTGCTCCAATTGGAATGTTGTCGGGGAATTATATATGTATCGGAATACGATCAGAAAGAGGTCTTTTACAAAGTGGTGACATCAAAAGAGGCGACATTGCTATCATTTTTGGTGACTTTAACGCGCAACTAGGAGACAAAAACTCTAGCATGGAATCGATAATGGGACGCCATGGAACTGGATTCATTACCGAGAATGGCAAACTTCTATCCGGCCTGTGACTCAATCATAGCCTTGTCTTTAGAGGCTCTCGTTTTTCGCATAAGCGGATTGGGTATCGCCCGATCACTCAACAGAAATCAAATCGACCACATAGCCATTAGCAAAAAATGGTGTGGTTCTGGGCGTAGGTAACAAACGCGTTGCAGACATTTCGAATGATCACCATCTCTTAATTGCCACTGTCCATCTAAAAGTCGCAGTCATTACAAATAACAAAAAGGTCTGCCAGAAAAAATTCAACATCGACAGGTTAGAAGATGCTAGAATCAGAACATGCTTCATCAACGACATCAGAACAAGGTAGTGACATGAAGAACAAGGTAGTGACAGTGACACTTAAAACATCATAACCCAGGCAACAGAAAACACTTAGGCTAGACGACCACATCCAAGAAGCCATGGATTATAGGTGATACATGGAGTCTCATAAATCAGCGCGTAATGTTAAAGAACGAAATTAATTGTGCCAAGACAAAAACGGCTATAGCTTTAGCCCAATGTGAATACACCCGATTGGACAAAATGGTGAAAAAAGTACAAGGGCCGACAAGAGGGAATGGAGCAAACAAATTGCAACTAAAGCTCAAGCGGCAGAAGACACCCATTGCATTCGAGATCTCTTCCGATAGGTACGTCAGTTAACGAACTCCACATTTTCTACAACCAAACCCTTAAAAGATTGCAATGGAGAACAGACCACGTCATAAGACAAAATATGAGAACAATATTGCACAAAACTTCTCTCAGAACCATCGGAAGCGCCGCAGCGCAATCTTGAAAGCCCTAGAATGAAAGGATTCCCGAGTAAAACTATTCGTTTAACTAAAAGCTTGTATGATGGTACTACCTGCCGAATTCATCACGTGACCGAATCTCTATTTAGAAAGTGTTCGCCATTCGATCCCCATTATTTTTAATATAGTACTTGATGCCGTAATGATCCGTGAATCACAAAACAACAGCAGAATAAGGTGGGGACTACAAGGTAATCTTGGGGATCTAGCATATGTCTATGACATCGGCCTCCTTACGCACAATGTATGGCTGCGAGACGTGGAACGAATCCAACACAGAATTGCGGTCATTGCAAGCCTTAATAAATCGCTGCTTACAAAAAACAAAGGGCATATTCTGGCCAAACACCATCACTAACATTGCCTTATGGGAATCCACGCATAGCCCTAGAGATTAGACGACGCAAGTGAATGTGGATAGGTCACATGCTAAGAAAGCCCCAAGATGACATCGCACGCTCAGCTTTTGATTGGAACCCGAAGGATAGTCGCAAAAGAGGAAAACATGTGTAGGCGCCTGGTAGACACTGAATTGCTGGAAGCAGGCTTTACTTGGCGGGAAATAAAAATAAGATAAAATTAAAAGGAAAGAATTTGTTATGGTCCTATGTTCCTCTTAGAAACTATGGGAAATATATAACTGCGGCAATATGGAAGAATAGCTTAAGTCGAAAATTGAGTTTTGAGTTATCATCAATTTTGTGAAATTTTCCTTCTGCTTGATTTCTGCGAATAATTTATGACTTAAATATTGGTAACATGTTTATTAGAGAAGAAGGATGAATATTTAAAAAAATATTGTTAAATTCAGAAGATTTAAAGTTTTTTCTACTTAAGCTCTTCTTCGAAACTGAAATTTGCGTTGAACTAAACCTTAAGTAACTCTAAGCGGTTCTGTTTAAATAAAAAGTATAATAAGTGTAGTTTTACCTAAACATAAGTTGTTTCAAAATAATGACTTAATTTGTTCAAGGTCAACATTTATACAGCTTAAGTGAAGTTAAGCGAAATCGTTATATGATGAAAGAAAAAGCTGAATATGTACACAAAAATATGTGTACATAAGTGGTTTTGATCAATTTCAAAATTAAACGTGCATAACATTGACAAAAAACCCAAATTTTTCAAAAGGGACTAAACGCATTTAAGCGCCTTTGCTTCTGTAATGCAATAAACGCTTTAACTCAATTCTCTCTTATGTCGACTTAAGCAACTCTTCCATATTGCCACAGATATATAAACCGATCAATATACAATTATAACATGACATCTTTCAATCAAAGTTGAATGAAATTGACAATTATAAAATGATCACATACAATATAATTTGCTTAGAACTGAAAACTATGGGAATGCTGAGATTATGTTTTAAATACATGATAGATCCTTACATTTAAATGAATTAGAATGATATATAGGATGATTCCACCTGTTTCTATTAACATTTACTGGGTTACATTTCAATGAATTGAGTTTGTTTTTATAGTTGTAATCAAACTTTTTAAAAATATGTCCTGAACATAACCCTTAAGGTATACAATATTCTACACCTTTGGCTTTTGCCTAAAAATAAACAAAAACTCTTTTAAGGACCTACTACCAAACACACAAAAATTGACAAAATAAAATCATGGTTGACTTGTATAGATGATAAAAAAAAAAATAATGCCGAGAAAAAATAAAGGATAAAGAAAATTTTTAACATACATATAGAAAGGACACAAACTTTCAACTAGTACAAAAAATTAAAAAAAAGAAGAAAAGTCTAACAAGCAACCAACAAATATTTGGAAAATGAAAATATATAAAATTTTCTAACATGCAGTATTTTACTAACCACATTAACCTTATTTGACTGCAGAGGAATACTTGTATATGTAAATATTTTTGTATGTAAATATGTATGTGTTTGATATAATCATAGAAAATATCAATTTCCTTAAAAATTGACAAGTTTTCTTAGCACTCGATTTAAAAATTATTTAACAAGAGACTAGTTTAGTTCTAAAGATTTTAAAATTCTTTTACATAGTAGAGTAGAGTATACAAATACAGTCAATAATATGTACAAATACTGTTTGGCATAGAATCACTTTAAAGTTTATTTTATGAATGAATTTTGGAAATTCGGTTCCAATCTTGTTTGTCAATATCTAAAATATCGTCGTGCGGGAGTTTATGTGCTCTATACGCCTAAAATGCATTTTGAGAAAATCGATCTTAAAGTTTTAACTTAATTTTTCTAAAAAAACTATAGAAGAATTTTGTGTTTTTTACACCATAAATTTGGCGTATAGAGCAAAACAGCACAAAAAAAATCTGTTTGGATGGATATAGAACAAAACAAATACTATTTATCGATTACGGATTGCAGATTTGAAAAATTTAGGGTCGAAAACCTAAAGTGGTATCATTAAAACAAAATGTGTAAAATGGCGGATAGAGCACATAAACCCCCACACGACGATATGTTATACAAATTCTGGTCCTTTTACAGCTCACATGTATAAGAAAGTTGTAAATTTATATACTTATAATTATATGGTGTAGGGTATCTTAAGATCAAACTTAATCATCTTTTTTAATTTTTAGTTTTTTTTTTAATACATATGTATGTATTCATGCATGTAAGATAATATGAATGTATGCAGTTGTTAGTTGTGAAAGTAATTTAGTCAAGTAATAACAAACTTTTGTGGTAAACCAATTTCCAAATTTTAGAATGATACTTCAAATCATACGAAAATTATGCATAAAACAAATACAAAAATCCTTAGAATTGTATAATTTTGTATTTCTTTGTTGCATTCGAATATGAAAATTGTTTGATTTTAATGTTAAAAATGTTAAATTTCCTTTTTTTTTTGCTAGATTGCAGATACCAGAAATTTATTGTGGTCAATTTTTATGTGCAAATGTATAACGAAACCAAATTTTTAATAGCAACACTTAGGCATGTTGAAAAAACCTATATTTACGTAAATGCTTGAATATTGATAAAATGATTTATTTATGTGTTTCAAAAATAAAAAAATTCATTTAAACAACAATTTTTTCGGAAATTGAAAATAATGCAATTTTAAAACATTTTTTTAAAAGTCTATAAAAGTCAAGAAAACCATTTAATTTAATATCGAATAGAAATATTTTGTGAACATTTAAAGTATTCTATAAATTTTGAAATATTTCTTATATAAAAAAAGCTTTTAAAACAATTCATTTAAGCTTTAATAAAACTTTGAAGACCAATATTTTACGTTCGTTATTTAGGATATTTCTGTGGCAATTAGGAAAAAGTGCTTAAGTCTGATTTGTTGGTTTTGCAGCAGAGCAATTTTAAGTTTTGAAGTAAATTAAAAAAAAAAAAATTATTTTTATTCTAATAAGTTCAATTAGTCCTATTCTAATGTGGGCAATCAAGTTGTTATTTAGAAAAAAGCTTAAAACTTTTAAAGCTTTTATTCGGAATGAGATTGCGCATTGAAAGAAATAACAAAAAGCAATTATGCTATAACTTCCTGAAAGATCGTACAAAATAATTTAAACTTTGCCCATAGGTACTTTTAAGTATGGAAAGCAGCCCTTAATTGATAAAAATTAAGCTTAAGTCGACTTAACCACTTTTTCCTTTTCGCCACAGATTTATAATGTATAAGCCAATTCTTAAGCTGCCATTTAATTATGTTTCCAAAAGCTTCATAAGCCCTTCGTGACAGTGTTTTTGTTGTTTTCGACTCATTTGTGCTTTTATTTCTTAATTTTAAAATAATAAATATTTAAATGTAAAAGTTTATCGCCACTTTAGCGTTTGGCATAATAAAAACAATATAAATTTTTTGTTGCTAAAAGTTTTTATGCCTTTTAGTTAAGAAAAGTTATTATTGCAATCTTAACATTTTAAATAGGAGCAGCAGCAGCAACAACACCAACAATATCATCACCATCATTTACAACTACAATACAATCTGCTGCCACATTATTAAAAAGTAAAACTTTGATATTTTAAACTCGTAGCTCTCGAGCAAAAAAAATCTAAGAATGGTACGAGTATATTTAAGTATAAATAATTTAATTGAGAACACAAAGTCCACATTTATAATAAACATTAAATGCCAATTGCCATTGGCATTTGAACACTTTTTCACTCTTTTTGCTCTGGCTGCTGCTATTTATTATTTTTACTTTATTTTCTGTTAATTCTACTTGTCAAAGTACGTGGTGCTACCAAATTAAAATGAACATTTACTTTTCATTGAAAAAAAAAGAGTAAAAAAGAAAAAAATAAACATAAATTCTTAGCATTTTAATGAAGAAAGTGCTAGAATGACTTGGTTTCATAATTAAATTGTTGTACCAATTAAAATATATAGATTTTTTAAATTTTAGTGTTAAAATTTGTACTTGATTCGATTAGGGTGGGTACGAATCGTATTTTAAAAAGTTGTGACAAGAAATAGACGTGATAGTGAAAAAACATCAAAGATAGAAATATAGCCCTTATAGAGCCGTGAAAACCGATATATAAAGTGTTATGATCGGACTAAAGATGGCGGCACAGTGATCAAAATACTAAAAAAGCGGTATATTTGTAGGCTTGGCAAAAAATAAAAATATATAAATGTTTATACATTATCTTTAATTCTAGGGGATAACTGATACAACCTTTTTCGAACCAGTTTTTCTTATCGAACTTTTCACATTCTTTAAGACTAAAGAAAACTTATGCCGGTCGAAGGGGCGTATCTTTCTCTACTACTTGGCATCAAAATCTCTATTTACTTAAAATTTTCTAAAAATTTCCTATAAATAGTCAATTTTTGAAAAATTCCTGTAAAGAAAAAAAATTTCCTAAAAATAGTAAATTTTTGAATAATTTTCTAAAAAAAAGTAAATTTTCGAAAAATTTCCTATAAAAAGTCAATTTTCGAAAAATTTCCTATAAAAAATCAATTTTTGAAAAATTTCCTATAAAAAAACAATTTTCGAAAAATTTTTTATAAATAGTCAATTTTCGAAAATTTTCTAAAAATTTCCTTTAAATAGTCAATTTTTGAAAAATTTCCTATAAATAATCAATTTGCGAAAAAAATTCCTATAAATAGTAAATTTTCGAAAAATTTCCTAGAAACATTTCCTATAAATCGTCAATTTTCTAAAAATTTCCTATAAATAGTTAATTTTCGAAAAATTTCCTATAAATAGTCAATTTTCGAAAAATTTCACATAAAAAGTCAATTTTCGAAAAATTTCCTATAAAAAGACCATTTTCCAAAAATTTCCTATAAATAGTCAATTTTCGAAAAAATTTCCTCGAAATTGTAAATTTTTGAAAAAAATCCTGTAAATAGTCAATTTTTGAAAAAAATCCTATAAATAGTTAATTTTCGTAAAATTTCCTATAAATAGTTAATATTCGAAACATTTCCTATAAATAGTCAATTTTCGAGAGATTTCCTATAAGTAGTCAATTTTCCAAAATTTCCTATAAATAGTCAATTTTCGAAAAATTTCCTATAAATAGTCAATTTTTGAAAAATTTCCTATAAATAGTTAATATTCGAAACATTTCCTATAAATAGTAAATATTCGAAAAATCTCCTATAAAAAGTCAATTTTCGAAAAATTTTCTATGAATAGTTAATTTTCGTAACATTTCCTATAAATCGTCAATTTTCGAAATATTTCCTATAAATAGTCAATTTTCGAAATATTTCCTATAAATAGTAAATTTTCGAAAAATTTAATATAAATAGTAA
Organism: Stomorhina lunata; assembly: GCA_933228675.1. Classification (NCBI taxonomy): domain Eukaryota; kingdom Metazoa; phylum Arthropoda; class Insecta; order Diptera; family Rhiniidae; genus Stomorhina; species Stomorhina lunata. The sequence goes on along the minus strand of OW121742.1, from coordinate 128,749,765 downwards.
ATTTACGAAAAATTTCCTATAAATAGTCAATTTTCGAAAAATTTTCCTAAAAATAGTCAACTTTCAAAAATTTTTATATGAATAGTAAATTTTTGAAAAATTTCCTATAAATAGTCAATTTTTAAAAAAATTTCCTATAAATAGTCAATTTTCGAAAAATGTCCTAAAAATAGTCAATTTTCGAAAAATTCCCTATAAATAGTCAATTTTCTAAAAATTTCCTATAATAAGTAAATTTTCGAAAAATTTCCTATAAAAAGTAAATTTTCGAAAAATTTCCTATGAAAAACTTTTGAAGAATTTCCTATAAATAGTAAATTTACCAAAAATTTTCTATAAATAGTCGATTTTCGAAAAATTTCCTAAAAATAGTCAACTTTCAAAAAATCTTATATAAATAGTAAATTTTTGAAAAATTTCTTATAAAAACTTTAACTTTTTTTTTTAGGTATTTGTTCGAAACTTTTTTGAAAATTTACTATTTATGGAAAATTTTTCTTAAAAAAATATCCTATTCTAAGGAAATTTTTAAATAAAATCTTTAAAACTATATTTCTATTTAAAAGAAAACTAACAAAGTTTTGAGATTTCATTGTCAGCGTAAACACATGAAAGTACAATAAATCATATTTCAAAAGCGAAAATAGAGAAAAATGTTTAATACTAGACAATTCAAAACAAATTTAATAGTTATTGTTGGCTCATAAAATTTTTGAATGTAAATCTAAAACTTTAAAAAAGTTTAGAGAGAGGACCCGGGTTGTGGTAGTAGATATCTAGAAAAGTAAATGTGGGATTGTTACTTGTGAATTTTAATAATGTCATAAAAATTTTTGATTATTTGTGTAAGAAAAGAAAATAAATTTTGAATACTGGTTGGCTTTTGGTTGGTTTGATGGTTCACTTCATTACGTTTTAGCTTCGTCTTGTTTATTTGTCATAATTTAAAAAAGTTATAGACGAAACTTGACATTTGTGGAGAAGGAGAGTGGAGAAGTATGGTTGTCATATTTAAAAATATCCATAGAAGTTGTTGTGTTATATTTAATGCTTAAAGTTTTATATTTGTTGGGCAAAAGTTTTTGCTCTTTCCATTCAACGCCAACTCAATAAATGAAGAAAACTGGTACTGGGTTTGTCTTGTGATTTCCAGTTGTGGGGACTTTTAAGTGGGGATTTATAGTGAACAAAGTATTTTATTGTTATTTTTTTTTACAAATGACTGCAATCAAAACAGATTTTATTGCTAAATTGCTGAGCAACAACAAGCAGCTAAATGAAAGCAAAAAAAAAATGTGCAGCAAAAAATTAAATATAACGAAAACTTTTCTGCTATGCATTAATTTTTTGTATTTTCCTATAATTTATTTTATGATGTTTCTTTGGCAATCATTATATGGTAGTATTTTGCTAGAAACTTAACTATAACCACCTTTGGAGAGTCGGTCGTTTTTTTAGTTGGTTCTATTTGAATAACGAGCATTAATTCAAAACGACTAACAAAGTTAAGTTTTCCAGGTTCTTATTGTTGAGTTATTTACTTTTGGAATTAACTTTTTGATTGAGAAACATCATTAACACACATCAACTTTATTTATTTATTTACTTATTTTATTGTTAATGTCCTAAAAGTTTGTTATTTCTAACAAATTATTTTTTGTTGTAAAAGCATAAAAAAAGTTACTTAATCACATTTACAACAAACTAAATTGAAAATGAAATCAACAATCTAAATCATTTGTAAGCAGCGATTTCTTAAAATCAAAAAAATGATTAATTTATAAAAGTGTAAAAAGTTTATTTTTGCCAGAAAAAAATCAAAAACTTTTACAATGAAAATTAAAGGTACTTGTTTGTATTTGTTAAGGCAGTCAAAGGTTTTTTTATTTTTTAAGGTATTTATTCAAAATTATCGCTTCTTTAAACATTTAAGTAATTATTTTTATTATGAAATAAAATTTAGCTTGAAAATTCTTAAAAGTTTATCAAAATGACATTAGCAAAAAAGCAATAAAACTACATTTAAAAGTGTAATAACAGGTGAATATTGTTATACGGGTAAAGCTCAAACTCAAAGATAGTTTTTATTGTCCATTTACTTGTATGATTCACATCGGAATGCTGGCATTAGTAAGTAAATACCATAATAAGTATATAAAACTAAAGGAGTTTCTTTTTAGTCATTTTCAAAATTTGTAATTTTGTGTTTTTATCTTTGCTACATGTTGCACACATATGTGGCATGCAGTTCAAATAAACTGTTCCTGCATTACTTGTTTTTTGTTTTAGGTATTTCGAAACTCATGCACATGCATGCTTCAAGAGAACGTATTCAAATGGAATATTATTAAAAACAACAGCTCAGAAAAAAATACTACAATAAAATTTAGTTTAATATGCACATAAGTACGCAATTTAGCATGAATATAAAAAATAATAGAAAAATGTAGAAAAAACATAACTTTAGAGTTGATAAAAGGAACTGTATCTTAAGAGTTGCTTAAAATTTTTCGTTTAAATTGATAGTTCATGATGTAGGAAACAATAAGATAATTATTTAAAAAAAATTAAGTTGAAAATAAAAATGTTCTAAGTAAAAAAGGTTTAACATAACATATCCCTCAAGCTTCATTATACCCATTAAGAAGTTCGTGTTGGTATAAGTAACACATAGAAATATTTGTCTGAGACTCACCTTAAAATATATCGATAGACTAAAACCACTTCCAAAATGTTTGTCCGTCCGCCCATCACCCGCCCAAAAATTTCTTTATAGAACATTTTTTATCAAAAATTTTTCTATAGAAAATTTTTTTATCAAAAATTTTTATACAGAAAATTTTTTTATCAAAAATTTTTCTACAGAAAATTTTTTTATCAAAAATTTTTCTACAGAAAATTTTTTTATCAAAAATTTTTCTATACAAAATTTTTTTTTTCTACAGAAAATTTTTTTATCAAATTTTTTCTAAAGAAATTTTTTTTATCAACAATTTTTCTACAGAATTTTTTTTTGTCAAAAATTTTTCTATAGAAAATTTGTTATCAAAAGTTTTTTAACACAAAATCTATCGGAAATTTTTTTATCAACAATTTTTCTTTAGAAAATTTTTATATCAAAAATTTTTATATCAAAAATTTTTCAATAAAAAATTTCGAAAATATTTCCATCAAGAATTTTTCTATAGAAAATATTTTTATGAACATTTTTTTCAAAGACTTTTTTGTAAAAAAATATTTATATCAAAAATGTTTCTTTAGAAAAATATTTTTGTCAAAAATTTTTCTATAGAAAAATATTTTTATAGAAAATTTTTTTATACAAAAATATTTTTTTAGAAAATTTTTCTAAAAAAAATTTTTGTATTGAAAATTTTTCCACAGAAAAATAATTGTATCGAAAATGTTTCTCTGAAAAATTTTTCTATAGAAAATATTTTTATCGAAAATTTTTGTAAAAAAATGTTTATCAAAAATTTTCTATAAAAAATTTTTCTATAGAAAGATATTTTTATCGAAAATTGTTCTATGAAAAAATAATAATAATATTTTTATTGATAATTTTTCTATAGAAAAATATTTTTATCAAAAAATTTTCTTTAGAAAAGTACTTTGATATAAAATTTTTCTTTAGGAAAATATTTTTAACAAAAATTTGTCTATAGAAAAATATTTTTATCGAAAATTTTTTTATAGAAAAATATTTTTATTAAATATTTTTCTATACAAAAATATTTTTATCAAAAAATCAGAAAAATACATAAATATCTAATTAATTTTGTCTGATAAATAAATACATAGTTCACGATTTAATACATTTTGAATAAATTTTTAGTGTCGCCTTTTATCGGAAATCGCACAAACTTAGAAACTTCCGTCAATTCATGCGCAACAATTTTGCTAAAGATCATAGCATGATCAAAAACAGAATTTACATTTTAATTAATTTTGAGTCAATTTCAGGTGTGCCGCACATCGGAAACTAGTCATACATATTTAGAAGTCTTCGTCGGCTCATGCTCAATAATTTTGCTAAAGATCATGAGCATTTGACAGTTTACTATTTAATTAGTTTTAAATAATTTTCAGTGGCGCCACCTACCGGAACTTGGTCATACCAACTTAATATATTATAGTTAGGAATGATCACTTTGAGGAATTTCTTACATGTTTTTAAAATAACGATTTCTTAAAGGATTTTCATTTAAAAAAACACATCTACGATTATAGACCGACTTTATTTTAAATATATTTTTATTAACCTATTATTTGAATATAACTTTTTTAAGCACAAATATCCATCATACATACATACGTGTGAGCAAAAGCTCTTTGCACTGGGACGTATACTTATTATATTTATTTGAACTTAAGGTTTATTACTTATACGTCATGGAGAACTTTATCATACTAAATCTAAGTCTCATAAAAAAGTTGTTTAGACAATTTTAGACAATTTTGAACATATTTGTGATATTGTTTAATAAAATAAAAAACAATAGATTTAATGCACAAGCTTTAATACATATACATATAGCATTTAATTCTCTAAAACTTTGATAGAAAAATAAAACATTTTTTTACTTGAAAACACTTTCCTTTTATTTGAAATATTTTTTACTAAAAAAAAATTATATAATTTCAAATATTCCTGTATAGATTTAATTCATATTGTTACATTTTGACATTTATTCAATTTATTGATTTAACAAATTTATGTTATGCTACAGATCTTTTTTAATAAAATAAAAAGTGAATTGATGATAAAAATTTATGATTTTAATTTTTAGTTAAATATTTATTACTCGTAAGATGACATGAAATTAAAATGCAAAAATTTCAATTTACTTTCAAATTACAATATAAAACATAAAATAAGTAAACAAGAATTAGACAATTGTTTTAAAAAAGAAGATTCGACAAAATAAAGAGATATATTGAACATTTACTAATAAAGTCATAACTAAAATAAGTAAGAAAATTAAATAGATATCTCATTTAATTTAAGTCTTATCCAGGATAAAAGAAATTTTGGTAACATTTTACAAAACTTGATCAATTTATATGTTTGATCTTGTTATGTATTATTCCGAGAGGTCTGTTGTTAGTGAGGTATTATGTTAATATCTCAATCCAAATGAACATTATTAAAGTGACTCCAACCAATATTTTCAGTTGATAGGTGTACTTTAGGGGGGATGTAAGACCAATATGCAAAACAAACATTAAAACGGCACACAGTGGTATTTCTTCATAAACTTGTTCAGTTTTATATAGATAAGACATTTAAAAAAATCGAAATCCATCGACTTGGGCCCCAATTTGTTTACATATTTTTCTTTTTACTGTACAAGTCGTTCACTCCTTGGAGTACCTGCTTTGCACCCCAATTTGTCACTTATTTTTCTTCTCAATATAAGCCGCAGTTCTTAACAACAACAGAATTTGTGGAAATCGACTCCGTCGACTCTTACGAGACTTACACTTAAATACAATTTGATAAAAAAGTAACGCCTAAAGGACTGCAACACTTTTTGCTTAAATTATATGTAATAATTTACGTGACTTTTTTCAGAAAATTTTGAACTTTGTTCTACGATCGGTTAACTTCGTTGAATTTTTTTGCTCAAATTAAAGAAGATATTTTACTTTTCACCTGAGTTTGGTGGGAGCACCGAGCAAAACCGAGTTAAATTAGTTTTTGTCCAAAGAAAAACGAAAAAACTTAATTTTGTAGAGGTAAACTGTATGCGAGATTAAGTTATTTTCTTCTGTAGACTAAAACAAAGCTTCTGTGTCTTAATTAAAACGACATCAAGATAAAAACTGAGAAAATATATTCTATTTACTTATTCATGGAAAACACATTATGGATGCGGCTTCACTTCCAATAGGCCTGCTGTTAGAAGAAGCTCAAAATATAGACTATAGAAGGTACAAGCTAATGTTTGACAAAAAGTAGAGTAGGGTGGCAACAAACACAGATGTTTTCCATCGCCTTCTTGTATCGTCAGACCCTTATGCTACCAGCAAAAAACGTTTACCCTATAAATAAAATTTGGAAGTTGATTATGTCGTTTGTTATTCATTTTAAAAGTTACTCATCCTGATTTTTTAAAGAACATTAGGGAGAAATGGGCGTGTCAAATTTTCTTGAAACTTTGTATGCATTTCAATTTTATAATACTTTGCGATAAGTTTTATGACTTTTGGTAAAGAAATACAAATTTTGTGCGGTGGGCGTTGGGCTCGTCAGATTTCCATGAAACTTTTCTTATATTTCAACTTTGTAATACTGATAATATGTGTAGAGTTTCATTACGTTCGGTGAAGAAACAAACATTTGACAAAATATTTTTGGCTTATAGGGGCGGGGAGCGATGGCGTGGCAGATTTCAATGAAACTTTTCACAGTAAAAATCTTCCTAATAGTACATCACGATCAGTTCAGAAACAAAAACTTGGGGCGAAAAAAATATTTTCGGGCTATATAGGCGGGGACCGAAGGGTGTGACAGATTTCAATAAAACTTTACACATATTTCAACTTCGTAATACCAATAGTCTATGCCGAGTTTCTTCACGATGAAATAAGAAACAAATATTTAGGGTGAAAAAATCTTTTGAGCCTATGTAGGCGGGGGATGAAGGGCGTGGTCAATTTTGATGAAACTCAAATTTTAATTCTCTGTAAGCCCTTCTTATATTTTTTTCAAAGCAATGTTTGAAGAAATCCCACTGTGAGACGCTATATGACTAAATTTGATATGGAGTACAACAAATGAAAATATTTTATATAGTAGTATCATGGCTTTAGTATAAATATATACATTTAATAATCAAGTTTCATTTTGTCAAATAAATATCAGAATTTTTTATTGACTTAAAAGAAAATTAAAACTTTGCTAGCTATTGGTGTACGAGTACCTAGTTTTGTTTTGAAAATAGTATAAAGAAATCTTGCAGTTCTTCAATTAGTAGTAGTTATATAGAAATTGAAAACTATAAATATTAAATAATGTTAAATTAAAACAAAGACACTCATACACTTCTCCTCTGGCCTTCTTTAAACCACAGAGTCCTTCCCACAGTCTCCTTAGAAGAAGAAATTCTTCTAAAAAAAGGAATATTAAAAAAAAAAAACAAATCTAGAATGAATATTATATTCCAAAAGTTTTGTTGGTTTATGGACTTCATTTTATTGACTCAACTAATAACTGTTTATATTTTAGATTACATAAATTATTTGAGTTTCTTTTTTCTTTTGACAGGTAAGAAACTTAAACTGTGTCATGTTTAGTTTAGTTTTAATTTAATTTTTTTTTATTTCAAATATGTACATTTTTTATGGTTGAGCTTTAAATAAAAATATACAAAAAAGTCAATATTGAAATTTATGTAAAATACATAAAACAAATTTAACACAAATTAAATAAATGTTTTAAATAAAATGCAAGTAGAACGAACATCATAATATGACATAATATAAAAACAAATAGAACTTTTGCAAAAATGCCTGTGGGCGTTTGTACATAATATCTACAACGCCATCAATGATTTAACATTTTAAATCAACTAATTTATAAAGGAAAATGTTAACGTTAATTTTAAATAAATATCAATCATACGCCTATTTGGCTTATTTGGCTGCTTAAAGAAAAAAACACGATAATTTATACATTTTGCAATAGAATGTGTAATAAAAATTGCAAATATTCTTATTAAATTTATTTGAAAAATTTAAATTGAAAATTGATTAAGGCTTCATTGGTTGCCATTAATGAAATCGTAAAAAATAAAATAACAAATATATTTGTTTACTTTTACTGTAAATAGCAGCGAATTGTTGGCAAAAGAACATTTTCTTTTCTATGAAGATACCTTTAGAAAAACCAAGTATATTTAACATAACGATAGCCTATATTCAAAACCATCTATGAACCAAATTTTATTGAGAAACTCTTTTTCTATAATAAAATATCAGAGAAAGGAAATCTATTTTAAAACTCTGGCATAAATAAATTGTAGAAGAAATATTGACTTCTATTTAAATATTATGGTATTAAACAGTTTTCTTTCTCCTTAAAGTATTATATATTTGGTTTATAGTCGGTATTGAATATATGCTCTCAATATGAAAATTTACGTACATTTCTGTGATCAAAAGAAAAAATTTCTTTATTCAAAAATAAAAGGCAAAAACTTAAATCGCTTGTACCATTTTCATATGTATTTCTTTTTACATAAATAAATATGTGTGGGTTTTCAAAATAAATGCCAGCAATACGAACTTATATACAAAATTTTAAGGAATCCAGAGTAAAAGCCGTAAAACTTTTGATGTAACAATTTGTAATTCAAGCAAAAACTGAAACCGCTTTATTGTAACAAAACTTCAATGTTCCTGCACTCATTCATTTATTCGTTTCCAGAAAATTTTGTAAAGTCATACATTCTGGTTTTCCCGCTCTGTTTGGGTAAATATTCTTGTATTTCGTTTCTTTTAATTTAATGGAAAGGTATTTATTCTAAAGAAAAAATCGTCTTTATATGAAAAGTTTTCATTTTATTTTTAAAGTAGTTTTTCGTTTTATTTTTTTTGGCTATGTCGATGTATTATTTATTTGAGATACGAAATTAAATTTTTCTTTTTATTTAAAATTTACTATATGTATTTAACGAATATGAATATGCTTCTTGGTACCATTTAGAGTAATAAATTTTGAAGTACTTAAGAAAATTTCTTGCAAAATTATTTAACAAAGAATTGTATTGCAATATTTTGAAAATGAAGATTTTGCTGTACTTTAATAATAGAGTTGTAAACATTTTTCGAAATATTTCTATTACTTAAAAATAAGAAACAAGATATTGTTAGGTAAGACCGATTATGAAATACCCTAGTCTATAAAAAATTTTCTTATAAAAAAAATTCTATAGAAAAATTTTTGATAAAAAAATTCTGTAGAAATTTTTTTATATAAAAAAATTTTCTTTTAAAAAATTTTCATTTAAAAAATTTTCTATTAAAAAATTTTTGATAAAAAAATTTTCTATAGAAAAATTTTTGACAAAAAAATTCTAATAGAAAAATTTTCTATAGAAAGTTATTTCAATAGAAAAGTTTTTGACAAAAAAAAATTTCAATAGAAAAATTTTCTATAGAAAATTTTAGATAAAAAAATTTCTCTAGAAAATTTTTGATAAAAAATTTAAAAAAAAAACATTTTTGATAAAAAAATTTTATATAGAAAAATTTTGTTAAAAAAATTTTCTGTTTAAAAAATTTTTGATAACAAAATTTTCTATTGAAAAATTTTTGACAAAAAAAAATTTCAATAGTAAAATTTTTGATAAAATTCTGACGACATTTTTTTTTCTGTTCTCTTTGTGCCGACCTCTTCATATACATTTTACAAAATTTCTGGCAATTAAAACCCATTAGCATCCAAAATTTTTTTATCCAAAATATTTCTATAGAAAATTTTTTTTGTCAAAAATTTTCTATAGAAAATTTTTTTGTCAAAAATTTTCTATAGAAAATTTTTTTGTCAAAAATTTTCTATAGAAAATTTCTTTATCACAAATTTTTTTTATAGATTTTTTTTCAAAAATTTTTCAATAGCAATTTTTTTTGTCGAAAATTTTTCTTATGAAATTTTTTTATCAACAATTTTTCAATAGAAAATATTTTATAAAAAATTTTTCAATAGAAAATTTTTTTATAAAAAATTTTTCAATAGAAAATTTTTTTATCCAAAATTTTCTATAGATTTTTTTTTATCAAATATTTTTCTATAGAAATTTTTTTTATGAAAAATTTTTTTATAGAAATTTTATTTTGTTAAAAATCTTTCTTACTAATTTCTTTATCAACAATTTTTCAATAGAAAATATTTTATAAAAAATTTTTCAATAGAAAATTTTTTTATCCAAAATTTTCTACAGAAATTCTTTTTTATCAAAAATTTTTCTATAGAATTTTGTTTTGTCAAAAATTTTTATAGAAAAGATTTTATTCAAAATTTTTCTACAAAAGAAATTTTTATATGGAAAATTGTTTATAAAAATTTTTTATCAAAAATGTGTTCTATAAAAAATTTTTTATCAAAAAATTTGAAAATTTTACTATCCAAAATTTGTCTATAGAAAACTTTTTAATCAAAAATTTTTTTTAATAAACATTGTTTTTATCAAAAACTTTTTTACAGAAAATTTTTTGTATAGAAATTTTCTTTAAACATTTTTTATTATCAAAAATCTGGAAATTACCTCTAGTCCAAAACGGAATCCAGAAGAATTTGGAAGAGTGTGGGCAATATAATGCAGTTCTGTTTTACGAATTTGTGGGTCCTCAAAGGTGGACTTTTTGTTCCATTGGAGCGGCATGTTATTTCAGCATTTCAATTATGTTATAAGTCAACATAATTGAAATGCTAAAATCTAGTTAAATAAATCAGCATAAACTGTTAATATTGACTGTAGGGTAAGGTTTAATAAAAATGTTTCTAATATATTTGAGTCAATTTAAAACAATTTTGCTTAATTTGCTTTAAAAAGTTTTTGTTTAAAAATATTTTATTTATATTTGAATAAAAAGTTTAATATTTCTAAAAACTCTTCAGACTTCCACGAAATTTTTCTAAAGTTTAAATTAGAGATACTCATCAGTTTTTATTTTAAACAAATAAATATCTTATTTCCCTATAAAAATGTGTTCTATTTATAAAACTTAGACAAATTAAAAATTTTGAATTAAATATAAAAAAAGCTTCTAATTCTAATGGTTTCAAAAATAAAAAAGCATCAACAGAATTGTTAAATAAATAAAACGTATTCTACTATTCATAGAATTTCCTTTGATATTTTTTTGTTTTTACAGATGAAATTTTTTTCCAGAAATAAAAATTTCTTTAGAAAATTAATGTAAAATAACTGCAGCCACAGAACATGTAAATTTAATTCAGTTTTATCATCAGTTTAACTTTATTTTATTCCTTTATGCAATTTTTATGTTTTACTTTTATTACAACAAAAATTCTTAATACTTTTTAGTTTTTGGTGAATGAATGTTTGCAAATTCTGAGCTGACTCTTTTTCTTCTCTTAAAACTATTTTATATTTTTAGAATTTTATAACTAACTTGGCTTTTAGTTGAGCAGAAGTAGTTATGGCAGTTGGTGGTAGTAGTAAAATTATTTTAAGTGTATTTGTAGTTGTAGTTGTTGTAGTGCTGGAGCTGTAGCTGTAGCTGTAAATGTTCATAAACTATTCAAATAGCTTATAATTATTTAAAAGCGTGCATTAATTAAAGTTTGCTTAACTAAAAAACAGTTGGCTGTTTGCTTGGTACTATTTTTCTTTCCTTAACTCTTTTTTATTACAACAATTCTCAGTTCGCCTAAGGCCTCTTGCCAATGCCCTACTTATAATAATAAATACACTCTCATCCATTCTTTCCATACTTTAGTATTTATATTGGGGTATACGACTGGGTACAAGTACTAAAATTCTAAAGTACTTTTTCATGCTGTTTCATTAATTTTTTAATGTTTTTCCTTTCTTTTTTCTTCTTCATGCTTTTGTTTTATTATTTAATTTATTTCTTTCTCTTATAATGCCATAAAAATGAATTTTTGTTAAAAAACAAAAATTTTATTAAAAAAATACACGTTGATAATGATGAAGAAACTCAAGAGGATGGCTTAAATTATCTTTGATAGGTATATGGTTCGAAAAGGGTAAAGGGTTAAATGCCAAGTTAATTTTTATTTAAATTAATGTTAGAGGAAGAGCTAAAGTAAAGAAGATGATACTGAGATATGTCCCACTTTTGGTGGAGCACAGATTTTTTCCATTTAAATACCTTAATTAATAATTGAAAAGCTGCTAAAACATAAAGATTCTGAGGGCATTAAAAAATTGCTCATTTCGTTGCAATATTTTGTAAGGGATTAAATAAATTTATTTTTGATAAATTTTACTTAAGAGTAGGTCAGTTTATATGGAGCTAAAAACCACCTGGTGGTAGTTGTCTAAATCGTGAACTACAACTAATTCTAATAAGGATTTCTTAAGAAATCTCGCGATTAAAATTCAAATCGTACTTTTCATGTTTAATGTGAAAATTCTACTTTATATTTCGTAATTTTTGTTTTTTATCCAAAAATGTAACTACAAGGTATGAAGTAAATACTTCACATTAAAAATTTTAGATTTTGATTTTAGACCCATGGTGTCATGAGCAAATCTTTTTAGAATTAGAAAAATGTTTGAAATTATATATAAACGATGCACTACCAAAATCAGTGCCTAGGATGTGGCCTATTTCATTGTATGAAAAAATGGGCAATATATGGACTTCTTTATTATAAATCGTATTATTTCATAGTTTGGTATCACTATTTAAAATACATCTAAAATAAATGTGCACTACACTAATAGTCTTCTATGAAAATTTAAAATTTTAGTAGCAATACTCGAAATTTTAATATTTTAACTTTTGACACATCATCAAGATTTTAAGTGTCTTCGTCATTAACTATTTAAATGGGAATTGGTGCACTTGGTGGTGACATCGTTTTCATTTCCCAAAAATCATGACAAGATGTTGAATTTTCTATTTCCTTTTTAATATTTTTATTATTTTAATTGAGTTCTTTACACCAGAGACTATGACTACGAATTCTGATGCTGCAAGCCAGAAAAGCAAGACTTACTTGTGTTTGTGTATGTAAATGATATACATTCAAATATATTATTTTAGTATGCATTTTATTAATGATTGTTTAATATTTATGATGCGCTAATGACAGTTTTAAGAATTTGAAAGCATTTGCAAAATTTGCTAAAATTGTTTTCAAATACTTAAATTGAAACACTATAAGTGCCAGTAGTTGTGAGTTTGATAGAAGACATTGATATAATTTTGAAGTTATTTTAAGGAAAATTGTATGTATGTAAGATGTTAAACTAAAATTTGAAAAAAGTAACAATTTCGAGACTAAGTTGTCCTTTTAAAATGGTGGAAAGTTAATTTTGGCTAGAAATCTGTGGTTTGGTGCTAAAAGGGCCAGTGTCAATTTTTGCTATTTTTTGCTATTTTGCTTTGCATTAGATTCCCTTCATTACCCTCTATTGTTTGACTCTAACTTAACTCAGAACATATGTATAAGAGGTTATCTGTGCAATGTTACTATGAATTTATTTGGTAAATAAAAACTTTAAATCAAGTTTCTTAAAACTGATATTTTTGACATTGGCCTTTTTAGTACCAATCCACAGAAATACCATATGAGAAATGCAATAGTTCTAACTAAACCTATGGATGAGAAAGTCAGTCTTACAAATGTACAAATGTATATCCTTCACCGTTTGTGCTTATGTTTTTTCTTAACTCATAGAAATCTTACAGAAATCATAGAAATAATGTATAGTTACCTACAAAGTATCAGTATATCTCTGATGTGTTGATGTAAGCTTATTATCAAAGTTCAGAACGTAATTTTGCACAAGTAAGGATGCATTGGATCTTAATACTGACAGTAATATGTTAGAAAGTTTTGTTTAAAAAGAACCACATCTATCTGTAATAAATATAACCTTGGTCATACAATCGACCTTAATTTTGCTAAATGTAATACCCTCTCTTGTAGTTACAGCTTGAAAAAGGCTAGAGGTGTACAACATATTTGGAATTTCTAAGGTAGTTCTTGGTCTTGCTATCTCGTCTGCTCTACAGTTTTCTGGAATGTCCGTGTGCCGCATTTTCTGCCTAAAATATATATACCGAAATGATGAGTCATCTGAAACTACTAAGTCACCTTAAGCTGCTGAGTTCTTTAAACATGTTGAGTCATCTTAAAGTGTTGAGTAATCTTGAACTGCTTAATCATCCAATAAGCTGAGTCATCCTTAGCAGCTGACTCATTTCGAATTGCTAGTTCAACTTGAACTTTTGAGTTATCTCGTTAGATCTGTGGCAACTAAAACTATATTTATCATAATTTATCTTCCGCTAAGAACATTACTCAGAAAATTTGCTCTTTCTATAGGTGTTTGATTATAACACTCGTAGAAAAGCTACAAGAGGTACACCGCAGGGGGTGTTGTCCCCATTACTTTGGCTACTGGCGGTCAACGTCATTCTTAAAAAATTTGATGCACTAGGTAGGAAGATGACGTAGTTATACTGGTATCAGGTAAATATCTGAATACTATCAGTGGAATCGGCACTTAGAGACCTTTCCTCCTGTGTCAGAGACAAAGGACTAGAAATCAACCATGATAAGACCGATCTAGTCTTATTTACAAGGAAGTACAAGGTTGACAATTTTAAACTTCCAGTACTTAATGGAGTCCTAACTCTAGGACTATCATGAGAAGCTAAATTTCTTGGCATCATCTAAGATAGAAAAGTTATCTGGAAAAAGAAAACGCTTGCGAGAATGAAAAATGAAAAAAATACGACCATTGTTAGACCAACTTTTGTTTAGTTCCTTACCAGAGGTCGTTATCCACATAGAACCAGCTGGGAAAATCGTCAATCGCAGACAGCTCTAATATAGATATCAGCACTGGTGCTGATATTTTATTAATGGATCAGAATATTAGGAAATATTATAAGCTTAGATTATAGGATTATAGGATGTTTTTCAGGCAGAAATTTTTGCCTTTCGAAAAGCAACCGATCTCATTTCCTTTAACATTCCTGAAGATAGTGAGATGACAATCTACATCGACAGCCATGGCTCGAGTCTGGAACTGGTGCTTGCGGTGATAGAAATAGCACCACCTATATGTTACCTCTTCGTGGGCATCAAGTCTTGGATCAGCGAGAAACAGCTAAGAACTGACATAACTTGGCCACTTGTACAGTATCTAGGACCTTATGCCCTGATTTTAATATACGAAAAACCTAGTTCTTGCTGGGTCTCAGCAGAACCTGTCTTAGGAAATAGTTATTCTTACTGGCCGCTGCGCCCTTACATTAGGTGTTTAAAATAGATCTCATTTCTGGTCAAATAGAATATACTGCGAACTCCGACCAGAATCTTGGTAATCATTGACATAGCACTTTCTGTTTGTTTAACATTTTTGAAGTATTAAATGTAAGTTTTTCTAAAACTGTTTTATTAAAAAGCACTAAATGAGACCAAAATCATTAAAAACGCTCGTAACTTTGAAGATAATGACAAAATGTAATCAATTTGATAAATTTCGAGATAATCAGTCTACCTAGCTCCTATATAAGTCCAAATGATGGAAACAGCTTAAAAATATTTTCTCAATGTTTGTATGTTGACAAAATTTAGCAAATATTTGTCTTTATACACGAAAACGAACACATCTGACCTTTCTGGTTAAGGGTATTGTATGGTCGGGCTTGACCGACTATAGCACTTTCTTACTTGTTTTAATACAAAACTGTTTTCAAAGCAAGCGATTCAAAAAATATTTAGACACTAAAAAATTTAAATATATGAACTTCATATTCTTATTCAAAGAATAAATGATTAATCAATCAAACTTCTTTAGGATATGTAGATGCAACTTTTTTTTATATTTTCTAAAATGAAAGTTTAAATTGAAATTTATGTAAAAATACTTTCAAGCATTTCCAAATCTACAATAAGTTATTAAATTTTTTTTATGAAATTATCCGGAACTCAAACAAATGTTGGCTTTTCTTATAATTTCAAAATTTGTGTGTTTCTTCTTACTTCATTTCTTAAAGTTAAACTTTTCGTTTATTTCCTGTATTCCCAAAGGATATTAAGATTGTGTTGGTAACATTTTCTGCTCCTCCTTTTTTGTATTTTTGTGGTACAATGAAAAATTTAATTTTAAATGCTGTCGTCTTGTTTGCTCATAGTGTTGGTGAAAAAAAATATAGCCTTTGTATTTTTTAATATTCTACCAGTTATTTTGAAAAAAAAATTTTGGGAGAAGGGGAAGTGCGTATTGGCATGAAACGAAACAAATGTACAAAATACTAACAGCAACAAAATGAAAAACTTTTGCAGACTTTAACAAATTACTTTGTCACTCTGTGGCTGCTGCTAAATACACGGAAGTTTTTAGTAGTTTTTCTTTCCTTTTTTTATAGCACGACAAAATATTAAAGGACAACAGTTGATGTATATTTTGTTTTTGGGGTAAGGGGGAATGGATATCTTTTTAGTTTTTCTAGTGTTTATAAACATAAAAAGTGGATGAGAGCTTCTTGCTGTTGTTAGATGATGATATTGTTGCTGTTGACTGCAATGATATGAAATGATATGATATGTTGTTGACCATTTTTAAACAAGAAAAAATTGGAAATGTCTTTTTGTCTTATGGTTAAAACGAGACAATAAAACATGTACAAAAACTAACACATAAACAAAAAGCTCAGGCTAAAATTGAGTTTACACTATGCGTTTGTTAAGAAATATTTGCTTTCGTTGCTGTTGACGCTTCACAAGGATGTTGATGTTGATGTTTTTGTGAGTTTTAATAAACAGGCTGTCACTGTCTTGTTTCTAGCCATAATGTACATACAACTTGTTGTTGATGATGTTTTTCTATTTTTATTTTTTATAAACTACAATCAAAATATATTTAAAAAACACACCAACTAAATGGCTGTTAGAAAGGTTCTAAAGGTTCAACAAAAAATTATTTGTTAAAATAAAAAAATCAGAAACACAATGCGGCAAAGTGTCCCAACGTCTATGAGACAGTGTTTTGTAGTATTTGTGATGAGTGACAGAGTCATTTGCCTGCTAACAAAAACTCAAGTGCCAAGTTAAAATGCAAGAATTTTTTTTGTTGAGTTTTGTCTATTATTAGTTCAAAAAATATACTTTAAATTTCAACTGTTGTTGCTGATATTGCTGTTATTTTACATTTGTTTAGATGTTTTTTGCAAAACGAAAAAAAAAAAAATAATAGAACAGGAAGTAAAAGTCACTGGCAAATAAATTGTCCGCAGTTTTTTGTTTGATGTGATGCTAATGTCAGTTTGTTTTAGCAAAAAAGCTTAACATTAGAAGCAACATCATAATTATCTGCAATGTCATCTTTTCTTTAACGTCTGGGCTCTAGACAGCAGCAGCACCAACAAACATTAAAATTTTGTTAAATATTGCTGTAATATCTCTGTCTGTTAACATTAGTAGCTTAAGTTGCATACTTTTCCTACAATGTTTGTGATGATGCAACACAAAACAAGTAAACGTCTAAGAACAACAACTACAAAAAGTTTGTTGTTCAACAAGGAGCAGGAGTCTAAGAAACAAAAAAAAACAACCAGACTGTGTTGACTTGTTTACATGTTCATTTCACTGTCGTTGCATATACAAATTTTTAATAATAATCTTGACAAAGGATGTTGATAAAAAAAAAGAAATCAGCAACAAATTTTAAATAACATCCTGTAAACAACAGCAGTAGCTGCAACAACAACAGCAAGTTATATGTTTAAACTAAAACAACCACTAACTACAGAAACAACACAGTCACAACATAAAATTCAATTAGATTTTTGTATTTGACAAAGGATCTTTCATTGAAAACTGTTAACACAACCACAAGCATCAGCTCTAGCATCAAAATATCTATTAACACGCAGACACTTAGACAAATACCAGCAAATTTTGTTGCTAAAGCAAGGATACTTACAAATTATATACCTATACTTCTACAATTGCACAAGAGCAAATATTTAAATTTCTAAAGAAATAAATTTTCATTTTAAATTCATTAGATTTATTTAACTGTAAAGCTTACTTCCTTTTAGCTTTTACTACATCTATCTACTTTTTGACTAAATAAATAAAATTGCAATTTTTTATTTTTCTATGAATAACATAATGTTTGTAGGTTTGTATGTACAGATTCTAAAGTAGAGTGTTAATGTTATTAAGATTTCATCTTCTCAACAGTCAAACCATCCTTGAAAGTATTAAAGAACTAGCTCTATGTTTATTTCTTATAGTCAAAAGTATTTGACAAAATCTCTTAAAAACAAGAAATGTCTACTTTATAAATGTACTTCATCACTTTGTATTTGTTCACATATACACACACTATATCCCTCACTTAAACTGGCATTCACTTAGTCGCTTTAATAAAGACAACATTATAGTCCTTAGGACAATTTTTGTCAAAACTAGATTTTGAGCTCCTTTTTTTAGGTTTTTTAGTTAGCCAAAGAAAAACTTTTCTAAAAGATAAAGTAAATAAAAATTTAAGCTTTTACATAGCTACAGAATCCTTTTCTAATGTTGCTACTGCATTTGAGCTGTTGTTATTATGGTCCTTTAATATCTAATAACTAACACATATACAAAATTTTCTTTTAAAACTGTCAAAGTTTTTTATTTTTTATACGTACACAAAATTTTATATGTATATTAAGGAGGACCTTATATTAATAATAGTTAAGGTTATTATTATTCCCAAATAAGCGATAAATATATCTAAATGATAGATGTTTAGCCTTCAAAATATCATATTTGTTATTATTGACACAAACCATGCCAAAGGTTTTCTTTGTCGAAATTATTATCTTTTATACCCAATATTATTCGAGAAAGCATTCATATTAGAATTTTGTATAATATTGCTCAATTTTCAACAATAACAAGAAAATCTATATACATATCATCGCAAGAATTAAAGAACGCTGTAACCGACAAAAAGAAAAACGAAAATACGCTTTTTTGTATAACTTTTATCAGAAAATAAATACTGCGTCGATTGACCAAGATCCCATATTTCTATGATGAAAAAAAGTCATTTATACCGTCTGCGTTTTGAAAAATATCAGTGTCTTATTTCTCGTAAGCCTTATAAAAACTAGTTTTGAGATGAAATTTTTACAGTTAAATTTTGTCATAATACAAACATTTTCCAAAAACTAATATATTTAAGCTGTTTCCGTCATTTGGACTTATTTGAGAGCTAGGGTCAAATGTGAACCGATTATCTTGAAATTTGGCAAATTGATTACAGTGTTTACAAAAATTATGTATGCAAAAATAAACTCAAAGTTCTCATTATCTTCAGATTTACGAGCGTTTTAGTGATTTTTGTCTTATTTAGTGCGTTTTGACAGAAGAGTTTTTATGGGAGGTATGGTCAAATGTGGACCGTTTTCAATGAAATTTGGTACAGTGATTTTGGTTTACATATTTGTTTACAGTATTTGTTGTAAATTTCATTAAAAAATATTGACATTTGTGGCCAAAATATCAATTCCGGAAGTGGAACCTATGGGAGGTACCATAAATAATAGACCGATTTTGACTAGTTTCAATAGCCATGGTCCCACTTTCATCAAATGTCAAATTTCATCAAATTATCTTTAGAATTGCGATCTGTACTTTGATTACATGGTTTACATGGGGGTCCAGCCAGCCGTCCAGCCAGCCGTCCAGCCAGACGGACGGACGGACTGACTGAAATCGCTAAATCGACTCAGAAAGTGATTCTATTCCTATTGGTTTACTAAAAGGTGGGTCTTAGACAAATATTCTATGTAACATACATCAGGATAAACTTATCATGTTATGTTATTTAGCAAAGTTGTTGCGCATGAGACGACGAAGGTTTCTAAATCGGTATGACTAATTGCCGGTAGGTGGCGACACTGAACATTATTCAAAATGAATTAAATCGTAAAGTGTGCATTTGATCATGTTATGATATCTAGCAAAGTTGTTGAGTATGAGTCTACGGATAATTTAAAGTTGATGCGAAGGTTTCTAATATCGTATGACTATGGCGATAGATGGCGCCACATCGTAAACTAAACATATGCATTTGGTTATGTAATGATCTTAAAAAAATTATTGTCCATAAGACGACGAAGGTTTTTTAGTTAGTGCGACTAATTTTCGCCAGATGACGCCACTGTAATTTAATCGAAATGAACGGAATCTTAAACTATGCATTAAATCATGTGCTGATCGTGGCTAATTTAAAGTGAAAAATCTAAGTCTATACAGATTAGGGACACCCTAATATTTAGACAAACGCATGCAATTCACAGACTCATACTCATAAACAATAGAGATTTAGTATGGACGGATGTCTGAAAAGAAGAATATGTGTGATATTTCTACAATGTGACTGAATGTATGTTTCAAGTTTTGGAAAAGAAAATTTGCACAACACTTGGAACTGTTGTATGTGTTTTCTCAAAATCTAAAAAAGAGTTAAAATAAAATTCTTATAAGTGCACGAATATAGGATAGACTCGATGTTGAAGTGAAAATCAAAAGAAACTTGTATCTATATTTGCGGCCTAAACAAATTTCACCAAATTTGCTTAAAATATTTTGATAGTTCGTAAATCTATGAAATTAATAAAACTTCAAAGCTTTTTGTTAGCTTTTAGGGAGTAAACTTTTTTCAGTAGCTTTCTGCAAAGTCAGAGCTTTTGTTATACTTAATTGTAGACAAATTTTTAACGATTACAATTGTAGTAAAGTATGTTTTTATTACATTAAAGCTTAAGATCGTTTTATGGTTAGAAAAGTTTATAGGCAACTTGGTAGAATTATATTGAGATGTTTTGCTTAAAATTTGTATGAAAGCGACTAAAGAGCTTACTTGGAGATCTTTTATGGATTAAACGTGATCGTGGAGAGGTTTTTTGTAACAAGTAAAGGTTAAAAACCTATTTTTATTTAACAAAAAGTTAAAAAAAAAGCTTTTTTAAACAGATGATTTGATTTTTAAAAAATGTTTTTATGGTATTTATACTTCCAAAAATGCATATGCATTTCAATAATCTCTAAGTTGTAAAATAAAGTTATAAATCAAATAGTATTTCTCTTTCAACCAGAATAACATCAACCGTTTTCGACCATAATCGAGTTTCTGGTGTATTTGAACATATTGAAATGTTTCAAAATCTACCACTTCCTTTCTTCGTTTATTGGTTTCGAAAATAACATCTTTTGACAAATTATTTGCAAAGTGCATATGAAGAAATCTTTTTCTTTTTTCTACTCTTTTTGTACACATTTTTGATGCTGTTGCCGTTTGTTGCCTGATTCTCAACATATCCACTGACACATTTGATAGTTTCTTAACTGAAAGCAATAAACAAACAAACATCACACATAAAATTGAAAATTGGGAAAAAAGTCTAAATCTAACAAGAAATCCTGTTCATGTTGTCACAGAAATTTTGCAAAATGTTTCTTCAATAGAGATGATGCTCGACAGCAGCAAATGTTTGCTTTTCTTAAGGACATTTTCAAAATTTCTTCTTTGTTTATTGTTGTATCTGCTCTTTTGCAAATACTAAATGATAAAATTTGTATGAAAATACAATTTTCGTGAAAAAAAAAGAAAAAAAAACATACAAATAGAAAGAAGCGTATGTTATAACTAAGCTAAAAATGAAAAATATGTAAGTAAAAGTATATTATCATTCTACAGGAAATCTGCAACAGAAGTTACGAGTGATACTGGGTAGAGTGTTTTTTAATAGAAAAAGCAGCAGAATAAATCTACAATATGTTTTATTTATTTGTTACTTCTTCTTAAAGCTTCTTATAAAACGCTTACATATTTTAGTGTTTAACATAAATCTCTGTTGTAAAAGCATACAACAACTCACTTTAGCTTGTTTATGCAACATCCGATCAATTTCGAATACGTTTTGTTTGGCCATTACATTTTTGGAGCTCTACACCAGTGAGTAGTTGCAACATTCTAGCAACAAGCCGCCTGCATCTAACAGCTCCATCTCAAACGAATTGCATTAAATATATATATTTTTGGTGCATAAAGATTTGCTTTTAAAATATATACAATATTGCTTTTTTCAACCGTTTTTATTTTAATGATACAGTGAGTGAGTAAGTTTATTTACTCAATAAAATATTAAAAATATTTCATTTTATCTCTGATCAAAAGCAGCTTCTTTGAATTCCGTAGAAATCAACACTTGGAAAAAATACGAAATACATTGAAAAAAAAGAAGAGTAGAATTGAGTCATATAAATTAAATAAAATTTGATAGTGTGTATGAGATTTGGTAAAACCAAATAAAACCTTTTAGGTTTTATTTGGTGGCGCATTTGCCACCACTAATTTTCTTGAAAACTAACTTAAATTTTTTGATGCTGTAATCGATTTTATATTCGTTTATCATTGATATTCTATATCTCAAATTTTGACTGCTGTAGCTTTCACATTTAAAACATCAGGCGTGATTTATTGTTTCAGCAGATTCTGAAAAAATATTTTACTACTAGTATTTTTTTAATATTTTCCTTAGTTTTTTTTGTTATCCTAAGGAATCATTCATTAGTTTAAAAAACAATATAGTATTGAGAACAAATATTTAAAGTTTTTTTATCAATAAGCCTATTTTTTATGTGAAAAATAGTTCTTTACATCTAACGACTCTACCTGGGGCACATTTGCCATACACATATAACAAAGCAACTCGTCGACATTTTTTGAGCCCGACATTTGTAATATCCCTAAAAAGGATATCGGTTGCAAGGCCCAATCCATCTTCCATCTTAACATTTTTTTTAATGTTGATATGCCACAATATTAACAGAGGCCCAATAGTTTAAATTTTGATCTCTGAATTTTTTACTGTTTTGATTAATTTATCCACGTAAAATGAACTTGAATTAATTTTTTGGTTTGTTTGTTTTGTATATTAAAGCTTTATAGAAATAAAAATTGACTTTATTACAAAAATTTGTTTACTTCTTTTTTGTACCAAACTTATTGGCAAATGTGCCCCACGGATCGGGCACATTGGCCACTTTTAGTTAATTTGCTATTTTTCAAATTTGATACATAAAGAAAAGCCGTAGGCAATCTGAACCAACACAGTTTAAAGCTAACATATATATTACCTATGAAGAACAAAAAAATTGTGATAACTCTCACGGTAAGAAACCTAGAGCACTTAAAAAAAAGTGGCAAATGCTCCCCCTTCTACCCTACTTGTTATTGATAATTTTATTATACCCACTATCAAAAGGAATGGGTTATATTGAGATTGTCATTCCGTATGTAATTTTCTTAATATTGGCTCTAAAACCAAAAGGGATATATATTCTGAATCCTTATGAAATTCCAAGACGATTGAGATGTCTGTCTGTCTGTCTGTCTGTCTGTCTGTCTGTCTGTCTGTCTGTCTGTCTGTCTGTCTGTCTGTCTGTCTGTCTGCCTGCCTGTCTGTCTGTCTGTCTGTCTGTCTGTCTGTCTGTCTGTCTGTCTGTCTGTCTGTCTGTCTGTCTGTCTGTCTGTCTCTATGTCTATCTGTCTGTCTGTCTGTCTGTCTGTCTGTCTGTCTGTCTGTCAGTCAGTCAGTCTGTCCGTTTGTCTGTCAGTTCGTCCGTCTGTTTAAAGCACGATAAAGCCTAAATGAAATAAACTAGGTGACTGAAACTTGGCATGGATATTCTTAATTTCCGGGAAAATTTTGGTATTGAAATTGACCAAAATCGGTTCACATGTGACCATAGCTCATGTATAACCTCGTTTAGGCTAATCAAAAAAAAGCACCAAAATTAACAATTTCTATATAAATCAATTTTAGTAAATTGAGAAAATATTTTCTTTACTAATTTATTATTACTAATTTTCTTTACGAAGAATTATTATTACTAATAATTATTAGTAAAGAAAATGTTTTCTCAAAAATGTTTTAAAATTGATTTCTAATGAAATTGTTACGTTTTGGTGCAGACGACTACATTTAGGCTGAAAACAGCCAAAATTTAATTGATTTTAAGTTAAAGTCATGGCCTCGGAAAACACATAAACTCTTTAAAACCCATATTTCGTGGAAATTGTTTAAATATTCTAAAAATATAGAAAAATGTTTACTTATTCATTGTCAATAAGTATTTTAAGGTCAAATTTTGATTTCTTTAAGTGTAAATCTTTTTTATGGTTAACTTTTAGTTCGATTCTCTGCATAGACAGTAAACTAAATTATTTTTTTCTGGCTTTCCGAAATAAAAAGGACTACTAAAATGTATACCAAACTCTAGATCTTCCATATATTGGCAGTTGTTTTTTTTACAATCCATTATTTTCTTTACTATGCTCTTACACCCAAGCACTCACTTACTTGTACATACATACATACATACATACATATGTATGCAAAAATATATATGTTCTATATAGAAATGGGAAATATAAAAAAATAAATAATGTTTAAGGACTCGTATCTCGTTGCAGACATACTATTTACTGGCTTTATGCACTAAAATATGCATGAACATTTTTAAATGCTTTCCCAACCCGGCAAACACTCACTCACACGTTCACCAGCCAACAAAGAAAATGAAAATCGAAAAGCAAAGCAAAAACGAAATGGATGAATGAATATAAATATTTTCCTGTGATAGCTTCATTGCGATAAGCATGATAAAAGTTGATTGCATTTTCTCTAGCTACACAATAAACTCAAACTCCCAGCAGCAATTCCAGCCAGAAATCAAGAATGAAAATGCCATAAAAATATTGTTACATCAAAAAAATTAAATAGAAAGAAGAAAAAAAAAACAATTTAGCTTAAATGAAGGTAGACAAACAAATAAATATGAATGTGCATAAATGGGAATTTGGCTGAATGTTACTTTTTAAGTACTTTCGCTTTTGAAAAATTATACTTAATTAGCTTAAGGTACGCAACATTATAACCCAACAACAACAAAAACACTTATCGCCCTTATTATCATAATGCCAACAAAAATTTCGTTCGTTGTTACCTTAACTCTAGAAAAAAGCGAAAATTGTCATTCATAAAAATATACTGTCACCTCCATAAACACGCATACACATACTCCCAACGTACATACACATATATTTTGTACAAAAATAAGAGAAGGTGGTTTTATCATTTTACTAGCCCCCACCCCTTTTCAAAGCGTTTAATACTCTGACACAGAACAAATAATATCTGAAAAAAGGAAAAAATCTCATAAGAAAGCAAAATATTATTATTACTGATTATACCTTTACACATACACACACATATCCGCAGCATATCCTGCTGTTAACATTAATACCATTTTTTATTCATTCTTTACTGAAGCTCACTCGCTCATTCTGTCAGTCCCATCACGTTAGAAAATCAAGCATAATCACACATTTGGGAATGCTATTAACGAGAGCTAATCATAATTTTTTTCATTTCATATTTTTTTTTTTTTTTGGTTAAAAAAAGCGAATAAACGTTAAATAAAGTAAATATTCGTTCATATATACCAGACATACAAAAGACATTTCACCCAGACCAAACGTTAAGTCATCACTTGAGTGAAATTCCTTCTGTCTCCTCTTGAAATAGAAATATTTAAACGTTTGTACTTATTTGAACTTTTTTTTTGTTTTTTTGCCATATATAGAGTACATAAATATGAATGTGAAAGTTTTCTAGAACCACAATTTTGAAATTTTGTTGTTTTGATGTTATGTTGTCGTATGTATGTGCAATTTGATGATGGTTTGTTTTAAAACAATCAGACATACAGACACAATTTCACAAGCACATATCTAATATTTTGGCTCGATGTGTGCAAATACATATTCATACATATTCAAATGAAAGTTAAAATGATTTTGGTCTCATCATCACTTTTAGTTATGATGAGTTTTTGACATGACTGTTGTCATTAACTGTTTAAATATTACACCCAAAACACA
Organism: Stomorhina lunata; assembly: GCA_933228675.1. Lineage (NCBI taxonomy): Eukaryota > Metazoa > Arthropoda > Insecta > Diptera > Rhiniidae > Stomorhina > Stomorhina lunata. The sequence goes on along the minus strand of OW121742.1, from coordinate 128,724,077 downwards.
TCAATCCAACTACAAAAAAAAAAATGTTTATATGTACATGTGTATATTGGAATAGGCATGTGTGTATTAAAGTGAAATTTAGCATTTAATTTTATGTTTTCATATTAGTTAATACAAAAAGAACATATTTTTTTTAACAATCATTTTTATTTAGTATCAAACAATGTCTTAGAGCGAATTAGGCTGGAGTTTTTCTACACTTCCTCGAGTTAACATGTTTGGCAAGACACTATCATCTACAATTTCTTCACTGAACGTAACCTGAATATACAACAAACTAAATCCCTAGCGACCCTATTTCCATCTTTCAATTGGAAATTTTTTTTTTCTAAAAATTTTTCGTTACAAACATTTTTCTATAGAAAATTTTTCGTTATACATTTTTTTTTCTATATTTTTAGTTATAAAATTTTTTTATAGCAAATTTTTTGTTATAAAAATGTTTATATAGAAAATTTTTCGTTATAGAAATTTTTCTATAGAAAATTTTTCGTTAAAAAATTTTTCTATAAAGAATTTTTCTATAAACAATTTTTCGTTATAAAAATTTTTCTATAGAAAACTTTTCGCTATAAAAATGTGTCTATAGAAAATTTTTCGTTACAAAAATTTTTCTATAGAAAATTTTTCGTTATAAAAATTTTTATATAGATAATTTTTCGCTATAAAAATTGTTCTAGAGAAAATTTTTAGTTACTAAAATTTTTCTATAGAAAATTTGTCATTATAAAAAATTTTCTATAAAAAAGTTCTTTGTTATAAAAATTTTTCTATATAAAAATTTTTCAATTGGAAATTTTTTTTTATAAAAATTTTTCTATAGAAAATTTTTCGTTATAAATTTTTTTCTATATTTGTCGATATAAAAATTTTTCTATAGAAAATTTTTCGATACAAAAATTTTTCTATAGAATATTTTTCGTTTTAAAAATTTTTCTATAGAAACTTTTTCGTTATAAAAATTTTCTAAGAAAATTTTTCGTTATAAAAATTTTTCTATAGAAAATTTTTCGTTATAAAAATGTTTCTATAGAAAATTTTTCGTTATAAAAATTTTTCTATAGAAAATTTTTCGTTATAAACATTTTTCTATAGAAAATTTTTCGTTATAAAAATTTTTCTTTAGAAATTTTTTCGTTATAAAAATTTTTCTTTAGAAAATTTTTCGTAACAAGAATTTTTCTATAGAAAATTTTTCGTTATAAAAATGTATCTATAGTAAATTTTTCGTTACAGAAATTTTACTATAGAAAATTTTTCGCTATTAAAATTTTTCGTTATACAAATTTTTCTATAGAAAATTTTTCATTATAAAAATTTTTCTATAGAAAATCGCTCGTTATAAAAATTTTTCTTTATAAGAATTCTATAGAAAATTTTTCTATAGAAATATTTCTTTTTTCAAAATCTTTATAATTTTGAGAATTTTAAAAGATGAATAAGATGAATATTGTTTTGAGGTGGGTCAAATTACAAACTACCCTATTTCTACTATTTATATTTATATTTTTTAGGGATAATTTGATATCCTGCTAGATTCTGTAGAAAAAAGATTAAGAAATACCTGAACCTCCCAATATTAACACTTTCATCTTTGCCATTCTATACCTTAAATAAATTCCAGATAAATAGCAAATACGGGCCTTAACTATTTATTAACATAAAACTAAATGTTTAAATTCTTAGAAAGATTCTCATATTTTTACAAACTGATTTGAATGTGAATGTTGGCCTTATTTCCTAAAACTAATAGTAGAACATGCCATAGAACACCAGAAGCAAAGCAAATTAATACTTTTGACACATTAAACCCAGTTGAAGGTGTAAAATTACTTTTAATCTCTATATCCTCATCATAATAATCTTTTATTACAAATTTTGTTTTCTCACTCTCTTCTAAATATGTTTGAATGTATATATAAGTTATGAAGTTGACACATTGCTGCTGGGCGATAGAATCGCCCTTATACTTATTTATGAATGAATGTATTGTAGTTATTTTTGCATGCCTTTGTCGTCATAGAGACAGGCAATTGTCCATAAATGTAAATATTTTGCCTACAAAAAAAAATTGCCATTTCCACAAAACTTGGGCTTAGAATCTAAAACAAGAGCAAAGGATGTGATAGAGGATTTGTTTTAAAGTAACGTCGGGGTGGTTGGCATAGAACTACGATAATAATGTCAGTCAACTTCTGGGTGCGGCTTATCAACTGTAATTCTACAAGGTACTACAACTATGACAACAACAAGAACAATAGAGAAATTATAAAAATACAGATTTTTGTTGTGCGATAAAATGAGTGACACTGACATTTGCACTTCTGACAGGAACATTATTTTGTTTCTATTTTTTACTCTGTATTTTATTCCACTTCTTTATATTTCATTCAGTCTTTTTTGTGAGAACAAGTATATATGAAGCTGTCTGAAATTTGAGACAAATTTAATTTTAGACTAAAACGTAAGAAGTAATTTCACACAAAAAATGGACACGTGAGATTTGTCACATCAGGGTTGCAAAACTTATAAAATATTTACAAATACACTAGACACAAAATCTGTTTTCAAATACAAACGCAGATACAGACATAAAAATTGGCAATAGGAGGGTCCAGTTTTTTTTTTAAAAATAATATTCTTTAGGGTAAAATTTAAAAACTAAAAAAAAAATGTGAATTTAAAAAAAAAAAAATTTAAGGTTTTTCTTTTAAGGTAAATTGTATTTAGTATTTATTTCATATTTCTAGAACTACCCTAATATTTATACGCTTAAGTCAGTAGATTTGTTTGAGCTTCTTGGTGCACATACGTTTCTGAAAAACCTTTTAATGCAAACAGAAATGTTATGTTTTACCGTATAAACACAGATTTAGAATGGATTTAGAGTAATTTTTTTGTAAATCTCTAGAAATACTTACACTGAGAAAATACATAAAGTTTTGAACACTTGTGATCATTGCTTCTGCGTTCGGAGTCCAAACTAAGACAAGGTTGAATCGACCACGAACAGTAAGCCAAATTGACAGCACATGATAAACTGACTCCAAATTGTGTAAACGCAACAATTAGCCGGCTAGCCACTGGTTATTGAGTGTTAGGCTATGTAAAATTTCTCAAATTAATACATTTACCATTCAAAGCCGGAGTTAAAACGTAGGTCCCTTTCATTGTCTGAGAGAAGTACCCCTTGTTCCAATTGGAATGTCGTGGATATTAAGTAAGTAAGTTAAACACAAAACGAAAGACTTTTATGAGGCTAAAGATAAATCTTACTATAACAAGTGAAAAAATGTTAAATACTTTCAATATCGATTATTGAATACCTTTCACTACTAAGGTCAAATATGGACCGACAACTTTAAAAGCTTTTCTAATTCTTAGAGACATGCATTTGTATCTGTGTTACTTTTTAAACTATCGGATTAAAGTTTATTTATTATAAGCAAAGGTCGCCACAAAGAAAACAGAACAACAAAATTGTCGGCAAAGTTGTCATTTTAACTAAAATAGGTATTTTTTCAAATTTTTTTTCAAAAATTTTTCTATAGAAAATTTTTTTAATCAAAAATGTTTCTATAGAAAATTTTTTTATCAAAAATGTTTCTATAGAAGTTTTATTCAAAAAGAAGTGTATTTGCATTTGATCCCAAATCTGTTACATTTATTTATTAATGTAAAAGACCAATTTATTGATAAAAAGCCAAAAAATGTTTGCGGAGAAACCAAAATTCCTCGACGCGTTTCGATGGTTGGTTAAGCCATCTCTTCAGGAGGATTATCCCCAATTTAGACAGATCGAAAACCTCGCATTATTACTAAATTTACAAACATAACTTTTAAGAATTATGTTCATAAACCAAAAGTATTAAAAATTTATTAAAAATTTTTCTATAGAACATTTTGTTTAATCATATTTTTATAGAAAATTTTCATAGAAAAATATTTTTATCAAAAATTTTTCCAAAGAAAAATATTTGTTATCAAAAATTTTCTATAGAAAATTTTTTCATCAAAAATTTTTCTTTAGAAAATTTTTAATCAATAATTTTTCTACAGAAGATTTTCTTTTAAGAAAATTTTTCTACACAAAATTTTGTTTTGAGAAAATTTTTCTATAGAAAAATATTTTTTTCGAAAATTTTCTATAAAAAATAATATTTATCGTAAAATTTTCCGAAGAAAAATATTTTTATTCAAAATTTTTTTATTTTTTATCTTAAAAATCTAAAATTGTTTAATGTTAGAATTTATTTCTGTTCCCAATTCGGGTACATTTATTTCAAACAATTTTACAAAACAAATATTTTGTTTTTGTATTTTCTTGAATAAAGCGGAACCAAATGACTTTGGTACCACTTAAATTTCAACTGAATGCTTTTTATACTCATTTTCACAAGTTTCATTAATGATCGTGATATTTACGAAAATTACAAAAAGACTTCGGCTTCTGGTGGTATGGGCTATTTAGGCTTGATTATAAGTCATTTTTACCAAATGTACTGATATGGGAGCTAAAGTCAAATGTATATCAAATCATACCATATAACGGTTATCGATTTATGTTTACAAAAGACATTTACCTTTTTTAATATTACATTAAATTTCTAATTTCTTTCGGTGTACTATATTCGCATTTTTACATGATTTTCTTCTACGAAATTGAAGTACATGGAAAAAAATCAACTGAAAAACTGTCAGGATTTTTAATGAATACAAGTAAGTGTATCATGTTTCAGATTTAAATCTACTTGTCTCAATTTATTTTTTATTTAAACGAAAAATAAAGGAAAGGTAACGCAAACGATAAAATCCTGCAGGAACTTTCAAATTAAAGACATCAACCATAAATTCCAAAAAATGTGTGATACATAGAAATTGATAACAATCTAAATATTTAATTTAAAGCAACTTTTAAGAATTTGAGAAGAAACTCGAAAAGGAACTTTAAAACTAAAGACTTGCAGCAAAAAAATTTACTTTAAGTTAAACAAAGAAAAATATAAATATTTAATTGTATATTCTTTAAAAAAAAACAAAAACTAAATTTAAAGACCTTAACACAAATTCAATAAAAATATATGTGATTCCTTAAACTGATAAAAATCTGATTTAATTTAAAGCATCTTTTCTGAATTTGCAGGAAATTTCTTAGGGATTAATTGTAAATAAATTACATTGTTATGGCGGTATAACGAATTTCTTTACAATTAATTTTTGGCTTTTTAATTCATTGTTAAGAGGTTTTTATTATTTACCAACTAATAATATAGAAAATCTGAAGAAAGGCAGACGTTATCAGTTACCAGTCAGCAGCTGCTGCCAATAAAGATTATGTTAAATAAGTTCTTGAAAATTCATTCTAGTGAAAAATAAATTAAATAGATTTAGAAAAATTAAGTATACAAATTTAAATTAAATAGATTTAGAAAAATTAAGTATACAAATTTAACCCCTTGCTTAAATTAATAATCTGAGGGAAAATCCTTTACCATCAATAGCAAACAAACAATCTGTATAATCTGCTCATTTCAACTTTCAACTACCTGGATGATGATCCTTTGCTGTCTTCTGAAACATTCCCGTATTGAAACGAACCCTATAATTATGATCTACAAGTTTTACTTTCCCTTTTTTATAATCGTAATTTTAAAAATTGCTCTGGTGATAGCTAGAGATCAAGATCACTGATTGATGTTGCTTTTGGTTTTTTATAACAATTGTTCCATTATTATTTCGAAATAAAAAATTAAGGGTTCAGTTACCCTTAAATGCCTTTCATTTATAAAAAGAGTTTATGCTTGATTAAATTGATTAGCAATGCATTAGTTTTCTTTTGATTTTTTTATTCAAGAAACCAGCAATTTTCCATAATGGGAAATTATATTCATTTATTGTAAATTTTAGGGTTTTTGTGTGTGCGAGAGGAACATACATCTTTTTGTTATTATTTTCAAAAGGCGGTTTGTTAAATCGTTTGGCAATCAATTTTAATTGCCAACTCATCATCATCATCTTTATTCTTTCTCATCAATAAAACTGCAATCAATAAATATTTATATTGCAAGACATACATTTCAACATACTGACATATGTATATATGTTTCTTAATCTTTCCTTGATTTTCTGTTAAAATACTCTACTCATACATTAACCATTACAATTATCCTTTTCTTCTTTTTTTTTGCTGCCTTTTGTATAATTCATTTTTTTATTTATTTACTTCAATCGTCTTCAATTGAATAGAACTGAATTGCATTCATTTTCAGGTAAGAGTTCAATACAGATTTATTCTAAATTTTTTTCCCATTTATAATGTTGTTCAAACAATTACTATAATGAAGTGCTTTACATTGCTGTTGTACTTAAACTCGTACTTTACTTTGCTATACTTCACTTTATTATTTATTTTACTCCATTTCAATTGGTGTACTTTGCTTATTTAGCTAAACTTAAGTTGATTCCTTTGGTTTAGAGCTATAACTTTTGGTCTGATACATACCTTCAGTTAAACCTTCACTTAATATTAAAAGCACATTAGCCAAAAGGATGTGAATGAATGGTTGGCGATAGAAGTAGAGGTGGCATAAAATTGTGGGAAAAAGAGTGTTTCTAAAGGAGACAGGAAAAATCTAATTTCTATAAGTTGTCTTTTTTATAAAAAAAAATATTATAATTAGTGACAAAATGAAAAAAAAAATCCTGACAATATTTGCGGTCAACATTCGTAATTTGTAGTTAAGGGTTATTATTATTTTAAATAGATTTTCTTTACATCACATTTTGTTTTCAGATTTAAAGTTGGTAGTCAATATTATTTCCCACATTTTAGTTGCTAAATATGCTTATGTTGGGTTGTTTAGAAAGTAATTTCGTTTTAATTTAAAAAAATGAAAGACATATTTCGTAGAGTTTTTTGTGTATTGGACATTCTGGTTCAACATTTTTACTATTTTTGAGGTAGTAGAGTGATTCCGAAAAGATTGAATACAGCCTTTCAAGTAGCCATAAGCTTGCATAAAAATTAATTTCTTTTTGTCTTGAATAACTAATGGGAAAGGTTAAAATTTCTATATCAATATAATAAATATGACGAGAATGTTACTTATAATCACCCATAGGCAGCCCATACCACCAGAAGCCGAACCCATTTTGTAATTTTCGTAAATATCATTAACGATCGTTAATGAAGTTTGGATACATATTTTAAATACAAACATTTTTTTAAAGAAAAAATTTGGATAGCAATGTTTTTATTTGGAAAATTTTTCAATAAAAATTATTTTTTATAGAAAGTTTTACGATAAAAATCATTTTTTTATCTAACAAGAAAGTTTTTTAATAAAAATATTTTTTTATCTAAAAATTTTCTCAAAAATTTTTTCTTTCATAGAAAAATATTCCAAATTACTATTTTGCTATAGAAATATTTTTCTGTAGCAAAATTTTAATAACAAAATTTTCTAGAGAAAAAACTTTGATAAAAAAATTTTCTACAGAAATTGTAAACAAAAAATTTTGTATAGAAATTTTTAATAAAAAATTTTCTATAGAAAAATTTTTCATAAAAAATTTTTTTAGAAAAATTTTTGATAAAAAAGTTTCTATAGAAAAATTTTTGATAAAAAAATTTCTATAGAAAAATTTTTGATAAAAAAATTTCTATAGAAAAATTTTTGATAAAAAAAATTTTAATTTTAAAATTTTAAGTTTTAATTTCTACAGAATTTTTAATTTTCTACAGAAATTTTTAATATAATCTGGAAAAATTTTCATAAAAAAATTTATTTAGAAAAATTTTTGATAAAAAAATTTTCTATAGAAAATTTTTAATGAAATAATTTTCTATAGAAAAATTTTTGATAATAATTTTTCTATAGAAATTTTTTGACAAAAAAATGTTCAATAATTTTTCTATAGAAAATTTTTTTATTAAAAATTTTTCTATTTTTTTTATCAAAAATTTTCTATAGAAAAATTCTTGATAAAAAAAAATTCTATAGAAAATTTTTGATAAAAGCATTTAACTACTGGCATCTAACAGTTGGTGACACAGTGTGCTGATGAAGTCCGTAGCGGGACAGAAAATGCAGCATTCCACACTGCTAAGTGTCACATAGTTTTTTCAGTATTATTAAAAATAAAAATTTATGATATGAACATGAGCCCGGATTCGAACCCACAACCTCTTAAAAGCATTTTCTATAGAAATTTTTTGACAATAAAATGTTCTATAAAAAATATTTTAATTAAAAATATTTCTATAAAAATTTTTGATAAAAAAAATTTCCTACAAAAAAATTTTTGTTAAATTTTCTATAGAAATTTTTTTATAAAAAATTTTTCTGTAGAAAATTTTTGATTAAAAAATTTTCTTTAGAAATTTTATGATAAAAATATTGGAAAAAAATGAAGTAGAAAACTTTTTTAAAACATCATTGGCCAAATTACCGATATCGATCGAAAACTCAGACTTTTAAGCGAATATTGTGAAGTATACTTTAGGGATGTTCAAAGTAACTTCGATGCAAAAACTTTATTGAAATTTTGTATCCATTTTGATTTGTTTTAAAAAATATATATAGTTCAATTAAAACTTTTTTACTTCTGTTCATCATTTGGCAAATAACTTTAAAAAAATATGGTAAACTGTGCATCTTTTAAATAATTATGATTATCCTTAAAGTATGCTATATAAATGTTTTGAAAATATCTAAGATATCGATCTATGTCGAATGCCGTAATTTGGCCCCTGAACTACACATTGGAAAACATATCTATTTAAATTGTATAACAAACGGCAACTCTGCCTACGATTTGTTTGTTCTTTGTGCCTTCCTCTGCTTATAAGGTTCCAACCAAAAAATAACTGAACTTTACACACAAGAACTTGATATATCAAACCGTATAGTGATTATGTGTCTCAAGTGTCAAAAAAGCCGAAATTATTTTCTAAACAAGCCAATATATATTTTTCCTGTTGCTTTGCTACTTATACATACATACAATTCATTCATTATTCACTCATTTATTTGAATACTTTTAACATTCACAGACACTTAGAATTCAATACAGTCGAGGTTAAAACAAAATTGAATAATACTAGTAAAGTTTCAAAAGAAAGTATTTTATCAAATAATCAGTCAGGTATAGGATGTATCATGTCATGTTGTGCCTCAAGTTTTAAAATAATTTAAAATTAGTCTAGTGTAATGCTCTCACTTTAATAAATTAAAATTAAAACTCGTAAAAATGCAGTTTTTTAAAGTTTCAATTTCAATTTTATGACCATACTGTAAAAACAAAACTAATATTTTTTCATTCCGAAAAATTGCTTACATTTTCTTTTTAGACGTTGATGCAAAGCAATAAACAGTAACTGCATCAGTCGTAGTAGCAAAGATATTTGCCTATTTTACTATTCCTTCATTATTTGTAGACTGCTCCTTTACTCTTGACTGAATACGAGACAAAAACCAAACATGCTCTTAATCTAAAGTATAGCAAATTTAACAGTGAAAAGAAATCTTTAGAGGAAAATATAAAGACATCAACATCACCATCATCATATAGTAAAAGCAAAATTCAACGTCAAAGGAGTGCAAAAAACCAAAGTTAATAGAAATTAAAAAAAAAATATGTACATTTAATAAGAATTTTGAAATAAAATGAAGGGTAGAATGAATGAATTTAATGTATCCTGTTTTTGTTAAATTTTTTTCTTTGCAAGCAAAAAATTCTAGACATGTAGTCATACTTAACAATAAGACAAGGAGAAACAAAAACAAAAAAACTATAAAAAAAAACTTCTTCAGACTTTGGAGCTGACAGTAAAGAAAAACCACATTATATTAAGCCAAAGGAAAAAAGAATACTTTTTTACTTGCAATGAAAAAACTAAGAAAGTTTATTTTTTTTTGTTATGAAAAGTTTTATTTTCATTTTTTATGCAAAAAGTATTTTCTGGGAAACTAAAAAATTTACAACAAATAGAAAAATGTAATAAAAGCTTTAAAATGTCTCATAAACATTGATAAATGATCCTTAAGCCAAATAATATGATCGATTAAATTTTAAGATTTTTTCCTATTTAATGTCAAAAAGTTCAAAGGCTTTCAACCAGAAGTGATTTGAAAAACTTGTTTTGATTTCAGAATGCATTATCGTATAATTTTGTAGGATAAGGAAAATTCAAATATAAAACTGAAAAATTTCTTACATATGTACATACATACATATATTGCACAGTGTAAGATTTAGTTATTCTAGGGAGACAGAGTTAAATATCTTGGAAAAAAATTAATCTAGACTTATGAATTTTAGTACAAGGTGTAAACAGACCAATATGTATCATTATCAAAAAAATGGGCGACATTGGACTACTTCCACGCCCACCTCCCATACAACTGCAAAAATTTATTTCTGATATTTTTCGATTTAGACAATCAGAATGTAAAAAAGCAGTGAGTACACATGAGAAATATTTACCCAAATTGAAACTCAAAAAACGAGTTTTGTCCAGCTAGATTAGCAAAATCTTACACCGTGCATTGTTTATAAAAACAAGTTTTATAGGGTCATGAAAATGTGAAAATTAAGAAGTATGAAAGTGATATTGATCATCTAAGGTGTCTTAACCCTATTTTAGTTAATCTTTTCACCGCATTTGATTTAATCAAGAATTTCTTTTCCTTTTACAAAATATTTTCCTTAAGCCACTTAAAATCTTTTAATCACTTACTTTTAAAAAACTACTCCCATTGTCAAGATAAAAATATCATTTTAATAAAATAAAGTTAACATTGTCATTATGCTGCCGTTCTGATTAATATGCACCCACATCAATTTTGTAATTCATTAAACGACAAATTGTTTTTAATTTTTTCAATAAACACTTCTCCCTTCATCAGGGTAGACGACGTTGATTTTGTTGTTCTTTTAAAAGAAATGTTGACGCTTAGACGTTCGTTTAGATATATTTTCAACACTAATAAATGAAGTCATCATTCATTTTGAGTAGCAGTAAAATTGCTACAACTACTACTTTTGACGCTGCTGCTGCTTTAGATTGAATTTAATATACAGTTTTGTAAACAGTTAATCTAAATATAAATGCCTGAATGTATAAAATAAGATACAATGTATGTATGTGTGTCAGTGTATGAAAAGTGAGTGAGAAAGAAGGAGTGATAGCAGAGGGAGAATAAAAAACTATGAAGAATATATGCGTGTTTACTTCCTATTTAATTGAAAAATCACATCCATCATTGTCAAACCATTAAAATTAGAAATTAATTTGCTTTTAATATGAAACCCAGCCAGTAATAAACAAAGGCTCACATATACATACTTACACAGACTCTGCCACTCACAAAAACATTACATATAAATTTATATATATAGAAGGAAAGTCCAAGGGCCTACTTTTTTAGGCCTTCCTTTTCGAAGCAATTTATGTCTCTAATAGTGCTACCAAAGATCTTCTTAAAACTCTACTTTAGTATACCCACCAGAAAGCCTTAAAATTCAGTCGATATTCTTCCTTTTATGTATATAGCCCCAGCTAGCAATTGGGAAATTTTTGATGATAATATCAGCGAAATGAGTCTTTTAGGATTCCATTAGTTAATCAAAAACTGATTATGGATACAAAAAGACTCATAGAAATGTTTAGAAGCGACTTGTTAAAAATAGCACAAACAAATCTTGCAAGATGTGCGTAGTCATAATATAATCACGCAAATGATCCTAATATTACTGTTTTTGGTGATAAAAAAGGTCACAAAAACACTCATATCTTATTATGGGTGATGCACGTCGACTACTAAGCATTACATATCATACTCAGCCTGTTAGATTCTCGGTCTCGACAACACCAATTTCTGTAACTTTTAACACAACTTCACTGTTCTAAAAATAGATATGACATTGTTGTGCTTTATTTACATATATAAAGCTTAATCTCTTTTTTAACAAATCTAGCAGAATGTGTGCAGTCATAATCTAATCATAATAGTTCAGAAAAACAAATCATAAACGATCATTTTAATCGTGCAGTAGAGTCAAAAATTGACAAATATTTGGTTATAATTTTCAAAAAATATACTACACTAATATACTCATTTATGATATCACTTATGAGTCGAAAATAATTTTTTTTTGTATGAGAAAATGGTACCCTTCATGGTACTCGTTAGAAAGAGTCTTTGATGACTCGTTTTTCTGAGCTATTACAATTCGAATATGATTGCACACATTTTGCTAGTTTTAAAAAAAAAGAGAATAGGCTTTTTATTACTCAACACTATAACTGCATGTCATATCTGTTCTTAGTGAACAATGAAGTTAATAATTACAGAAATTGATGTTGCCGAGACCGAGGATCGAATCTAGGCTGTTATGCTTAGTAGTCGACGCGCTTACCAACTAAGCCACAGTATCCACAACGAGTCATGAGTCTTTTTATGCCTTTTTTGATCACTTAACAAACAGCATAAAAACAGTCATATAAGAATCATTTGCGTGATTATCTTATGGCTACGCACATTCTACAAGAACTGTTTGTTATTTTTTAACTAGTCGCTTTCTAAGCGATGCTTTTTGTAAACGTTTTAGATCACCAAACTGATTAATCAGTTTTTGACCATCTAAAGAACTCCTAAAAGACTCGTTTTGCTGATATTATCTTTAACAATCTCCCAATTGCTTGCTGGGACTTCACTCTTTTTAAAATACTCTAGTTCAATTAAGCGACAGGAAGTCCTTCCGTCTACCAAATAACACTTATTAACTGGCTTCAAGGTTACTTCATTCTCTGTAGAGCAAAATTAAAGTCTTAATGTATGCGAGGCTAAAACAGACAAAACTTGGAAAGTATCATGTTTATTAAAAGGCCTTTGAAACCTCTTCTTTTCCCCAGGGAATAAACAAAGTGTATCTGTATGTGTAATCATGAAAAACAAGAAACTAACTGGCAAAATTAACAACTTAATTTAGTTTGTAACGTTGTTCTTGTTGTTTGTCATTAATTCCCTTAAATAAAACATCAAATAAGCATTAAAATGCGGGACCAATAAGATGTCCGTCCACCATCCTACCATCCATCCCTTTATCTAAAAGAGGCTTTTTATTCATTTTATATCAATTGGTATGTATGTAAGTCTAAATGTCTGACTTATTTCTGAAATATGTTTAAGAGTCTGTTTATACGACGAGTATATTTATATAAATAAATTAGTTACTTTAGGTATGTTCGTACAAGCGTTTTGCTCCCAACAGTTGGCAATATGTTTAATTTGATTTCTACAAAATGCTTAATGTGTAAGCGGTTATTGTGGCCACATAATTAAGGAGACGCTAAATGTTAATATTGCGTCATTTTATTAGCATCAACCTACAACAACCCTACCACCACCACCAACAACTACAACAATATAAGACCAATATCATTAGAACCATCATCATCATCAGTTTATACAATTAACCATACAAATTTATAAACCAACATCAACCAAGTACTGATACTGCCTACCTTTCTCCCTATCCATTTCGGCAAGGCCATCCATTTTATATAGTTGTAAAACCATGTGCGTGAATTGATGTGGAAAAATGATTATCATTTCAAGTTGTGTGTATCATCATCGCCACAATGAGTTTGTGAAATAGTAGAATAAATTTGTAAAAAATTTAGAAGAGGCTTCAAAAATGAACAAATACAAAAATGTTCAAGAGTTGTTTCTCTCTTTATACGTTTTAATAACATGTTACGTTCGTAGTAGGGTCGGTCGTCAATAAAAGTTAAACATTGACTTTCAATATTTAGTAAATGTTTATGACACTCCATTTTATCAATAATGAAAACATTGGACGTTTCCAGAAGATAGAAAAGAAAATGATGATAGGAAGATTTCTTCTTACATTTGTATGTGTGATATGTTTTTTATGCGAATTTGCCTGGTTTTATGTATTTTTTACTAAATCCCTAAACAGAATTTAATAACTATTCAATTTGTACAGAACATGTAAAATATCAATCGAGTACACTGCAAGAAAAGTTTGAAATAAAAAAATGTTCTTAAAAGAAGTGATTCTCTAAAAAGGTTTTAAGGAACGAGAATTCTATAAAAAAAGTATTTTTGTGGAAAGAGTTTTCTATAGAAAAGTGTTAGAAGAAAGAGTTTTCTATTGAAAAAATTAAGAGAAAAAAGTTTTTTGTTCGATTCAAAAAGTTGCAGTGTATTCGATTATTTTCTGATTAAAATGTTCATTAGAGCGCAAACGAGGAAAATAACATGACTATAAACAATATTGCCAAATCTTATTACACACACACATTTACTCCCTATTCTTATAAACATACACATGCATGTTTGCATGTACTTCAGTTACGAATGGGTTAAGTTTACTTAGATATTTTTCTTTGATGATCTTTAGTTTTTATTCTACATCCTTATGTTTTCATCCTTTAACACACTCTCATCTACTTGTTGTAAGTTTAACATGGTTACAACTTCAAGCCGATTCAGTGATGCATGTTTGTTTTACTATAGATTTTATTCTTCTGGTATAAGATACAAAAACCATTTATTTGTAAGATTTTTCCATGTTCCATCTTCCCCTTTCCTAACATAAATATAAAAACTCTAAATCAATTGAATTATATTCAATTTTATAAATAATGCCAAGGACATTTAACTACATACAAAGTACAAAGGAAGTGAGTGTGTGGGAGTGTGTTTGTAGGGAGAAAAACACTGAAAATGTTCTTAAGTTTGTAGAAAGTTGATGAGTAAGAGAGGAATAATAACGTAACCAGAAAAAGCGAGACAAAGGACAAAAGATTGTATTTTTTGTGAATTAAAGCAAAAAATATATAAATCCAACCAAGCGTTTATAAGTCATTCCTGTATAGGAGTCATCCAATGTCTGATTAAAGGAAGGAGTAAGTAAGTGTAGCCAAGAAGAAGACGGAAAAAATTGAAAATAAAAGTTTTACAATCGGGAAACATGTGTAATCATGTCCAATGAGTTAGCAACAAACAATCTAGAAACATGAGATATAAAACAGCAACAATAAAAAATATATTGCCACATATTTACGCACACATATACAAAGAAAAAACATGTGTATGTAATTTGTAATGTGGCATGAACTAATTTACACTCGAAAAGAAATGTTCATAAATGATCATAACTGCCTAAAGAAGAAAATTTAATCGCATGAGAATAATGCAACAGATATTGCTTTCTCGGAGAATAAACAACAAAGTTACAATAGTTTAACTCGAATGTCAAGTCCATCCTGTTTTACGGTTGAGAAACTTGAAACACACAACTGTATAAATCCCTAATGAATAAGAACTAAAGATCTACTATTCGCGACAAACCAAATCATTGTTTTGCAAGAAGCGGAAATTTCAAAAGCCAAATAAAAAAACATTTTTACAGACTTAACCGATTTGGCTTAAATTTAGACCACAAGCCAATCTTGGATGACGATATACTATTTGGTTGTCCTTAAGTTGGCCCCTATTTCCATTGAGGTATTTTCCGTATTTTCATTAGGATGGGCAAAAATTTAAAATTTTAATTTTTGAAATCGAATATCTTTTAAACCATAAGAGATGGGATATGCATGTTTCTTGTAGATCTTGATCTATGCCTTTACTATATAGTACGATTCTTGAAATCGGTTGGGAAATGACAATTATATATCGTCAGGGTAACAGAAGAATTAACCACTTTAAAATTGTTTATCTATGGGTTCTGGTTAGTAAAGGTAAAATAAAGGTAACGATTAGACGTAGATATTGAAATGATTTTCTTAAAAATGTTTAAATTTAGTTTCGAGTGTATAAACGACTTTTTATTAATGGAAAAAACTCTAAGAATCATACAACAAACAAAAGCTAAATAACATGACAACAAGGAAGTTCTCTCAATGTTCAAATTAGATTAAATAAATTTATGGAGGAACAAAAAATTATCTACATAAGTAAAAAAATTACAAATATTCCTTCAACTGTATAAAGGAAGTAGCTTTATAGGAAACCCAAACAAAGGAAATCAGACCACCCAAGACAATTTTTGTTTTTAAAAGCCGATACAAAGAAACATGATCATTATCATTAATAATATCATTTAAGTATCATTTAATTTTACCTTTAAGCGACATTTCACCATTTATATCCGCTTTAGATAAATTCTAGTTCCGTTTTGTGTATTCTAAATGATGACATCGTGTCCTTTCTTTTTAGAATACTGAATACATAACAATAAATTTGGCTTTAGATGTTTTATATCATACAGGTATTGGACAGTTATAAAGAAGTAGAATGATTGGTTTGTCATCAATAAATTTCTATGCATTTGAACTCTTTTTGGGATGATTTTATTTTTTTAGAAACAACCGTTTCCGGTTTCTTTTGTGAATGAGGGCGATAAGGATTGTGTTTGTTTATATTTTTCCTTATTTTATTGACACCTTTAAATTTTAGTTTTTGGTATAACAAAACTTGATAAAGAAAAAAAGTATACAAAACCATACCCTAGATAGTGTAAAGGCAGTGAATATGATGTAAACTGCAATGGACTTTAGTAAAACTACACACATTCAATAGATGGATGGATGGACGGATGGATGTTTATTTCGTGGGTTGGTTAGATTGCTCGATGTTTGGTTTATTTGGTAATACTAGTAAACATGTACAAAACATGCAGGTTATTTTCGCACACATACGGAATCACCAACTATATAGAATCCCTACAATTTTCCACAAATTCTTTGTAAAGATTTTCCTTTTCTGTTTTTTTTTTTTAGCTTTTAGCTGGTATGACTTTGACAGGTATTGTTATTTGTTAATATGAGAACGTATGAGTATGGTACGCTTCCAGTGTTTGTTGTTTATTGGAGATTTTTATTATGACCATGTCATTTTGTCATTGGAGTATTTTTTTGGTTGCCAGCTATAGTTGTTGTTTTTTGTTTTTTTGTTTGGTCTAAACAATCACCATTACCTTTGTATGTTCTGGTGTTTGTCATATTCTATGTGAAGCAACCATGTGACAAAAGTGGTAAGTAAATAATCCTGATTAATGTTTTTGTCATGGTTTATTACAACTGGGTTGTAAAAGAAAATTATCGAGTTTTTTATATGTAATTTTTTTTTATACTAGTAAAAATCATAAAAATATGTATGTATTGTTTTTTGGTAAAATGTGAATACAATTTTTTGGAAAAAAAGAAACTACTTAAAAAAAAATGTAGCAAAATATATTCTGTACCATAGGTGACCATTATACCCCAGCGGTCACGATTTCATAACGAATATTTTAAACACAAGTAAGAAAGTGCAACAGTCGGTCAAGACCGACCATACGATACTGTTCACCACTAAGGTCAAAGGTGTTCTTTTTTGTGTATAAAGATAGATATTTGCTAAATTTTGTCATCATACAAACATTTTTCTATGATATAGACTTATATGGGAGCCAGGGTCAGTCAAATGTGGACAGATTATTTCCAAATTCAGTAAATTGAGTTTTAACAAAAATTATGTATGCAAAAAATAAACTTAAAATTGTCATTATCTTCAGATTTACGAGCGTTTTAGTGATTTTTGTTTCATTTAGTGCATGGGAGTGTATGGGAGCTATGGTCAAATGTGCACCGAAATTTGGTGCAGTAATTTTGGCTTATATAAGTAGTATCTGATTTATAAGTAGTATCTGATTGATTGATGTTTGTGGCCAAAATATCAATTCCGGAAAGTGGGACCTATGATAGGTACCATAAATAATGGACCGAATTTGACCAATTTCAATAGCCACTATCAAAACAATGATCTGTGCAAATTTCATCAAATTATCTTTAGAATTGCGACCTGTACTTTGATTACATGGTTTACATCGGGGTCTAGCCAGACGGAAGGACGGACTGACATCGCTAAATCGACTCAGAAAGTGATTCTAAGCCTATTGGTATACTAAAAGTTGGGTCTAAGGTAAATTTTTGTGTGCGTTACATACATCAGCACAAACTTATAATACCCTGTCCAGCTATTGTGGTGAAGGGTATATATAATTCTTCTGTTTTTGTGACTTTGGTTAGGAGAATTTGGGAAAAGGAGTTTTTCGTATAATAACAAAAAATGTAGTTTTTAATAGTGTTTTATGTTATTAATAAGACCATTTCAGTATCACAGTTAAAATATACACATTTTTTTCTAATTAAGATTTATTTCCTATTTTGCTCGAAATCTTCTAAATACCTAATCGAATACATTTTTCTGTAATCTCCGATCTAGCATTAGAAAATCTTTGCAAACTTTGATATATAGAAAACTTATAACACAGTAGCAAAAACAATAACTTATTCTACTAGTACACATGTATTTATTTAAACAATGGTTCGAAAAATGCTCATAAAATATTATCGAAGTTTTTTAATGGTATATAAAGATTTTTGAAAAAACTCTGCAAATAAATTCCGGCTATTGTCAACATTTATGATGACTTTTATATACTCTTTAATAAAAAAAGTATAAGTTCCTAAGAAAAATAAATAAACAACTTTTTTTCTTTAGCTTTCAATAAATTTCAATGGTTGACAAAAATGTATAAATATATGTATGTATGTATGTGTCAAAAATCTGTAAAAAGCTATATATGTATACAAAGTTCAAAGTTTGTCTGTTGCAAAAAAAAAAACGGGGAAATAATAGAATTAAAATAAATGGTGTCTCTGTATATAGATAAATAGATAGATATACTCATCTAATCTGATAATATTATGTCATTTTCTTTTATTTGTAATTGTAAATACTCGTCAACTAGAATTTCTGATAATTCTCAAGCCACTGAACTAAACAGTTTGGAAAAAAGTACCAAAAGTTATGTTCTTTCTTATAAATAATGACTTCAGAAGATGTGATGATAAAATGTGGCTGATGTTCATAATATGATTATATTTAATTTTTTTGTCTATTTCGGTATGATTTGTGGTGTGAAATAATTTTTTTCTATATAATTTCGATGTTTATATGACAGATGACAAATCAATTACATAACATTTTGACATTTGAATAAAAACATTATTTGTCAACAAAAGAAAGAAAACTGATTTCAAAACAAAAACAAGTGACAATAATAGTCAATATTATATCAGAAGAAAATATATACAGAATTTTTATTGTGCTCACTTACCAAGTACAAGATTTGTAAAGGAAATATTTTCCAAAGAATTTTTGAAGTATCTGAAAAAAAAACAAGAATAAAACTTATTTAGTTCTCTGTTAAAAATATAAAAAAACAAGTTAGTATTTTACGAGTAAATATTTGGTAAACAATTTTATTCTCTGTTAAAGTAACTAACTTTTGTTTATGAATAATGAAAACGATATAAAATATTACAACAGTTGGGGACAGAAAAGTTTTAGGCTCGATCGATTGAATTTATTTTGTCATCCGCCTAGTATACCAGAGGTCCCAAGTTCAATCCCCGGTCAGACTCACTTGTTTCTGTTGATGTTGTTGTTAGTCTGTATGTGTCTATAAGCAGAGCAACATGTTTCTCTTATGTGCTGTAAAGAGTATAGCAACATTTTTCTCTTTTATCTACATTCTCTCTCTGTTACTGTTAACATTGACTACACTAATAATGTGACTTACAAAAGTTCATGCATGATCCAATACACTCTCACATGATCAAGAACACACTTACACATACGTTGTACAAACAGATTATAATCTGTGACTTACAAAAGTTCATGCATGATCCAATACACTCTCACATGATCAAGAGTGTATTGGATCATGCATGAACTTTTGTAAGTCACATTGTTAGTGTAGTCAACGACAGCAGCTCTTTGTTTATGTCTGCAGAAATTACTAGAAACTCTTTTCTCTGCTATATAAGGCCGAAGGACGAGTATTGTGGGAACACTTTTAATTGAGACGCGTATAAGAGAACAGTGTGACTAAGCAGTGTAAAGCAGTTTGTGAAGTTTGTTTAAAGTTTTTGTGAAAGTTTGTTTAAAGTGATTAACTCTTAAGTTAATAAAAATACAACTTTGTAAAACTATATAAAGTGTTTTAATTTTGTTTTCGGTTGTTTGCAAAATAATTCCTTCCACGTTTTTAAAGGAAAAACGTAACACTATATAGAACTTCTCCAAAAATTACTCAGAATCATCATTTTGATGAATGGGAAAAAGAATGGGATTATCATTTTGTTTGTCATTTAATTAATATTGGCTCAAAAACCCCAAACCAAATATTCTGAATCCTTATGAAATTTAAAATTTGAAATCAGACGAGCGATGTCCGTGCATCTATCTATCTGTCTGTTGAAAGCACGTCAACGCCTAACCGAAAGCAGGACACTGAAATTTTACAAAGACATTCTTTATTTGGAAAAATTGAAATTGGGCAAAATCGATTCACATTTTACCATAGCTCCCGTATAACCTCGCCTAGGCTAAGTTTTCGCTTATTCGCTGATAAATGACACAATATAACAGCTATGATATTAAAAATTTGGTATATAGAAGTTCTACATAAGCACATATGCAGCATATCGGTTCACATTAAGCCATAGCTTCCATACGAAACACCTATAGAAACAGCCTAAAAATGCAAAGATTTGTAACAATCGGTTATCATTTGACAATAACTTAAATACAAAAAACTTACGGAAACACAAAATATCAAAAAAGGTGGTTAGAGCTCCCATATAACCACGCCCCTGGAATCAGAATAATGCTGATAAATTGAATACAGTTGTAATAAATATTTGACCATAGCTCTCATATAAAAACCACTCCTGAAAACAATAAAATGCCACAAACGATAGTTAAAATTATAAATTATAAACATAAATAAGCTTTCTATAAATACCAGCCTATAGTTTATATATACATATATATATATATATATATATATATATATATATATATATATATATATATATGTATATATATATATATATATATATATATATATATATATATATATATATATATATATATATATATATATATATATATATATATATATATATATATATATATATATATATATATAAGATCCCATTATTATATCTACAATCAAAAAGATTTGGAGGTACATTCAGTATATTACGATTTCACCTACGAAATTAGATAGTAATGTTAAGTCCAGACTTTATATACGGTAGATGCATTAGGAACTCCAAACAAAAAAATATTGTTTTAGTAGCGCCATGTAAAGTCAGGCTACGAACTTTCCATCTCAACTGTTAAGTCCTGGTTCAATGTTCCTTTTTTTAAAATAATAACAACTTAATAAATTATTATCACTTTTTCTTGAATTGCATAAAGTAGTTTTTCAAATGAAGCCTTTAACATTAAATATCTTCAGAATAACAACACAATATCTATTTGTCTTTTTCAATTTATGTTCATTTCCAACATCCTGACAATGTTACTTTTTTCTTTCTTCTTGAAAGCTTTTAAATCTACATATACTTACACGCAAACTTTTTGCATACAATTTTTCCTGCATACACTTTTACTTATGTAGCTACAAATACAACAAGTATTCTGCCACTTATTCGCATCTAATCATAACAAAACATGGCCATATGTAGGGTATATAAACAATGTCCTTGAGCATTTTACTCTCACTCCTTGACACACTCTTACGCTTACATAGTTGTTGTACTACTACAAATGTATTGTTAGTACCTTACGAATAAAAGGAAATCCGTTACAAGATGCATTGAAAAAGCAAACAAACTTATCGATTCACACCTTTTGCCATGGCATAAATTTGCTTAAGAAATGGAAGTAAAGCAAAGTTTCTTACTTTCGTATTATACCTGTGTGTGGTCTTTTATTCCTGCTCCTACTGTTTTCTTACTTTTTTTCGGTTTGGAAATTTTCTCAAGTTTTTTCTTGCTTGAAAAATGCATAAATTTATATGAAGCTGCAAGTACGTTAAAGGGAAGAAGGACTTAATCACAAAATGTTAATACCATTGTTTTATAAATTTTGCATGTCAAACTAGAGGTTTTATGAATATTTTCATTAGTTTCCAGAACCTTAAAAATTGCAAAGTAAATTTTGTGACTTAAGATGTTTTGTAAATGAAAGCATTAACAAACTCTGTACAAAATTTCCTTAACACATACGATTGCGGTTGGTTTAACTCAACTTAAAACGAGTTACAATAAAAAGTTCAGCTAACTTCAATAGGGGTATAAGTAGGTGACTACAAAGTTGAATGATGGCGAAGGGTATATAAGTGTGGGTGAAGGAAGCAGTTCCTATCAGTTCATGTATGGATATTTTTGTATGTGTTAAGTTGTATTTGAAAATCCTTGTGGTACTTCTTCATTTAAATCTGCTTTGTTTTGTGTTTAAGGACTATTATTTTTCCTTACAAGGACCTACTTTTCCGTAATTCTTACATTAACTTGGCTAAAGTGTTAAATTTAATTTAATACTTCTACAGTCAAGGTACATAAATATGTAAAAAACGGAAGATTGTAAGAGATTTACTTGAAGATTGTAAGAGATTTACTTTCTCATTTTTTACTTTAATTTATTTTTTTTATACTTTTCCAACAAAAACAAGGAAGGAAATTGTAAAACAAAAGTTCCTTAATTAGATCTTTAAAAGTTCTTTGAATTTAGGTCAAAATTAGATGATAACAATAAATAGTTTGTACCACTTAAAATAATTAAAAAGTGAAAAGTGAATAAATGTTAGGATAAACTTATTAGTCTAAATAGGTAAGGAAGCGCTATGTCAAACACGACTATTTAATACGCTTCACCACTAAGATCAAGTGTGAATGAATTTTCAAAATACTTATTTTATTATGAAAAATGTTTACTATAGAAATTTTTCATTATGAAAAATTTTTACTATAGAAAATTTTTCATTATGAAAAATTTTTACTATAGAAAATTTTTCATTATGAAAAATTTTTACTTTAGAAAATTTTTCATTATGAAAAATTTTTACTATAGAAAATTTTTCATTATGAAAAATTTTTTATAGAACATTTTTTATTATGAAAAATTTTTCATAGAACATTTTTTATTATGAAAAATTTTTTGAAGAAAATTTTTCATTATGAAAATTTTTTTATAGAAAAATTTTCTTCTTATAGAAAATTTTTGATTATGAAAAATTTTTTTATAGAAAATTCTTCATTATGAAAAATTTGTTGTACCTTGTTTCTAAATTTAGGGCCTGGAGGTTTAGAGTAACATAATAATCCTAACGATACTCTTTGTCTTCTGTAAAATATCCCACTTTTAGTAGAGTGGTAAAATACATACATATGCTACTTTCTATGGAAACAAGAAAAGAATTAAACGCAATCAACCATTTGCATTAAATAATTATTATAAATCTCCTTATGGTTTAATTTGTATAATTTTCTAATTCTTTAATTATGTATGTAGTTTTATATACAAATACATATGCAAAGTGAAACTTTTGTATTTTAATATAATAATTCCCACTCTTTCTCTGAATCACATTAAAGTTTTTAATTTATACAACTGAAATGACCCCAAGTTAATTTATTTAAATGTTAAATAATACTTTATAGTTAGAAAATAATTTTGTGTATAATGTTATTATATTTGTGCATATTGTCATTTGCTTAACACAAAATTATAATAAATTTCTTTATGAGACAATTATGAAATAACAGAAACACACACACATACACAAAAACATATGCACGCATACACAAAGATGGAGAAAATTCATTTAACTGGAATTTAGAATTTAATGAGCTGGATAATTTTTACAAACAAATGAACATTTTACACATATTTCGATTATATAAAATTGAATACGGTTATAAAAGACAAATAAATAGTTACATACAATACAACTTATATATATGTTAGGATATCTATATCTGTATGTATTTAAGAACCTACATATATTGTATATATAAGTATATACATAATATTACTTACACATATACATATATATACATATGTCTTCGTATGTTTATATTGTGTTAAATATATTTCAATATTTTATGACAACCATCATCAAAATAAAATAAACCTATGTAAGGTTCCTGTGTATATTTTTGTGTTTTAAGAAAAAGTAACAAAAAAACCTTTTTTATGATCCTGTTTTCTTTACTTCTGATGACCTATATTATATGAAAGGAAATAAAATAGGAATTTTATTTAACCATTACAACCCTCAATTTTCAACTCTTTCTACTTCCGCTTGTATTACATGTCACCTCCAACTCTAACTCCTTAACCTTATACTTTTCCTGGTACCATCCCACTTCTTTGCCAAAATTTGTGTACTTCCTTAAAAGTTTTGTAGATTATTAGATGCTTGTTTGTTTGTATGAATGTATGTGCTTTTATATGTATTTACTTGTATTTTATATTACAAATATCAATAAATGTAAATTTTCTTTTAAGAGTTCGTATTTCATATGTCCTAACCCTAGCTATGACATTCAAACATAGATAACATGTAGAGAGCATACGAAAATAAACCAGCACACATATTATATTGGAACACAAAGATACGTAAGAAAAATTTATTAGAAGGAAATTATAAGCAAAATTTATAATGATCATTAAAATTTCCTAGCAATTTTTTACCACGAAACTCGATAGGAATCAAAATCGGAAAATCAATTAAACATGATCAACATAATCAAAATATTAAAACTTCTAAACTTCCTTAAAATAGGCTACACTTACTAAATTCCGTAATTCAGCCTAAAATTTTGTTTTGTAAGTGAAATTTACAAGCTCCGGGTATAATATTTCGGTCGGTGTGAGTCTACTATTAACTCAGTACAATAGACTTCTCAAAAGCTTTCTTACAATTAATTTAAAGGATTCAATATGTATACAAATTTTGTTTATAAATACTATTAATTTTGTTTGTTAGATGTGAATATGTTTGCTGGTATATGGATTTGCAAGAAGTTTTACAAAAAGTGTCATAAAATTGTAACCATAAATTGTTACCCTGAGTTATATATTTATATTACACATACATATATACAATAGATTTTCTTAAACATACGAGTATATATATTTTAGCCCGGAAGATTTGGTGGTGGTCAGTGAACGTTAAATATCATGTTTTTTTTCAATTTCCTAATACAGTTATGATTCGTTGTTATGCTCAATTGAATCGATTTTATATTTAACCTATTCCAAGGAAGAGTTCTATTACGGTCTTCAGTTAAAGAAAATTGCCCCATTAAATGAAGTAAATATGAAATCAATACTTTTTATTAAAAATTTTTAATAAGACATAAATTCCGTTATAGCAACCACAGAACTGTTGGGTTTTTGTAATGCTTCCAGTACATAAATATTTGTAACATTTTCTTTCATTTATTCTGTTCTTTTTTCTTCTTAGCTCATAACTATAAATTTTATCCTGTTATGATTGGAGTTTATATGAATGTCTTGCAAAAACACAAGAATGTTAAAAGTATAAAAGCTCATATAGATTTTAATTGGATTTCAAGGAAAATTATTTAATATAAAGAACTTTTCTATCTACAATAGCTGGGAGAGAAATTTATTTATGCATAAAAGAAAGACAAAAGCAATGTGACAAAAACTAACAAACACTCGCACATACATACACACATACATACATGGAAATATAGAAATATTAAAATTTATATGATAGATAAACAGATAGGAAAGTTTATAAGGATTCTGATCAAAATATTTTTGGACAAATTAAGCATAAAATTATTAGCACAGAAGACATGTATAACATAAATATTTATATTGTAAGTCGTATAAATTATGGCATATTATACTAGACCAATTAAATAAATTCTTTCATGTTTCATTAAAAACGAGGAGGGGGAAGATATATTTCATTATTTGCTATTAATTTCAGGCTCATATTAAAGAAGGATTTACAGAAAGATGGAAACTAACAATATTGTCTTGGATATATTTGGATTTTTTTCTTTCAAACATTTTAAAATTAAAGTGATTATAAAGGTCCTTGAGGTATTTTAAATTAAACAGCATCGTGATTATATGGATCCTTATATACATATGTGGATATGGACCGATTCCTATTAAATTTGATATATTGATCCATAGTTGCATAAGACTTCTTTCTAAATTTTTTTGTCATAGCTATTACATTTGTATTTAATTTATCAGCTTTAATGTGATTCCAGGGGAGGGGTTAGTTACAGCTCCCATATCTGTAACTAAGTGTGAACCGATTTCGCCCATTTTCAGTACATTACTTTCTCAATATATCAAAAATACTTTTGTACAATTTTGTCCCTCAAGTTCTTTTTGTTAAGGAGATATCGCGCTTTTACCTGACAGACTGACATAAACCCCCTTTTCGTTTTGTATTTTTGTGTTTCCGTCGTTTTTTTATATGGGAGTCAAATGTTGACCGATTGTAACAATATTTGGTACACTGGCTGGTACACACATAAGACTTTTTTGTGCTTAATTTAGTGAGCATAGCTAGTACAGTTTATCTTTTATCGGCATTAAGGAGTATTAAAGTTGGAATTTAGGCTGTTTCCGCAAGTGTTTTGTATGGAAGCTTTGTTTAAATGGGAACCGATTTCGATAAAATAGTGTTTATGTAAAACTTCAATCATAGCTGTTATAATTTGTCATTAGTTACCAAATAAGCGATTAGCCTTGATGAAGTTATACGGGATCTATAGTCAAATGTGAACCACTTTTACGCAATTTAAATAATATCATTTTTCCATAAATGAAGAATCTTTTTACCAAGTTTCAGTGACCTAGCTCTTTTCGTTCAGTCGTTATCGTGCTTTCAACAGACACACGGACAGACAGATATCGATACATACAATATCAAAATTTTCCCATAAATGAAGAATATTTTTAACAAGTTTCAGTGACCAAGCTTTTTTCGTTCAGGCGTTATCGTGCTTTCAATAGACGGACATACAGACAGACAGACTAAAAGGCTCAATATTCTTAGATTTTCATAAGGATTCAGAATATATATCCTTTATGGTTTTTGAGCCAATTTTAAGAAAATTACAAACGTAATGACAATATCTCAATATACCCCCATTCTTTTTGGATACAAACAAGTAAAATTTGATGATGGGAATTAAAGATTAGCACAACCGAATATAATATTCTTAATTGTCATATTTTTTTTAAAGAATTCCTTGAAATTCCTTGTAATTGGAAACTAAAATCAAATGTTATTAAAAAATCTTATGTAATATTTCTTAAGCCATAAAATGCTGGAAGGCAAATTATCAAAAAATCCTAATTAAAATTTAGTTCAAATTTAACCTTAATTAACTGCAATCTTCTTGCATTTAAAAATGATGTAATCTGTTCATTAAGTCACATTTTAAGCTATCAACAAATAACATTTTTGTGTTTCTTTCCATAAATATTAGTTGTTGCTTTCACCAGCAAAAATTGTTATTATCAAACTCACCATAAACATCTCATTAATCTTACACATACTCATGAGGCAAAGATGATTTAACACACTCACTCCCTTCATAGTTCTAACACTTTGGCTAAAGTTAATTGCGCCGTAAAACTGTCAGTTTTAGTCTTAATATGACCTGGTTATTTGAGATAGTATGAGTATATGTGTGTGTATATGAAATAGAAAAACCTCCAGCAATTGCTACAAATTACAATATTACACGTTTTGTGATATGCTCAGATGTTGAAGGAAACGTGAAAGCAGTGGCATTACTAATGATAATAGCCAAACGAACCAGCCAACAACCATTGGGCCTATCTATTGTATCTGTCTATATATCTTAGCGAGTTGGGCTAAACATTTGATTGTTATTTTTGGGTGTAATAGCAGCTGTCATTATAATGATGAACGTTTATAGGTGTATATATAGGATAAGGATACTTTTCTTCTTCTGCAGCTCCTAAACCAGGTTAGTAGGGTAGGCATAAAGGTATGTCTCTGGGATTGTGTTGCCACAAAATGAACGCTTATTGGTATTTTATTAGTATTTTAATGGAAACATTTCGTAGCTTAGTTTTATGGTCTTTTCTTGTTCGCTATTTCTAATAATGACAAGGATGTTATTTTTCCTGGATGCTGGAGTGCAATCTAAAACGTTGTCAGGCAATTAGCCAGAATTTATATGACTTGGCTAACCATTTAGAAATGTGTGATGAGATTTTAACTAATAAACGTTCTATGAATATAAGTACATACCTATATACATAAGTATAGATACAGTTAAGCATAAAAATGGAAAATATGAATTTATTTTCTTTTTTTTTTTGGATCTTTAAATAAAGGCCTCAGTTGCTCAATTATTATGAGTTTTTGTTTTAGCCTATTTTGTTGCCATATGAGAAGATACCAACATAAAAACATAATATGTGTCTAATATTCTTGTGATAATTGGATTATAAATTATTACCAATATAAAATTTTATATTTTTTGTCGTTTTGCTTTGGGCGTTTTTTTACGTTTCAGAAACATTAACACAAACATTCACTGTACGAACCCATGTACTAAGTACATATTTAAGTATGCCTACGTGTGTTAGATAATTGCTCCTAACTTTAATAAATATAATTCATCATAAATTATCAACAAAACAGCGTTACAAATAATTAAAGGTGATGGTAATACCAACCTGGTGGAACCTACAGTTAAGGCTGTTCATATGGATGGTTCCTACTTCGACCATACTGATAAAATAAATATCTTAAGATAATTTGATGAAATTTTTTACAGATAATTCTTTTGATAGTGGGACCACGGCTATTGAAATTGGTTCGAAATTTACGGTACCTCCCATAGGTCTAATTTCCGGAATTGATATTTTGGCCAAAAACATCAATATTTTTTCATGAAGTTTGAAGCAGATACTGCTTAAGTAAAATAAAATCACTATACCAAATTTCGTTAAAATAGGTCCATATTTGACCATAGCTCCCATATAAACTCTTCCGTTAAAATGCACTAAACGAAATTTTTTGAATTTCGATGTAATCGTTCCAAATTTGACCCCAGCTCTCATATAATTGAAAATTACGGAAACAGCTTATATATGAAAGAATAGCTTAAGTCGAAAATTTAAGTTTTGAAATATATTCAATTTTGTGTAGTTTTTCTTCTGCTAAATTTTTTCCAATAATTTATGAATTAATATATTGGTAACATATTTATTAGAGAAGACGGATGTATATTAAAAAAAGTATTATTAAATTCAGGAGATTTTACGTTTTTTCTACTTAAGTTATTTTTCGAGACTGAAATAAGTGTTAAACTGGAACTAGAAAAATCTGAATATGCACACAAAAATCATACCATTCATCTTTGACGTTAGTGGTGAAGGGTATCACATGGTCGGGCTTGATGGACTATAGCACTTTCATACTTTCTTTCTTTCTATTATAATTAACGAGAAAATAGAGTTTAGAGTTTTTCATATACAAATTTCAAAGTAATCAATTTTTGTTATGGGTATGACTGATCACAGAATTTTGTTATTTTGGCTCTATCTAATGGAGCTAACCGTTTTCTTTTTAGGTTATCTCTAGTTTTTGAGATATACAGTGTTAGCTTTAAAATCACAATTGAAAACACATTGCCTGTAGTAGAGTACCTAGAACAAATGTATGGATGTATGAATTATACATTTTTTCCTCATTATTTGATATTTTATTGCTTTTTTATGGTACTAGGCATAATTGATAAAAAGAATCCTAACAACAGTTTACGATTCTTTTAATATTCCCTCATATGCTCTAAAGATAATTTAAGTTGTCATATTTAAGAGAAGATTTAAAGACAATATTTGCTCAAGATAAATATTTGCTAGATTTAAGTCTCCTGATAGTGTTAGAAGGAGGAATGGAAATGAATAAATTATTTAGTAGCTAACTCTATGTATTGTACTATTAGTCACAGTCGCTAAGAAAGTGAATCAGAAATAACACTAGATACTTTTTATTGCTATATAGTTTTTAATAGTAGCTTGTTTGGTTGTTAAACATGTATGTTTTATATGCTGGGCTCATGCATAAAATATAAACTACTCTAGAAACAAATACAAACAAACAAACATGCCGAAAAAAGGCATGATAAATGCAAACAAATAAACTAAGTAGTGGCTGCCAGGAGTTGGGGACATATACATACATACATACACTCAGTCATCACAAAGAAAACTATTTACCATTTACAAACGGACATGGTAAAAGAGGAAGCGTTAATGGCAGATAGAATAACGCTTTTTATGTTAAAGCAAGTACAAACAGCAAAAAAAAAAAAAAAGGAAACTACTGAATTCAAGAGTACTTTACAACAGTTACATAACCAGCATTATTGCCAAAAACACTGGCTCTTGATGTCAATGTTGTAGTGGTTAAACTCGACAGTCTCTGGAACTCATTAATTATTAACCAAAATGCTTACACTTACACTTCCACTTACATATGCACAGCAACACAAATACCGGCTTAATAGCACAGACAGTCACACAAATACTTTCATATTCAACTTAAAGTTTGTTGAAACACCAACAGACACAGCAGAATCTGTAGCTATATAAAAATATCAGTTAAAATCGTCAAAGAGAAGGATAAAAATACCATGGAGTTTACAATAAGATAAAAGGGAGGCTTTAAAAGTATAATACATTAAAATGTACAAAAAGGGGGGAAACTACTTACACACACATACTCATTGACTCTATACGGTAGATGCCATTCACTGATATAATGTGGCGCATACAAAAGCATGAGTAGTGGACGACAGTTTTAACCAAATTTAAAAATACAAGACAATATTTATGGGCGTTTGTTCGTCTATCGTAGAGATGCTTCTTTTACTTTATTCCGTGCTCTTGACGTTGGCTGTTAATGCTTTTTCTTTTGGCCCAAACCTTTAGCATAAGAAAAATAAAGTTAAAAAAAATCGCAATGTTACTAGAAAAACATATACTCACACTTGTGTTATACATAATTTATGCCAAAAAAAATTTGTAAGAGAAAGCAAAGACAACAACATTAGTGCTTTATAAACGAACTATGAAATTGTTTCAGTCAGTCACCATATTTAGATGTGGTAGGCCGCCAGTGTCAGTTTTATATTTGTGAGCCAACAATTGTGTCTATGTGAGTGTCGGCGAGTGGTTGAAAGTAGTTGTAGTCTACATCAAGAGCATACACGGGGGGTTTGAATATAACAATATTAGCAACGACATTGCCAATAGCAGCAGTAACAGACGTAGTAGTTTAACTTAATACACTTAACACTCTGTTAACGGATTTGTTGTTGGTCTTTTAGCAATGGCGTGGTTATTTATTACAACCGAAGTTTGTTTTCAAAGGCGAAGTCCGTTATTAAAGAGGTAGTATTTTCTTAAAGACGTATTCATAAGCGATAAAGTTATTAAATCTTAAACAAAATTCATTAATTGATATTTCTTCGACAAATTTTGTGTTATACAGAAAATATTACCTAGGATAATGGCTAACCTGGTGTCAAATGTAATTCAAAGTAAAATACTGTTATGATCATTGCAGCAGAACACAGTTTAACAAACTCAACTGACACTTGTACTCTTGAGTATATGTATGTGTAGGTTTGTATTTGTGTGCAAATTTGTATGTAAGTTATGTCTGTACAATTGTCTATATGAAATACATATACGACACTTGAACTTTTCATTGTTTTTATTATGGCCGTTTTTGCCTTCTAGTTATTACATTTGTCTTAAAAACCCCTCTCCGCAAAAAAAAAATAAAATCATGACTATAAAACGGCAGCAGCAACTATAAAAAACTACAAATAGAAAAAAAACCTAGAAGAAAATAATATATTTATATGTAGATACTACTAAAGGTCGGTCTGATGATTTGGTTTGACTTTTCATGTAGTGCTAAATTGCACACATGTTTTCTCCAGGGAACTGTCATCATACATTTTGGGTTTGGTAACACTTACACACACAAACATACATAAATACACCAACTAACTTATACAGCCGGAAACAAAACGCAGAAAGCCAAGTGAGAGTAGAACGTAGAAGCAGAAGAAGATGAATAAACGTGGTTCTAAATAGCCACTTGTAGTCTGGGGAGCCATGATGGCTAGAATAATAACTACCTTTGAGTATATGTAAGAAAAACTGTGCAAATATGTAAAGGTTTTCCACTATTGAACTTAACATTCATGAAAACTTGTACTCCAGATGCAAACATGAACGTAATAAAAAATTAAAGTCTACAACAATAACAACAGCAAACAACATTTTTCATGTATTTTTATGGGAAGAAGACAAAAAACTAACATTTGTAAGAAATTTGCTAAAATGCGAATGTCTTTAGAAATGTCTCATGTAAATGATTGCATAAATCTACTAGAGGTGACAGGTTTGAAAAAAAGAGCCCTGGTTAGTGCTAATAGCTGACAGCGAAGTTTTTAGTTAAAAAAATTTGAATGTGACACTAAAACCTTACAACGAAATGAAATAAACTGAATTTTTGAATTTATACATTTTCAGCCTATAAACTTTAAAAGTTCATTTTAAGTGCTAAAAATGTTTTCATATAAAATCTTTATCCAAAATGATTTTTTTTTTGTATTTTAACTATAATCCTTAAATGAAGCCAAGCTAGCAACAGCAAAAAGCTTTCTGCCAAAAGGAAATCATATGTTATATGTATTAAAAAGAAAAACACTATGAAACTGATTTCATAAAATATTACAAATTCATCATAATACAACATACAACAGCTGAGTTCTGTTGCAATGTGTCAGTAGATTTGTTGGTTGCCACAAAAAAAAACAAGAGCAGGAAACAAAGAAAAACTATCCAGATATTTTGCCATATGAAACATAAAGAAATAACAAGTAAATGAAAGACTGACTCTGACTGACTGAAATGCACGCACACATGGTTATGTTAAAAAAGAGATACAAACAAAAAAAAGACATGGATGGAAGTACATTTTAAACGCGTCTGAAATAAAACTGCACAACATTTACACTTTTTGGGAGAGAGTAAAAAATTTTTGAAATGTGCAGTTTAGGGCGACCCATAAATATTTATAAAGCTTGTTTTTATACCCACCATTGAGATTGCTATTCTAGTTGTAACTTCTCTAATATTGGCTCAAAAACCAAAAGGGATATATATTCTAATTTAACCATAGCTCCCATACAAAATACTTACGGAAACAGCCTAAATTCCAGCATAAATACATTTGAATCCCAATAAAATATATATAAACTGTAATAGCTATGGCAACTAAATATAGTACAAGGTTTTATATCAATCGGTCAACATTTGATCATAGTTCCATTTGGAGTTACATTCAGTATATAGATTAGATAGCTATCAATTGATGTTTAGTCCAGACTTTATAGACGGTGGATGGATGCATTAGGATCTCCTAAGAAAATATATGGACCTGCCGTCCATCTATACGACTTTTCTAGGTGGGACGTAGATCTGAGTAAATACCTCCCACTCCCAGCCAGCATTGGGAAGATTATTTTTTGAAAAATCACCTTTTTGAGTACTTTTGGTTATCAAAAACTGATGAATTACATACAAGATCAATAAGTGACTCAAAAATGATTAGTGCTAATGAGTTAGAAAAGTACGATTAAAAATACAAGAACAAATTCTATAGCAATTACAAATCAATCGCCTGATTTTTAAAATTTGACTATTATTTCCGTTATTTATTACCATATCTTGATCGTCGGTAGACTGAAAAATGCTTAATCAAAAACAGATCATACAGGTGTTTCAAAAGTGATTATAATAATGTATTTTTTGATCATATTTTTTCCCAGATAGATGATTAAAAACTGCATGCTTTATTTTTTTTTATAAGTATAACACTACAGTTTTTGCGTAAATATCAAAGAGTTTAATTTTTGTTCATTTATAAAAGTGACATTGAGTTGTAAAGATCTTGAAAGTGAATTTTTTATTAATTTATTAATTCTTGTTATTAAATTATTATTAATTGTAATAACTATTTTTTTTATAAATAAACTTTGGTTTGTCAATGTGAACTTAGAAACAGGAAACCGAATAAAAAACAGAAAACACTCATATAAGACTGATAAATGGCTCAATTATAAACATAAGCAATTATAAACATAAACTCCTAAGTGAATAGGTACATGAGTATTATATGACAATAAAAAGACTCTAAAACATACTGATAAATTACTCACTAAGAAGTCTTAAATGACTAAAAACATTACTTGAAAAAAGACTCGAAAAAGATTGACAAATTATGAAAAATAAGACTTATAAATGATTAAAAAATGATTCGAAAAAAACTTTATATGCTACCAGAAAAGAGCCGAAGATGACTCTAAATTAATGTAGAGAAGGACTCTTGTGTGATTTTTTTAGACGACTCGCGGGAGGTCACGTTTTTCACTCGACAAAAGTATCTTTTAAGATCACAAAATGAGCTCATATTATAGCTTTTTAATCGCGCATCAAAAAAGACTCGAATTTGATTAAAAGTTTAAAAAATGTTGACTGGGCTATAGGCAATATACGTTTGAGCTGATATCTGTAACATATAGAAATATTAATGTGACACGTTTGAGTGTATTGATCGACTCAGAATTACTTCCTGAGTTAAATTTAATAATTTTTTGAACATCTTGATGTCTTTGCAAGTTTGTTATCAAAGTGTAGGTACCAATTTTGGATCAAATATAATATTTATTTCTGTTCGATGGAAGATCGAACTGGCTTTCTAGACTATAAAACATCATGAAAAATCTTGGTTATAGTAGCCGAAATCAGTGATGGAATCTAGCAGTATTTGACTATACAATCGATACAAAAGTCACCGAAAATCACAAAATCGATAATAAATCTAAAGATTTGTAAAGTTTTCTGCTAAAACAGAAATCAAGGGGAACATCCTTGATTGCAACCAGCAACATACTGACATTCCAAATAGACTAACATGTAGAATGATGTTTTGATGGAACTTTCAAAACGATAACAACAAATGCGAAAACAAAAAAAAACTTAAAACTTCAAAAACTGCACAAGACTTTACGTGAATTAAAGAAAAATTGTTTTATAAAAGGACAATAAAATAGTTTCAGTTGCTTCTTAGTTTCCAACAAAAAAGGCTTTAAATATGATATTAAACCAAATACACATTTATTATTGCAATAATGCCAGATTGCAACTTTATTTTGAAGTTTTTTTCTTTTTTTCCAAAATATAAAACTAACAAGAATATTGTAAAATATTATTTTTTATTTCGATATAGAGTAGATATAAGCCACAAAATGCAAGATAAAAAACATAAAAAAGACAAGCACTTAAATATTAACTCTATACTGACACGTGTCACAAACATTTTTATTTTGTAAAATAATCTTAAAAAATATTGTTTAAACTAAATACAATAAATATGTATATTCGGTTGGTTGTTGGCTGGCAATGCAAAACCACCAAAATATTGTCGTGCATATTTTTGGAATTTTTTTTTTTTAACTGCTGATGGTTTTTGATAAGTAGAAAATAACAATAAAAAATTGACAAAAAGGAACATGTGTCAGTATTTATAGCTGCGGCAGTTACAACATCTAAAATTCAAAATAGAAAAATGCTACAAATTTTAAAACACAAAACTGACTTCCTTATCCGCTTAAAAGCTCTAATATGAATGCAAAACGTGAGTGGAAGGGGGCAATTTTAAAGGCCTTCATTTATTTTTAGACAGAAGTTTCAATCATCTACCAAGATCTTAGGGATTCAGACATAGTCTTTGATCTACAAAGATCTTTGGTGTTAAGACATAGTCTTTGATATAAAAAGACGTAACTATTATTGTTAAGAAATCAAGACGTAGTCCTGGGTGTAAGTAGTCTTTTGTATAAGAAATTTGTCTAGAAGTAAATAAAATATAAGGTTTTCAATTATTAAGGGCCTTAATATTTCCCCTCTCAACTCCAACTAATTAAAGTGAGTGTGTTTCTTTTTTCAGATATACATAAATTTACTATATGAAACTAGCAATCATCCATTGATGTTATTTTTGATATGAAATAGCAATAACAACTAAATTTTAAAAATTGCAACAAAATGCTATAACATACAAACATACTTACGTACATACATACATGCATATATTGTTTTAACAATGTTGAGGAATATTTGAGTGTATTCGGGCTGGATGATTTGAAATTTTACAAGCCCACCAATACATAAGCGAGTTTAAATATGTAGACATGTATATGAAATATTGCCAAAAATATTTCGGAATTGGAAAAGGAAATTGAAACAAGGAAACAAAAAAAAAGTGAAAGAATTTGCATGCAACATGAATAAAGCATAAAGTAATTTTGCCTATAAAATACCATTGTAGAGATATTTGTATTAAATACACTGAGAAATATTTAAGATTAGGGTGCCTAAGTGGTCTAGTAGTAATGTGCTAGACTACTGCGGAGGTTATGGGTTCGATTCCCACCAGAGGCTTTGGTCTGTTACACTATACCGGATTTATGGTCTTCGTCACTCGGTTGGAAAAAAATATTAGAATATAAATTAACTTTGTTTTGTAATTCAAATAAATAATAAATATTTAAGATTAGAAAAAAGTACTATAAAGCAAAATCCAGAGACATTTATTAGGAAGTCGTAATCTAATATGAAAAACTTTAATATCAATATATTTATAATTATGTTTTCAACAAAGTGTAAAGAATTTTTTCAGTGTAGATATGCATTTTAAATCAAAATGTATGTATATGTTTCATCCTAGGTATATGTATATAAAAAACATGAAAAAAAACGAGATGTAATACTATAATCTATCAGAAAGCACAAATTCATCCTTAAAAAAATTCTAAGAGATAATTTTTATGTTAAAACAAAGATTCATTGTTATTTTTTGAACAACAGAACGATTTGTCATAGAAAATACATACATACAGCAGCGAATACCAAGAATTTTATAAATTACACAACGCATCCTTTATATTCACAGCAACCAACCAATGACCTATAAAAATAATGATTACAAATCAATTTTTATTATAAAATGAGGAAAAAAGAAAATAACGATAAAAATTCCAACTTAAAAGAATTAAAAAAACATACGAATTGATTCAGTTCTGTATTTTTTTTTTTGTCGATATCAGGAAGAGAAACATCATTAATTATACAATAAAGCTAATAATTTTGTTGGTTTTGTACAAAACTGCTGAATAATAAACGTTTTCTTAGGAAAGTCAATACGAATATAATAAATATGCCTTAACATGTCATGACTGGCTAAAAGCGATTGAATGTCGAAAGGAGCAAATAAAGAAAAAGGATCAAATTGATGAAATTTGTAAGATTCTTTGTTTTTCTTCCTTCCTTTTGTTGAGTATGAGTAGAAATTCTTTAAAATAAAATTTGCAAAACAAATGTTTAAGAATAAATATCAGTTGAAGTGGTAGTGGCAGATAACCCAATGTCATTTACTCTTACCGAGGTGTCACTACTCTTCACTCAGTCATTCTTTTATTGTCACTTGAAATCCCGCGTGATTGACAAATTGTTTTTCCATTATTGAGGCTTTGAGGATGCATGTATGTATGTTTGTCTGTCAGTTTTTAAGGAACTATTGTGCTAACAGAGCAGCCTTTTTCTAGTGAATATGCAAAATTCGTTTGTTGGTGTCTGTTCTCATCATTACAAATATCTATACCATTTTGGCAAAACAATATTTATTTCTATGGCATTGATATTGACTAAAAAGTCATCGGTTAAGGGACCCTTCAGCCTAGACAATACATACATAATAAGGATGACATATATAGGCACAAAACCTTCACAGTCAAACAAAAAGTTTCCCCAAATGTCACTTTTATTAATTTAGTATCATTCACCCAAATACAGTCTCATATCTGAGGATTGGTGCTAAAAGGGCCAATGTCAAAAAAACTAGTTTTGAGAAAATTTGATTTAAAGTTTTTATTTTCCATATAATTTCATAGTAGCATTATCCAAAAAACCGTTTTAAAACCGCTGAGAGTTAAGTCAGAGATAAACTGCTGGAGCCAAATAAAAGAAGGTAAAGAAAGGAATATAATGCAATGATAAACTCAAAACAGAAAAAATTGACATAGGCCTTTTTGGCAGCAAGCCACACATATCTTTTGATACACAAATGTTATTTAGGTTAATCTAAGAAAATTTCTTTTATCATTAACTTATTTGTCTATTTATCTCATAACACCTGTAATAATATTCTTCTCTGTCAATAAATTTGTTTTTGGCAGAGAATTTAATTTACAATTTTACAAGAAAAATTCTATAGCTTAATTCAAACAGAATAAATATTTTCCTTTGGTAGAACTAAAAAAACTGCAGAAAATATCTTGAGAGAAAAATATTTGATAATTGTGCCAAAAGAGTTGTTAAATGAAAACTTCAAATACAAAAAGTGAACCAGATAATCAAATGAATTTTAATTTAATTTATTAGAACCAGGAATAAATTAAACCAAGAAAGAAAGTTTTACAGTCGGTCAACTTTGACCAAATGTGATTTTTTTGTAACTTTTAACATTAAAAAGGTTTATGTCTAAGCTAAAATAAAGTTAGGGCTCTAATTATATACATATATCTTTTAACTTTAGTATAAGAGCTATATAAATCTTTCTGAATCGTAATTCGGCCACTGAACTACAATAAGCCTTGAACAAGCAATCAATTCAATCAAAGTTAAATTCATGTTTATTCTATTAATTATACGACAAATGTCAGTGGCACCTGAAAAACCTTTTCCAGAAATAAATAAATTTAATTTGAAATTATTTTAAATTCATTTGAAGTACTGTCAATATCATTGACAAATAAAAACCCACAATACAAAGCCTCATTTATTAGCGAGTAGGTAACGTAGAATAAATCTTAAATAAAATAAAAGGTAAAAATGTTCAGTAAAAAGACAAAAAGACGAAAATTTTCAGTAGAAAGACAAAAACTCGAAGCAAACATGTCAATGAATAATTGTATTAAAAATTGGTTTCAATTCAGTTATAGCTTAGAATTCTGAACTCGTTTTGGGCACAACAATTTATTATTTCAAGACAAAATGAATGTGTTTATTTTGTATTTGCTACAAATAATATAAAAATATATATTTTTTTTTGTTAAATTTTCTATTTTAGTTTTTTCTTAAAATAAAAATATTTGTTAAAGCAAAAATAAAATATACAACATGATCTGAGGACATAAACCAAACCAAACGTAAACTTCAAGTGGTCCTGGGGTAAATGGCAAAGATTTTGTAAAAAGGTCATGTTACCATTTATTTGATAGCAAATTTTTATTGTAATTTATCTAAAAGAAGTAAAATCTTCTAATAGGTTTTCTTGTCTATATCTATTTTTTTTAATTTGATTGTCTTTTTTTATGTTCTTTTAAGATTTTATATTTTTTCTCGTTTTTTTTTGTTGTATATTTACTCAAAAGGACAATCAATACCTCACATGTTTAGAGATGGTTTATTTGACAATATGAAAAGGTTAAACTGTAGTTTAAAACTCGATATATTTTTAAGTAAAAATATAAAATTTAAATCTTGAACTTTTGTAAAAAAATAAAATAAAATAATTCATGTAAACTTTACGATTCCATCAGGGCTTCAAAAACTTTAGTTGATTAATTTCTATTATTCTTAAAACTTTAAAATTGTTCTTAGCAAAAAAAAATGTAAAATTTAAAGAAAAGTTAATACTACGACTTGATATGAAGATAACTAACATTGATACTTTTAATTGATTAAGATTATCATCTTAAAGAAAGATTTTACCCAACCCATTATATTATCTATTTTTTTTTGCGCATTAGTTTTGACAGATGGCACCGATTATGTTGGCTATGAGACAAGATATGGCTTGTGCTTAATTCTCATATACGTTTTAACTCCGGCTCCGAACGGCAAGAGGATTAGTTAGAGAAGTTTTACATAGCTAGCTAAATTATGAGGTGAACCGTGGGTCTGGCCAGGGATCGAACTTGGGACCTCTGTTATGTTGGACGGATGTTTAACCTGCTATACCACAGGGGTTCACAATTTCTCATACTAACATTATTCTAATCATAAAATGGACAGATGATGCCGCCGGCCCAAAGTACACACTGAAATTATGTCGGAAGCACTGAATTTCTAATCGGATACAAATTCTGTCAGAAATTCATTTTTGATTGTTCATATACCTAGAAATGGGTCTTAATTCATTATAACTGGAAGACTTCCTATTTAAAGAATCATTATATACAGGAGCAGGCAGCCCATATCACCAGAAGCCGATGAATTTTTTAACTTTCGTAAATACCACGATCATTAATAAAACTCGTGAAAATGAGTATTAAAATCACTCAGTTGGATTTTGGATGTTAACAGAGTTCGCTTTGTTAAAGAAAAGACAAAAACAAAATAGGCAAGAAACAAATCAAAATCCAATTTATAACAACAAAATACATAGTTCGAGAGAACAAAGAAATATAATCTCGAACATTGTTGCCACGACACTATTATTTTTGTAATTATTGGGAATATTTTTGTAAATATTGGGAATATTTTTTAAAACAGAAATAAATTTTAATATTAAACAATTTAGATTTTTATATTTTTTAGTTATTTTCTATTCAAATTTGTTTTTATGGAAAAATTTTTTATTTTTTCTTTGGAAAATTGTTTGATAAAAATTATATATTATAGAAAATTTTTCGATAAAAATATTTTTCAATAAAAATTTTCGATAAAAATATTTTTTAATAAAAATTTTCGATAAAAATATTTTTCAATAAAAATTTTCGATAAAAATATTTTTCAATAAAAATTTTCGATAAAAATATTTTTATATCAAAAAATTTTTCTATACAAAAATTTTTGATAAAAACATTTCTATACAAAAATTTTTGATAAAAACATTTCTATAGAAAAATTTTTGTAAGAAAATTTTTTATAGAAACATTTTTGGTAAAAAATTTTTTATAGAAAAATTTTGAAAACAAATTTTCTATAGAAAATTTTTGAAAAAAAATTTTCTATAGAAAATTTTTGGATAAAAAAGTTTCCATAGAAAAGTTTTTGATAAAAAACTTTCTATAGAAAATTTTTTGATAAAGAAATTTTTGCAAGAAAATTTTCTAAAGAAACATTTTTAGTAAAAAAATTTTCTTTAAAAAATTTTGTGATAAAAAATTTTCTGTAGAAAAATTCTCTAAATACATACAAAGATAAAAATAAAAAAAATTCTATTGAAAAGTTTTTGATAACAAAATTTTGATAGAAAAGTTTTTGATAAAAAAAAATGTTCTATAGAAATGTGTTTGATAAAAAAAAATTTCCATAGAAAAATTTTTGATAAAAAAATTTTCTATAAAAAAATTTTTGATAAAAAAATTTTCTACAGAAAAATTTTTGGTAAAAAAATTTTCTATAGAAAAATTTTTGATAAAAAAGTTTCCATAAAATAATTTTTGATAAAAAAAAAATTTTCTATAGAAAAATTTCTGATAAAAAAAATTTTTATCGAAAAATTTTTGTAAGAAATTTTTTTTTAAAGAAACATTTTTAATAAAGATATTTGTGATAAAAAATTTTCTGTAGAAAAATTTTTAATAAAAAAAAATTCTATAGAAATGTTTTTGATAAATAAATTTTCTATAGAAAAATTTTTGATAAAAAAATTTTCTATAGAAAAATTTTTGATAAAAAAATTTTCTATAGAAAAATTTTTGATAAAAAAATTTTCTATAGAAAAATTTTTGATAAAAAATTTTCTATAGAAAATTTTTGAAAAAAAAGTATTTAAAAAAATGGAGTAGAAAACTTTTTCTTTTTAAAACGTTAGAACTACACATTGAAAAAATACCTATTTTAGTTAAAAGTATAAAAAACGGCAACTCTGCCGACTATTTTTTTTTTTTGTTCTGTTCTCTTTGCGCCGACCCATGATTATATATAAAATAATTTTGA
The DNA here is from genome assembly GCA_933228675.1 of Stomorhina lunata. Classification (NCBI taxonomy): domain Eukaryota; kingdom Metazoa; phylum Arthropoda; class Insecta; order Diptera; family Rhiniidae; genus Stomorhina; species Stomorhina lunata. The sequence continues at coordinate 128,682,057 of OW121742.1, read as the reverse complement.
TATTTTAAGAAAAGTTGAGTCAAATCAAACATTTTAGAACACTGAACACGAGTTTTAATTTCTATAAAATTTTGTATAGATATTCTTCTAGAACATACAATTTTCAAAGTTTTTTCAAATTTTTAATTTCGCTTTGGTTCAGATTTTATGGCAGTTCAAAGTTCGATTTTTCAAGATTTTTATATGCCTATAATTTCTGATATGGTTATACGATTTTTATAAATATATATCTCAAAAACCATATCCTCAATTTTGCTTATACTTCTCTCAAATATGGATTATAGTGTTGACATCAAAAAATAAAAACCAAAAAAAAGTCTCCTATGGGGGATCGTAAAAGAACTCGGAAACGACTTTTTGTAAAACAACTTATATTTCAGTGCAAATTTTAAAATTGCTAGTGATATAAAATTAAGAGAAAGAGTAATATCTCTTAAACCTTAAAAATTACATGTTTATATTATACAAATCTTTATTACCAGTATTTAAAATTTTTCGCCAAAAATTTATTCAGTTTATACATAATAAAATATTCCCTTTACAGTTTAAATATGAAATTTTCTTTTATTATTCCTATTAAAAGAAAAACCCCAATAAAAAAGCTAAATTAAACACAGTCCAGCAAACATTCTGTTTCATTTATTTAAACAATAAAATAAAATTTGTTTGAAAAAAATAAAATCCCACCATCATAATCATAAACAATTTGGCTGAATAGAAAATTTATTCTTATTGTTATTACTTTATTTTTGCTTTATGTTGGAAAATGGAATTTTTCATATTTTCCATAGAAAAAAAGGGCAAAAAAAAAAATAAATCCAAATAAGCTCTAAATGGCTACTCATCAAGTTCAAGTACAAGAAGACGAAAAAAGAAGTTAAAGCCAAAAAAACAACTTCAGTCTTTAAACGAGATGGTAATGACGTTGGCAAAGGTTTTAATTTTTTCGGGTGATTTCAATGACTTTTTGTTGGTCTTTGCACTTGCGATTGTAAGAAAGAAATTTATAGAAGAAATATGATTGTTAATAAATGGTAGATTTTAATTTAATTGAATTACATGCACATGACTAAGGATTTAAGTGGTTACACAAGTACAGAAGTTAGCCTTAAGTCATTTAAATGGTTATTGTCCAAGGCCTGGCCATTTCTTGGGTATATATATACGGTTGCTTAGCATTAAGAAGTTGCTTAAAAATTCTGCCATAAAATAGGCAAAGTTCACAGAAATATTTTTGTTGTTTTGAATCTTGAATTCTATTTTTTACCATATTACTCAGTCATGTTTTTATGGTCAGACATTATTTTACACATGAATTCATGTGCTTTCTTTTGTAAATTTATTTTTATCTTAAAAGTTTTTTCTTGGTCTTCTTCTTCTTCTCCTTGTAAAGAAAAACAAAAGGCTCCTTTGACCGGGTAGACAATGAAAACTCACTCTCATACTTATTTGCTTTAGTCGCTCATTTATTATTTAAGAGATTTACTTTATTTTAACTAAATACAGTCTTTGTATGTATTTAGAGAATAATTCAACTTGAAATATTTATTTATAAATTATTGTAGTCCGTTTGTATGTATCTGTAAGTTATTTTCTCAATACTCTCCTACAGCTATTAAAGATCCCCAGTCATAACTTTATGTAAAATTTATATTTCATGAATTTTTCAAAAATGATCATTCATAATAATAATATTTTGATTTAAAACCTAACATAACATAAATGCGAAAAAAATACGATAAAAAAATGTAATAGTTTGATCTGATAATACTTTGGTTACTCGACGCTATTGATCATAAGTTTATCTAGTAAAATCATAGCACAGATCAAAAGCAACGTTAAATTATATGTAGTTTGACTTAGTTTTGATCACAACTTAATAAAAATTTCGATTTAGTAATAATTGCAAGATTTTCTACCGAATCACAGTCTTAATAAAAAACTATAAGATGTATAGTGAAAACTATTCAAAAAGAAGATTATAACATATTGTCACGAATTTTTAAGATAGTCGCCCAAAGTTCACTGCTTATAATTCTTCCCCTCGTTTTCTAGAATGTTTCTGTTAGTGTTGTTGTTGTTCGGTTTATGAGCAACATGTTTCTCTTATTTGCTGTAAAGAGTAGAGCAACCTTTTGCTCTTTTATCTATCGGCTCTCTCTCTCTGCCTCTGTTGCTGTTATCTTCAGATAATGCATTTGTACAACGTATGGGTGAGAGTGTCTTTTATCATGTGAGAATGTTTTTGAATATGAATGAAGTTCATTCATTTTTAGTGTAATCGACGACAGCAGCTCTTTGTTTACATCTGCAGAAAATGAAAAGGCTGACGAACTTATATCGCGACAGAGTTTTAATTGACACGCGTATAAGGTAACGGTAAGACTAAGAATATTTGTAAAGCAGTTTTGTAAAGTGTGTTTAAAGTGACTAACTCTTAAGTTAATAAAAACATAACTATGTAAAATGACATAAAGTGTTTTAATTTTGATTTCGGTTGTTTGCAAAAAGAAATCCTTACACGTTTTTAAAGGAAAAACGTAAAAGTATCAGGTCTGATTACAGGACTGAATCTCAACAACCCAATACTTATATATATGATTTAGTTTTTATTGGGAATGTAAAAAATATTATAAAACAGAACAATGCTATCCTAAGTAATGTTTTATTGCTGTTATTTATTATATAACATTTTTCGTTTATATCAAATGCAATTGACAAATTAAGGCCTTTTTTACATACATTTTAAGTACATTTCCCTTTAAAAGCCATAAAATATAAAAAAATGATTGTTACATTTGAAGTAAATAACAATATGCAACATGCATAGATATCAGTTGATTACATCTTAACAAAGCTGAAAAGTTGAAAGTTACTCCTATTATAGACACACACACACACACACAATCATTTAAATATAATAAATGTACGTTGCACAAAAATTTAAATTTTATTGTTTATTTTCCTCAAGTTTGAGTATTTATACATGAGTTCTACTATTATTTATGTATTTGTTTATTGAAGTTATATTTTTACAAATAATACGAGGCTTAATTTTATAATATCTTATTTTAAGAATATTTTTCAGAGTTTTCCTAAATCGAATTTATGCAGCATAACTCGTAGTAGTTTAGGTTGATGTACCTTCAAGTTATATTTTATTTCTTGCTGTTGAGTTTTTTGTCAAATCTGTATCACATTACAAATTGTTAGCAAATAACCAAAGAATATCAACAGACTCGGCAACTTAAATACAAGAAATAAAGTCTTACTAACTTAATACACAAATAAACACTGAAGCATGCAACATCATGATGTACGTACCAGTAGATCTACGAGATCAAACCTAAAATTCTAAAAAATTTCTTGCAAGCATTTACTTACTTAAATGGCCTGAAGTTACAATTTCTTAAGGTCAAAGGCCGATCACATTTTAGAATTCCATGCGCCACTTTTTTGTGGGCATATTATCCAATTTCGTAGGCCAAGCTTCTAACTGACACATGTGATCCAATTCTAGTGGTCTGTTTTCATAACAAAAATTTTTTGGTTAAAAAACTTTTTGATAAAAAAAAATTTTTATAGAAAAAGTTTTGATAAAAAAAAATTTTATAGAAAAATTTTTGGTAAAAAAATTTTCTATAGAGCAATTTTTGATAAAAAAATTTTTATAGAAAAATTTTTTTGAAAAAAAATTTTTCTATAGCTAGATTTTTGATAAAATTTTTTTTTTTAAGAAAAATTTTTGATAAAAAAATTTTCTATAGAAAAATTATTGATAAAAATTTTCTAAAGTAAAACATTTTTTTAAAGAAAAATTTTTGATAAGTTAACTAGTAATATATTGAGATACCGATTATTGATGAGTACAACTTCCATCTTATTCCTATAGCAGATAATCTAAAGTTTTTCATGTTTTAAAAGCCTTTTACGTTTAGTCTTTTTATCTTATGCAGTACTTCCTTTTCTAAGGTCCGTTTCTTGTAGCGTATAAATGTTTCTTATACAAACACAAGTTTCAACTACGCATTACACACATACACATCTACACCTGTAGTATATTTACAAGACTTCAATAAAATTTTATTTTTGGTTTGTCTTTCTTTCATTCTCATTTATTCACTCATTCATTCAGCCAGTAAATCATGTTACATGTAACATACCTTACGATATTTTAACTTTATTTATTTTTTACCTTTAACATACTTACACACATACATGGTATAAATGTCGATATATGGTTAACTGCTGGCACAGTGTTACTTTTGGAGACATACGAGTAAAAAAATTTTCTAAAATACTGAATTGACAAAGCTATCGTCTCATTACTTTTTAACATTACCGGTGCTTTCATTCAATTATTAAATTTTTTGTCCTTTCAAAAAGACTAACTGTGACACTATGGCTAAGTTGTAGGTTTACATGTATATGTATAGGTGTGTGCAAGTAAGAGTTTGTCAAATCATTCAAGTGTATTTGGTAACTTAGTTGTCAAAATACAAATAAGCAAAAACAATAAAGAAATAAAAAATATCTCATATGGCAAAAATTTTGTAAATATTAGTTGTACTGCAGTAGAAAATTAAAAAAAGGAAATACATATGTATATAAAGTTTGAAATTACTACGAATTATTTTCGTGTAAATACATACTACCAAAAAATTTCAGTTTTTTTATTTTTGCTTTCAACTCGGTTAAGCGAAATCAAAATTTTATAATATCGAATCGCATTTTTATCAAAAATATTTTTATAGAAAATTTTTTTATCAAAAATTTTTTTTTTATAAAAAAATTTTCTATAGAGAATTTTTTATCATAAATTTTTACACAAAATTTTTTCCGCAAAAATTTTTATACAATTTTTTTTATCAGAAGTTTTTCTACAGAAATTGTTTTTTTTATCAAAAATTTTTCTATAGAAAATTTTTTTTATTCAAAATTTTTCAATAAAATTTTTTTTATCAAAAATTTTTGTATAGAAAAATTTTTTATCAAAAATTTTTGTATTTTTGTATCATCAGAAAATTTTTTATAGAAGATTTGAAAATTTTTTGTTATTAAAATATTTTTATCAAAAATTTTTACAGAAAAATTCCAAAGAAAAATATGTTTAAAAAGTTTTACTATAGAGTATTACACTAAGATCCCAATTTATTGCAATTATTTATTATTTTAGTAAATAATTTTTTGATAAAATCAAAAAAATGTTGGTGGGGAAAGCTCGACGCGTTTTTATTTTTATTAAAAATTTTCTATAAAAAAATTTTTGAATCGAAAATATCTAAAAAAAAAAATAAAATATCTAAAATTGTTTAATACTACAATTTATTTCAGTTTTAAAAAATATTCCTAATATTTACAAAAATATTCATAATATTTACAAAAATACTAGTGTCGTGGCAGCAATGTTCTAGATTATATTTCTTTGTTCTCTAGATCCATGTATTTGTTGCTATAAATTGGATTTTGATTTGTTTCTTGCCGAACTCTGTTAACATCCAAATTCCTACTGAATGATTTTAATACTCATTTTCACGAATTCAATTAATGATCGTGGTATTTACGAAAATTAAAAAAATTCATCGGCTTCTGGTGGTATGGGCTCCTGATCGTACCCTCTGGCTCGGCTAAATCAAATAAGTATAAAGTTTAAATTCAATAGCTATTTTATATGATTATTTTCATTAAATAATCGGTTGCTTAAAACTTTCTGTCCAGTTAAATCTGAAATGTTACAAACTGTCCATCTAGTCCAAAGTTTATTACTATTAAGCACAAATTTGTAGATGCTACAAATACGGGCAGTGTAAACACTCTACAGACTTAAAAAAAATTCTTATATGATGGTGATGAAACCTATTGTCAATAAAATAACTCTTGCTCAAATACATTAAAGAACTGTAACGTTTGCTTTTACGCAGACACATAACTAAGTTACATTATTCTCTAATTTTTTCTAATCTTGTGATTTTAAATTAAGTTTTCTTTGTTTTGGCATGATTTGTATCTGTTGTATAGAAATTAAAAGGTAAATATTGAATCGGATATACCGGGTTTACAATACTCGTTTATGATGTTTTTGTATATTATTTATCTTTTTGGACTTAATGAAAAGTTTTATTTAAAGTAGATTTTCATTTAGGAAACATCTGTGTTTAATTTTTGTTTCATATTGTACAAGCCTTAGATGTGGTGGTTAGATGGATGCTTAGGCAAATGAATAACTGAATAAACTTTTGTCAAGATTTGCTTAAACAATTAATTTAATATCAAGACCCGTAACAGCAAATAAAATTTACAACAATATCTCTATGGTATTAAATATTATTGTTGACACAACAGCAAGTAAATAAAATCCTTAGAAAACCTCTTTCTGCTGCTTTTTCATTTGTTTTGAATGCAACTTTTGCAATGTCTGCAAAGAACATAGGCAAACACTCACTCAAATTCAAACATTATTTTCAATTTATACACTTGTTTAACAATATTTACTAAAATCATCCCCGATTTATAATTGTATATCCTTAAAATCCTATTACGTTTGCACTTTACATTTAGACACATATTTACACGTTGTTGTAAATCGAGGAAATGGATGTAGTGAGTGTGGATGTGATACGTGTAAATAAATTAATTTATTTAGTGTTTAACTATTTGCCTAAACCGTTAAATAATTCTGTAAATACACATGTCAATATTGCAATTATAAACTAAAATAACAAAAGCCATAATAATATAACAATATATTTTTATTTATGCTAGTGTGTGTGAGTGGATGTATGACACCCCCAATTTAGTTAACAGGCCAACCCCTTATTTCTGATAACTTTTCCAACAACCCAGGCAAGCCCTTTTACACCCTTTCCATATCCGCCTGAAATTGTTAAACATGTTTCGCTTGCAACACATACATACTTATGTACATATAAATACATCGCTGTTTGCAGTTGACAATGTTGTTAATGTTATTAGTTGTAATACCATTATTCCCGGTTTTACTGTTATAACATGGCCTTTTGTATTACTTAATGTCAATTTTCCAACAAATAATAACAACAGCTACAAAAAATGACAACAACAACGAAAACGATTTGTTTAATGTTGTTTTCGTTACTAGATTTCGCTTTATTTTACGATATTACGTTGTAAATTCTTTTTTTTCACTCTCTAGTTGAATTTTGTTTGTTTTTAATTTTGATCACAGAATTTTCTGGTCGATTTTCGTTTTCTCCTTCATTTTACCAAAATATACACAATTCTATGTTTAAGTTTTCAAAATTGCATTAATGTTGTCGCTACATCAGTCACGCAATCCATCAAACGACAGCAAGCGAACGAACGAAATTGTTTGGGAAGGTGTAGGTGTTGGATGATGATGAACTTCACTCATGTAATATTGGGGTGCATCATCATTATCATCATCTATCTGCAGTCATATAAATACAATATTTGTACTAAAGTCGTGTGTTAACACTTTTTTCTGCCTGGTTATTTGCATGTAATGGCAGATGATGAAACCCAGCAAACAATTAAATGAAGGTAGGAGGAAAGCAAGGAAAAATCATATTTTTTTTATTTAAAAACAGCATTTGAAAATTTCTAAAAAATGTAGTATATATGAAAGCAATTGTTAAATTTTGATCTAAGTATAGCACAACAGTCAGCACAGCATTTTATATACTACAATATTACACTGCAATCTAATAAAAATTGTCACCTATCTATATTTGAAACTTTAGAATAATTTAAATTATTTAAAAAAATTGTATACTGCTCTTCAATACTCAGCAATTTTCTAGGAAATGAGAGTTCAGTTTTTTTTGCCCACCATACACGTGTTTATATTTGTGATTTACAAAATCCACAACATTTTCCGTAAACACACAACAAAAAAACCCTTTAACTCAGAACTTCAAACCAAAGCGGCAACAAAATACTAAATGCAAACGATTTTAATCATTGTCGTCATCATCATCAACATCATTACACATAAGCTTTTATGCTGGTTGCAATTTTTTTTATTGTTTTAGTTGTCACTTAAATACAGCTAAAATAATGTGGCAACGTTAATACACGGGAAATATGAAAAACCCCAAAAAATACGAAATAAACCAACACGTTAGGATGGATGTAGGAATAAATACATATTTACTTATTAATGCTTACATTACACATACATACATAGATATATATACACCAGCAGGTTTAAATTGGATTCGTTTGCTAATGGTGATGTTGATGATGGCGGTGATAGTGATGGAATTATAGCAGGGCCCATGAATATACGAAGAGTAAAAAGTTTTATATACGTGGATTAGGAGTGAAATTTTCAACATGTCAAATTTTGTATAGAGTAAACAATGTATAGAGTCTTTTTATGTAAGTGTAAATAACACGACTCCACAAAATAAAACTAAAAAGATAAGCCGTTCCTAAGATATAATAAAATCAATAAAAATCCGTAATTTTAGAAAAAAATTAAAAAAAAAAAACAAGTAAGAAAAGACTCCCTTCACTAATAAGGTTAAATATACTATGTGCTATTTTTTCAAAATTTCGAGATTTATGTCGTTTCCGGCTAAAGGCCTGATATGTTACCAAATTTTGGTAATTGGCTTATATTTACAAAATATTTATCTGTGCAAAGTTTTAGTAATAAAATGCATTTATCTTTAGAGTTGTAAACGTTTTTTTGCTTTTATGGGTATTTAAACGACTTATGAGAATGTGTCTTGTATGGGAGGTATGGTCAAATATGGGCCGATTCCTACAAAATTAGGTACACTGATTAAGGTTATCATAAGCTATATTTGTGCTGAATATTATTAAAATACAACTAAACTTGTGGATGTAAAGGACCAAAAACTCTATTCTGGGAAGGCATCCCTATGGGAGGTACCCGAAATAGTAGTCCGATTTCGCCCAAAAAGTATAGAGATCGTATAGTATATTTGAGTCTGTGCCAAATTTTACAAAATTATCTTTAAAGTTACGACCTGATAAAAATCTTACATGGATAACCGGCCAGATAGCCAGCCGGACGGACATCGTTAAAACAACTCAGGGAGTGATTCTGAGTCGATTGGTATACTAAAAGGTAAAAGGTAAACAGTTAGACTTTAAAGTAATATCTCTTGTTGACCAGTGTAATTTAAGTACATAGTGTTCATAATGTAAATAATATGTAGTGGTTGTTTACATCATGTAAATAACGAAGAATATTAAATAGAGCAAAAGTTTTTTATATATTGTAAATAATATAGTGAGTTTGTTTACATAGCATTAACAATGTATATAGGCGGTGTTATACGTGTATACAAGTAAATAATAGGAAAACATTGTTTTTATAGGTTCCGAAATTACACGGTAATCGAAGTTTTCACTGACATTAATTAAGAACATCCAAACTTTCTTGACAACCCTCGAGAAACTCAGATACGTGTACATACACTGATGTCATTCCAATTCTAGCTGGAAAAACGAATAGTTTCATGGATCTGTATTTAACGTAATGCTGCTGACAATGACAAAATCATAATTAAAAACAAATTTGACAAGTCAATAACACTCATAATGGGGGGTAAAACACGAAAATATAAAACAATATATACAACAAAAAAACACAACAATATCAACAAAAAGAAATTGTGCACATGTAGTAAAAGTTTGATGTATTTTCACAACTTAAATTTACATTTAATATAAGATATTTATGCACATCCATACATACATATTTCAGCATGTAGAAAAAAAAAATAAAGACAATGGATACATTTTAATAAATCAACAAAAGTTAAGCACTTAGTTTATTATATCCTGTTGCACTAACTTCCTTGCAACATTATCTAAAGCAAAACATTAGTAAATACTTAGAAAAAACAATGCCCATTGCAGTCTACAGAGATAATAATGAAACGACTCTTGGCCCCAATTCTACTGCAATGCAGTGAATTTTTTAGCTTAAATGTTTCAATAAAAAAAAAATCACATATTCTAGCCATCAACATCTTCACCGCCATCAATAGCTCGTCAAGATTTGCCCACTCACTTTGCTCGACAAATGTTTGAGTGCAATTCTGACAAGACTTAAGATTGTATGTATAACATTTCAATTTCTTTTGTTGAAAAATGAATTTAAGTTCAATATTTTATTTCCTTCTTTTCATAAAGTCCTTGTTGATCTATAAAATTTAGGCCACTGTGTTACGGCAACAAAGGAAGCAGAGAAATATTTTATTGTAACGAGTTTGTTTAAGCAAAATTTACAATCAAACATTTATTCCCATTTAAGAATCATGCAACTTGGTTGCATGCATCTTAAGACCTTTGTCAAGATGTGTGTCTGTTTGTGTGTGTTGAGTTCAGACATTTTTCCACTTCTTGTTAAAGATCAGAACAGGATGTACTGCACAAAATATACCCTAAGGTTATGCAGAAAGTGTGAATAGAACAGAACAATGATTGTGTTGATGAGATGGCGTTTATGATGAAACAACGTTATTCAAGATGATGATGATGATGATGATAGGAATGAAAAAGTGTTCATGTCAGTTTTATAAAAGCTAAACTGAACCGAACCACACAATACAATACAAAAAGATTGTTCGTTCTTTTTTGTATTTTAACATTTTGCATTTTGTTTATTCTAACTACTTTCAAACAATAATACTGGCTGATGATGATGCCCTCTCCTAGACTCTTATAACTAGTCACTAGTAGTAGAAGTCTATTGTAGAAATTTTCTAAAAAGATTGAAGACAATGGAGATATAGAATAAGTAAGAAGGAAAAAATAGCAACAACTGAACATCAAAAGTACAAGAAGTTAAATGCCATCTAATGAATGGCAAATGAAAAGTGTACTTTGTATTGTCTTGAAGTAAAAAAGGATAAAATTGATGTTAAACATGAAACAATTAAAAAGAACTTGATTGAAAGCTTTTTGGTACTACAATAGTATCTATTAGAAAAAAAATATCTACTAAGTAATTGTTGAAGAACTTTTTTTTATTAAAGAAAACACAAAACGGAAATTTAATAGTATTGAATAGTAGGTTTACTTTGGTGTGGCTAGTTTGCAATCATGATATATTGAACAATTTTCTACATTTAGTTAACTAAAAAATTAGTCTTAAGACTGAGGAGGTGAAATTAAACAGGGTCAAAAATAAAACAAGTAAGAGTATTACATTTGGCTGAGCCAAATCTTATATACCCATCATCAAGTTGTATTATATCAGCAATAATGTGATACCCGGGACAGTTTTATATGGGAGCTCTAACTAAATGTGAACCGATTTTGCCCATTTTCAATACACAACTTTTTCAACATAACGAAGATATTGTAAAATGTGTACCCTCTAGCTCTTTTCTTTAATGCGCTGTAGTGCTTTCATTTAATGGACAGACGGACATAAACCCCCTATCATTTTGGTATTTTTGTGTTTACGCAAGTTTTTATATGGGAGTTATGGTCAAATGGTGACCGATTGTAACAAAATTTTTCACACTATCTAGCATTGACATAAGACTTCCTTGTACTAAACTAAGTGGACATAGATAGTATAGTTTATTATTTAATTACACTTTAGTATATCATAGGTGCAATTTAGGCTGTTTTCATTAGTGTTTTGTATTGGGAGCTCTGGTTAAATGTGAATAGATTTCGATGAAATTTTATACGCTGAATAATGATCATGCAAAACCTTTCTGTGCCAAATTTTATCTTCATATCTTTTATAATTTATCATTCATTATCAAATAAGCTATTGGCCTAGGCGAGGTTATACGGGAGCTATGGTCAAATGTAAACATATTTCGCCCAATTTGAATAGCAATATTTTCTAAGAAATGAAGAATAATTTTGCCAAATCTCAGTGACCTAGCTTCTTTCGTTTAGGAATTATCATGCCGACAATAGACAGACGGACATCGTTCAATCGTCTTACATTTTTACAAGGATTCAGAATATACATCAATTTTGTTTTTAGAGCCAATATTATCAAAAAATAACAAACTGAGTGACAATCTCAATATAAAAAATTTAAAATTGGAATTGTTAAAAGTAGACTTAGTACAACTCCTTTTGTGTCAATAAGTTTAAAATGTGGCAAAACCGGCACCGAAAGAACTTTGGGTCCCCTAAGAAAATACTTTTTATCATACAGCTTCAGTACTGTCAAGAGGGTGGCTTTTAACTTAAAATTTACGTCAGGTTTTAGGTATATATTACGATCTAGACTTGAAATCATAAATAATATTACTTAGCAATTAATAAGAAGTGAGCTTCTTAAATCAAATTGGACTCAAAAGTTTGTTGTAGTTTTTTTTTAAGTTACAATACAGCGCAATAGCCTTTTACTTGCAACATAGAATTTTTCACACAACTACAGCACAACATAAAATTTATCACATTAATTCCAATGCCTAACAGCTGTTTTGCAAATGTTCTCCTTGTTGTTAACAAAAAACTTGGTTTAACAATTTTTATTTATGTTGCAAATCATGTTTAGTATTAACTGTTTTGTGGTGTTTATAATGCATATGGGTAAACATTTTATTGCTGCAACAGATAAATCAAATATTAAACTTTGTGATTTTATATATTATACATTTTCTACATCCAACAACACAAGCACTGCAATATTAGGATTGTATGTAGGTGAGTTTGAGTATATAAATGTGGCATGTACTTTAACAGCAATATTTTTTCATTTCAGCTGAAAAATGCAAAGTACCTGTTTACACTTATACTCCTACTTTTAGTCACTAAGCGTATATGTATGTGTGTGTGTGTATTTGGTATAAAAGTCTATAGAGTAATTCGAAAGAATTGCAAAAGTTTAGCAATGAAAAAGTTTTCTGCATACTGATACAGTTTTAAGAGAATTATACTACATCACCAACCACTTTGTCCGCAAAAGAAACAACAACCAAAATACTTAGAAATATAGGAAGAAAAAATACCACGTTAACAGCAAGATGGAACTTTTTTCCATTTAGATGCTTTTTTTCTCAAACCGTACATTTATGCTCCCCTCGTTGTCCCAGTTTTATCTTGTGTGGATGCCAATAAAAAAATTTGCATCTTTATCATCAACATTTCGTTGCTCAACTTTAGTTTGTAGCACCGAAAAAATATCTTGTTAGTATGAAGCAAAGTAAGTAGAGGGTAGATGAGAAGAGGTTGAAAAAATAAAAAGATTGTTAACGTTTTTCTGCTGTTACCTCTATACAAGAACTAACTGCAGTTGGTCGTATATAATGTAGCTAACGATGCAACGATGACAGCTACAGGATAAATCAAGAACGATAACGATAAACACCAAAGTGTTTTGTATGAAAAAAGCAACAATAAAACAAGAAAAATAAGCTGGAAACAAACCAAGCGGCAACAACTAAGTTTCATGTTACTTTTTTATTCCGTTGCCATTACCGTTATTGCGTTTCTTTATCTATTTTAAAAGTTAAGTTGTGCCTGCTTTTTTAACGCTTTTAAAACTAAAGCACTGAAACGCAATGCAACAGCGGAAACGGAAGTGTTGCAAAGCAGTGGTAGATTACAAAATAAAAAAGCAATGGGGGTAACAACTTGATTTAAAACTTTATCATCTCTCTCTCTATCTATCTCCATAAAATTACTTCTATATCTTATAGTTTTTGTTAAACATAAAAAATTTACTTTACTCACATAACTTTAAAATTTATTTTTATTTCTTGCAAACTCTTAACAATAACAATAATGCAGCGGCGGGAATGAAGAAAAATATTTTAGAAGTTGTCATAAATGAATGATAAATATTTAAGCGAAATTGCTTAAGAATAAATAAAGTTTAAACAAGGACTTCTTATTATATACAAAAATGTAGGTATGCTAAGAGGATACCTTTTCATGTATGTAGATAACAGAGCTTTGACAATATTTATTTAAAAAAGCCGCTGAACGAATCTGAAATCGTTGCAAATATGTATATATCAAAATGCTTGAAATTTGTTTAAATCGGTTCATATATTTATTAACGAGGTATAAATGAACAAGTATGAGTGCTATATATATCCACCATCAAGTTGTGTTAAATTTAGAAACATATCTCATATATATACGAGGGTGCAGCTAATTCAAAATGTCCAAATACCGAATTTAGTCCAAATATTTTACCAACAATATAAACTAGCGTTACCAATTTTTTCGAATTTGGTCCACCTTTTGAATTAGCTTTTACTTTGCGCAAAATTTATTCCCATAACCGGATATAGTTTTACATTAATAACCTGTTTAATACTTTTTGTTGAGCTTAATATGTAGTTAGGATAAACAGGTTGATAGCAATACGACAGTCCATATATTTTGTTAGGAGTTCCTACTGGATCTATTTTAAATTAAGTCTGGACTTAACATTGATTGATAGCAATATAATTTCGTAGGTGCAATTTTAATATACTGCTCCAAGCTCTAGCTAAATATGAACCGATTTTTGCCATTTTCAATACACAACTTTTCCAACATAACAAAAATATTTTTGTAAAATTTTGTAACTCTTTTCGTTAAGGCGATATCGCGCTTTCATTTGACGGGCATAAACCCCCTATCTTTTTGGTATTTTTGTGTTTTCGTAAGTTTTTATATATGAGTTATGGTCAAATGGTAACCGATTGTGACAAAATTTTGCACACTGGCTAGCATTGACATAAGACTTCCTTGTACAAAATTAAGTGGCTATAGCTAGTATAGTTTATCATTTATTTAAGGTGCAATTTAGGCTGTTTTCGTAAGTGTTTTGTGTGGGAGCTATGGTTAAATGTGAACCGATTCCGATGAAATTTTATATAATGAATAGTGAGCATGTCTCTGTGCTAAATTTTATCATCATATCTGTTATAATTTGTCATTTATAAGCAAATAAGCGATTTGTCTAGGCGAGGTTGTACGGAAGCTATGGTCAAATGTAAACCGATTTCGCCAAATATCAATATCAATGATCTATTTCCTTTCGCTTAGGCGTAATCGTGCCGGCAACAGACAGATATACAGACAGACAGAAAGACAGACATGCCCAATCGTCGTAAAATTTCGTAAGTATTCAGAATATACATCAACTTTAGTTTTAGAGCTATTGTTAAAGAAATTACAAACGGAATGACAATCTCAATATGCCCTCCATTCTTTTTGATGGTGGGTATAAAAACAAGAATGTGCTATAGTTGGTTAAACCCGACCATATTATAATGTTTATCATTGAAGTCATACATACCTACAAACATATACCTATATACAATAATTATATATTTAAGCCATATATTGGAGCTACGAGAAAAAAAACGCCTGTACCAAATTTCATCAAATTATCAGATATTAATTACCATTTAACATTGACGTCAAGCTAGCGATCCAGAGGGAGGATTATTGTTAAATCGACTCACCTAAATGTGGGTCCCAGCGAAATATTTCTATTCGTTACATACATCGGCACAAACTTATACCCTTTCCACCTATGGTAGAATTTGTCAACAAATTTATAAGTTTTTAATTTGATTTTTCATGATGCTTGTGTTATCGATGTATGTTAAAAAAAACTTTCGATTTATAATAGTTTTAGTAGTTTTCGAAGTATTTATTGATATTTGTGTATATAAAGGTCCTAAATCTTTATTCCGGAAAGGCAGTATTATAGGAGGTACCAGAAATAATAACCCTTATTTTGGACCAGAACTTATTCATGTACTAAAAAATAACATTCAAAAATGTTTTTCATAAAGATTTTTGTAATGGAAATGCTCCAAAGATAAAAATATCATAGATAGAAGTGTTATATGTGATATATGTATGTACACAGATTCTAAAGTAAATTAATTTCCAAGCATTCTGATATAAATTTAAAAGCTTTAATTATTTATTATTCAACCAATTTATTTTCTAACATTTTTATTACAATTAATTTAAAAACAAACGAAGTGACAAAACAAGTGACAATGATGACTTAATTGCTGTTATAAAAATATTTTGCCCCAACTGTGCACCTACATCTCAAAATTCCAAATTAACAAAAAAGGATAGAAGATGCCAAATCTATGCAATTGCTTTGATTTGTAGTTTAAATGATTTTGCTTTTTTCTCATTTAATGGAAATGAAAGTCTGGCGATAGGCATCTACAAGTACAACATACTCGTTAAACAATTGTCATTTACAACACTTTATGTACATTTACAGCAAAAAGTAGAAGACTATCAGACAGACAGACATTTGAATAGAAACAAATTTTGTAAATTGTATTAGAATCTTTTGTGTGTCTTGCCACCCTTTCGAAAAAAGCTTTTTTTTTGTGCAATAGAAAGGTAAATAAGTATAAACGTATTTCTTTATACGTTTTTGTTCGAATCTCTGGTATTTTTCGTCTACACTTTTAGAGCTATTGTCACGGTAATGACGACAAGTGAATTCAAAATGATTTATTCGAGTGGAAAATGAGATACAAATAGCTGACAACTTGATGGAAATTTATTGTTCTATTTCTATTTCTACTACTACAACTACAATAACAGCAGCTACAAAACACTTTGAGTGCAAAATTATACTGCTATTACAGCAGCAGCAATAGCAACAATAACTACAGCAACAACATTAAATGTTGCCATTGCCAATGCCAATACCATCATTATTTTCATCAATGCCAATGAGTAAAACGATTACGCCAGAGTTACTTGGCTGGTGGCTGGTGACTGTAGGAGTAGGATAATTCTGCTGCTGCTGTTGAAAAATGCTGCATCTTGATATTATTAGCTTAACGCTTAAGTATTTGCGCGTATTTTGTAAATTATTCATGACTGAAAGCCTTTTTGGCGCATCAGCGTCATTATCATCTTTTAATACTTGACAAAACAATAAGCTCGTTCTGCTTCGTTAGTATCCGTGTTTTCTTTTTTCTATTTGTCATTTTTGCTATTGAATCTTACTAAATCACTGTCATATTAATTTTACATAAAGGTAGAACAAAAAAAAATAAAAAACATCAACGTAAGTACCAAAATTAAACTTAAGAAGAAAGGCCTTGAATAGAGAGCTAAAACTTAATGAGATTTCAATGAATTATTCTTTTTTGCTAAACTTTTGAATTTGTTATCGATTTTCTTTAATTTACTTTTTTTTCTTGTTAGTTTTTATTTAATTTTCATGAGCATGAAGGTGGGATAGTAATAAAAGGCAATTGGGATTGGTATAATAATTGTGAAATTTAATATATCTTGGTCTATATTTTAAAAAATTTTTAGGGTTTTTGTTTTAGAGTAAAAATAATCTATTTATATAATAAAAATGAATTTTTTTCTATCTGTATGCCCTTTATAAAATAGTAAACTATGCATTTGATATGATTTTAAGAAAAATTGTTGCGCATGAGCCGACAAACATTACTAAATTGGTATGATCAAGTTCCGACAGATGGCGCCATTGAAATTGCTTAAAGTTAATTAAGTCGTAAACTGTGCATTTGAACAAGTTATGCTTTTTAGCAAAGTTGTTGCACATGAGCCGACGAAGGTTTCTAAGTTGGTGTGACCAGTTACCGACAGGTTACTGTGCATTTGATCGCGCTATGATCTTTTGCAAAGTTCTTTCGCATGAGTCGACGGAGGTTTTAATGGTACGGTTAATTTTCGATAGATAGCGCCACTAAAAATTATTCAAAATGAATTGAATCGTAAACTATGCATTTTTTAATGTGTTGATGGGACAAAATCAATAAATTTATTCAAAATTATTAGATATTTGTGTAATGACGATGCTTCAAAGTTATTTTAGTTTGTTGCGCAGCGATGCGAGCAGGGTACAGCTAGTATTTTAATAAAATATTAATTGTAATAAGTCGGATCAAGCCCAACTA
The DNA here is from genome assembly GCA_933228675.1 of Stomorhina lunata. Taxonomy (NCBI): domain Eukaryota; kingdom Metazoa; phylum Arthropoda; class Insecta; order Diptera; family Rhiniidae; genus Stomorhina; species Stomorhina lunata. The sequence goes on along the minus strand of OW121742.1, from coordinate 128,664,181 downwards.
TGTTATACCTTTCACTACTAAGGCCAAATGTGGACCAACAACTTTACAAGTTTTTCTTAAGTATTATACGAATATTTTAAGAGTTACATACGTCCCACATATAGAGATTTGGTTGGTAAAAATGTGTATTTGCTCCTTAAATAGTGTTTTTAGATAAGAACTATATTTTACAAATACACTTAGGAACTTACATTTATAATCGACTTTGAAAGTTTGAATTTTGAACATAAAAATTTTAAGATTTTTAATTAAAAATATTTTTTGAAAAAAAAATGGTAATATTTTTCTCAAGAAACTCTTAATGACAAGAGGAAGGACTACCAAAAAATCATGGTGGGGCCATATATTAACTATATATGCGTGAGATTTTTTAGCTTAAAGACTTAAAATCCTATAAAAAAATTACTAAATCATAAATGTCACATAAACTATTACTCAAGTCTATCTTGATTTTTCCAATATTTATTATAAAAATTAATTTATAACAAATAAATACTAGAGAGTAGAACAATTAAAATGATTTATGATTTTAACATGACAACGCCTCTTCAAATCTTAACACTCCACCAAACAGTTTAGAAAAGATGAAAAGGCGAGGCAAGACATTGATGACGGTGGTGTTGTATGTGTTGTAGATTTATGATAAAAGGGATCTTCATATGGAGTTCATCAAGAAGTCAATGGCATGTTAATGAATGCAACCATTGAACATATGAGTTGTATTTATGAGTTTCGTAGACCTAGAAATACAATGATTTATAAAGAAAGATGCTGCTGTAAAGCATCACTAAGACTACAAGTATTTACAAATAAAATAAATGAAAATTGTATTGTTCTTCATTTGTAAGTCTCAATAACTAGATGTTACATTCATTTGGTTGCGGGTTTTTTAGCTTTTCCTAGTTTTCCTTTAGATGACGACAGACAACGTTTTATGTAAAATGATGATTTGTATTTGTGTGTGTGTATGGATTAGAATCTATAAATACAACAACTATAAAATCTGTAATGCAAGAGATCAACATAGTCATCATTTCTGTTAAAATTTTCCTATGCCTGCTTGGGAGTGAGAGAGTTTATGTAGATTTGTAGTTGTGGCAGGATTTCCTGCAGCGCATCCCTTGGGGCTTATCTCTTACAATGAGGCCGTATCCACAATTAGAAAAATGATAAAGTAGATTTGTCTTACTAAAGTCTTTAACTTTAAGGGGTGGGTATATTTGTTCCTGCCTTGAACACAAGTAAGTATTAGTTAGTTGTGGTACAAATACTGGTGGTGGTGTATTTTGTGTTGTTGTGTTGTTGTGTAGTAAATCAACAATTAATCAATACAAAAGTCAAATAGTAATTCGTTTTATATTCTCCATAAATATGCGAGTGCTTATGTCTTGGCTTTATTATACTTTCAAGAAGAAGCAGAGAGTTCTATGGAACCCTGGCAAAGTCGGTAAGTAATATTTATGATTTTTGCATTTCATCTTTTATAACTCATCAAACAAACAATACAATGTAAAATCAACTGTTTCTTTTTGCTTCTTTGCCTAACCTTCTGCGGCTGCAAGCCACATTCATTCGTTTATTCACTTGTAAATTCCTTTTTGTATAACCTAGGATTTTCTAATATCCTTGCAATATTTTCTGCTCTAATTTTTTGAATTATTTGTCTAATTCAACAATGGCAACATGAGAGATAAAACAATTTTTATTATACCCTTGGCTGTTGCTGCTAATATGGGGAGTGTGAGTGATTGAGTGCATTTTCCTGATGATTTCAAATGTAATACTTTTATCCTATTTTGAGCTTGATTATTAAACATTTGCTTCAAAAGGGTGTGTATGTATGTATATCTTCACTAAGCACTTCCTTACTACAAAATCCCCCTTGTCATAATATCTATTGCAATACTTCAAAATTTAGTTTTCATTTAAGTTTCTTGAACAGGGTAAATTTTTGTAAGGGAAAAAAGAAAAGCCAAAAATTCTTTCAAAATAAAAACTTTTGAAAAAGAAAGTTTTACATCAGGAAAACTCTACCAATGCATTGGGGAGGGTTGGTGTTTTAGTTGTATTACATGTTAACAATTTGTTATAATAAATAATTTATCAGTTTCATATACAATTTCTTTCCTATATTGTTAAATGTATGGCGTGTATGTATTTATAAGAATATAAATGTTAACAAATGTCTTTTAGCTTTGTTAACTTTTTGGGGGACTAATTTTTATTTATATAAAACAAATTTTTATGACATATTTCTATTAGTTATGAGCCTGGTTAGATGAAATGGATGATTATATTTATGGTCTTGTACTAGAAAATAAAAACAAAAACTTATTTTCTAAAATAAGCAAAACAGAAGAAGGCCTTCATAAATATTTATGAGGTTTGAAATATTTAAATAAAATATTTATAGAAAGAAAAAGCTCAATTTAATTAAAGCTTTATTGCAAAAATGCAGTAAAATCTGTGGTGAGTCATAGTTTCAATTGTTATGATGGCAATTTGTTATAATTTGTTTTACTTTTTCAATCTTATCCCATTGAAATGTAGACAAAAAGCATTTTTTATATTTATTTCCTTTACAGATCAAGCCTTGAACTTTGTTTTGTGTGGTTTCATTGCAAATTTAAAGTAATTAAGATAATCGAGATTTTATAGTAATTTTCATTGTTTCGTGTATTAGTGAAATTAAAGTATTGATTGCATATTTTCACTTTGATAAAAGCAGAGCAGCGATTCTTAAATGATTTTTAAAGATTGTTTATTAAAAAGAATTAGAAAAAACTCTCAATTTTTTTTTTGTATTGGACCAACACTTAGGGGATGACCCCTACATATGAATATGCATTGTGATGAAACTAGGAAAAAAGGTTGTGGAAAGAAGGATATAGGGAGCAGTGGTTGTGGATATTCGATTTGAACATTGGGAATTGTGAACCGCCGTAGTATAGCAGGTAAGTCATCCGCCTAGCATACCAGAGGTCCAAGTTCGATCCCCGGCAAGACCCACTTGAAAAAAATGAATTTCCAAAAAAAACGGCGGTTCACCTCATAACACAGCTAGCCACTGGTTATTGAGTATTAGGCTATGTAAAACTTCTCTAACTAATGCATTTGCCGTTCGGAGTAGGCGTTAAAACGTAGGTCCCTTTCAATGAGTCTAAAAAAAGAATCGGATGCAGCATTGTCTAAGAGAAGTACCCCTTGTTCCAATTGGAATGTTGTCGGGGAATCATATATATATATATATATATAGATATCATAATTAATGGGGAAGACTGATGCAAGAAACATGTTTTCTCTATAGTGCGTAGCACGATCTACTGGAAAATCGCCAGCAAAGGGATGAGCCCTTGTTGAATTTTGTGTGCAACGAAAAATTGCACAGGTGCAAGATCCCCAATTTCGTTTGAGCACATGCCATTATAGTAGCTAAAGAACAGTGCAACACAACCCACATAACGATGATGCTCCAATGAGCCAATAGAGTTGGCTACCCTACTGATACCGATATGCACCTTCGCTCTCTCCTGTACACGGTTGAGAGGCTCCAAACTAGACTTTGAAGCACCGGCCCATACTTGAGAGTTGTACATAAGTTTTGGTCGGATATAAGTGGCCTAGATATTAAGGAGATCAGTTGAAGTGAAATATGTATGTCTTACACCGATTTAGAAAGCCGAGACACTAGATTGATTCTTTAGACACCAACGGATATCACATTGGGTCTTTCTACTCAAACAACCCCAAGTGAATATTGTAAATAGGTCGAAACTTAGCGTATCATTCATTATATGCCTCTTGACATTTATCTTCAACATGCTTGGCCTATAGTTGAATAAAAACAAATGTTGCTATCATCTGCATAAGAGTAGATAGGATTAGAAGTTTGATATAGAAGGTCATTTAGCCTTGTGCTACCCCCGAATTAGTCTTGAACTCGTCGGACGATATCCCATCTTAAACAACTCTTATAATGCGATCTCTGAGAAAGCTCGATATAAACCGAGAGAAGTTGTTACCTATACCAAAAGCAATAAGTTTTGATAGAAGTGCTCCATAACACAATATCTCGAACGCATTGGAAATATGGAGAGCTATAACTTTACTTTCGTAAAAACCGTAAATAGAGCAGCACCATTTTCCGATAAAAAGGCTATACATCAACCGCAGAGCGGTCCCTATGAAATCCATAATGACGGACGTTTAGTAGACTATAAGATTTAAAATATTTAACTAGATGATAGTTTACCATACTTTATATCCCTCACCACCATAGGTGGAATGGGTATTATAAGTTTGTGTCTATTGGTATACTTTTAGTATATCAATGGGCTTAAAATCACTTTCTCAGTCGATTTAGCAATGTTAGTATGTCCGTCCGCCTGGCGGGCTAAACCCCCATGTAAACCATGTAATCAAAGTACAGGTCGCAATTCTAAAGACGATTTGATGAAATTTGGCAAGGATAATTTTTCTGATAGTGAGATAGTGACTATTGAAATTTGTCAAAATTGGTCCATTATTTATGGTGCCTCCCATAGGTGCCACTTCCCGGAATTGATATTTTGACCACAAATATCACAAATATTTACATGAAATTTAAAACAGATACTGCTTATGTAAACCAAAATCACTTTACCCAATTTCGTTGAAATCGGACCACATTTGATCATAGCTCCCATACAAACTCTTATGTCAAAACGCACTGAATAAGACAAAAATCACTAAAACGCTCGTAATAATAAGAATTTGAAGTTTATTTTTTGCATACATATTTCTTGTAAAATCTGTAACCAATTTGTCAAATTTCGAGATAATCGATCCACACCCGATTATAGCTCTCATATAAGTCCAAATGACGGAAACAGCTAAAATATATAAGTTTTAAGAAAATGTTCGCATGATGGCAAAATTTAGCAAATATTTGTCTTTATACAGGAGAAAGAATACCTTTGACCTCAGTGGTGAAGGGTATCGTATGGTAGGGCTTGACCGACTATAGCACTTTCTCACTTGCTTATGTTGTAAGTTGAGTTTAAGACTCAGTTCAGTTCTATATTCAACACTCACATCAGTTCTAATTTTTCATTAAAGTTTAGTTCTGTGCTTCATTTCTCATTCAATTAAAACTTTAACTTGACTGTTTCAGAACCACTGGCATATACGTTGAATTCCAAGCCAATATCAATCGATTTTATTGCTTAAACCACAATAAACGTGGCCAGACATTGAATGCATACAACAGCAATAATGCTGTTGCTAGCAACAAACAAAAGCGTTATGTATGTATGTTATATAGTAGCTGCAACAATAAAAACTCAAATAAAAGCAACAAACAGCAGAAAAACAACAACTACATAAAAAAGAATTGTAGAGCTCAGCAAAGGATTTTGGCAAGTTCAATGAAAACATATTTTGTTAAATACTTGATGATGATTCTGTAAGTAAAGTTTATTGGTGAAAACCTAGACATTTTGAGGTTGAATAAACCTCAATGGCAAAAAACAACACAACAAAATAACGAAGAATATAAAAGGCTTTTAACGTTATTAAATTTAATAGCAGACAAGACTCAATCATTTAAACATACATACCCACACATACATATACATACGTCATAAATTGTATAGAACATATAAGTACGAGTTAATAGATACAAAAGAAACATATTAAACTGATTATTAAGGTATTAAATAAATCATATAAGTACTTTGTAAGATATTGAATTTAGCTTCAGCCATGAAAGGAAATGTTAGCTACGTTTAAATTTTATTGAAATTTTCAATTTAGCTTAAAATTATTGCTCCTGCTACAAACAATACCACACCAATAGTTATATCGTTCGAGGACTAAACAATTGAATTCACAAAAGCCACACATACTTGGGTTTGATTGACCAACACTTGTTAATCAGCTTAAATAATTGCGTTTTATGTGTCTACTTGATTATCGTTAATTAATGTTATTAACACTCATACTAAACTACTAACACAACTAAACTAAATTGTTCTTGTACTTGCAAAACCACCTACACAGCAAAACTCAGAACTGAACAGAAACGTAAATAAATCCCTAGAAGGTTAGGGAAGGAGTTAAATGCTAAGAATTTTATTATTACTTAGATATAAGTAATTTATCAGTCAAGTACATAAATCTTTTTTAAGAGCATCTACATTCATAGATACAATTACAAATACATACATGCAATTATGATATTTATTTATAATTGTGCAATATGTTAATTGTATGTTCTTTGTCTATATTTACAAACATGAATAAATAAGTACAAGTGTGTAAATGAGTGTAAATAAAATAATGTGTAAATTTGTAAAATACATACATTGTGTTCAGACTGGCAATAAGTTAATAATGAAGACATGTCCATAAATAAATTATGATTTTACATTCTTATACATTAACCCTTTGTATTTGATAATGTTTGTATGTACGTATATGTACGCTATTTGATAATTATGCGATTTAACTTCACTAAAAGTAATTAGAATTTTAATTTATTGCTTTCCGTAAATATTTTTTAAAACTCGATATTAATTGCATGTCCTGCAAACTATTATTTTATGAAATTATAATAAATTATTTTAATTATTGCTTATAACATCGTCGTTGCAATTAATTTTTCTAAGAGGCGTAGATATTTAGCTTAATCCTTTTGTTCCTGCAGCAGCTGTTGGATTTCTTTTCTTTTGTATTTCAAATAGAATTTTTAAAACAATGAACATACATACAAAGAGTACAGTAGCCGAAAATTGGAATTTTTGTTAAAAATTTAAGTACCTGCTTATAATCCTTGTTGGTTTATATGTACATATGTATGTATGTTCGTAGGGTTTTTCCAGTAATTGCACTTTCACTAAAGTCAAGTTGTTTAACTAAATAATTATGTTATTGTTTAAGCAAAATTGCTTTATTACACTAAAAGAAAAATTTGGGTATAGGTTCAGCTAGACATAGTCGAGCATCAATTCTTGTTTCAAAAAACGGTTTAACTTTAAGAACTAGATAGATTTTCAATATAAGTTTTATTTATTTTGGTTCACTTCCAGGTTCCATTAAAGTGCAAGTTCAGACTAAGATGTTTTAATAGCTACAGTCACTCAAATTATTGTCCCAATGTTTTTAAGTTCTTTACGAATAAGAGTGTAACAACAAAGATGTTGCTGATCCCCTGATATTTGGTGTTATTATATATTGGACAGAAACCCCTGGAAATTTAGATGAGCTGAGGGCAGATGTGGTGGAAGCTTAGAACGGCATTGCTCCAAGTGATTGTAAACATTAAGTAGAGAGTATGCCACTTCGTATAGAAGCCATTATTACTGCTAATAAAGGCTATACAAAATATTAAATTAAAACAAGTGAGAAAGTGCTATAGTCGGTCAAGACCGGTACCCTTCACAACTATGATCATAGGTGTTCTTTTTCGTGTGTAAAGACAAATATTTGCTAAATTCTGCAATCATACGAATATTTTCCCAAAACTTTTATATTTAAGCTGTTTCCGTCATTTGGACTTATATAGGAGATAAGGCCAAATGTGGATCGATTATCTCGAAATTTGGCAAGTTTATTATAAATTTTACAAAAATTATGTATGCAAAAAATAAACTCAAAATTCTCATTATCTTCAGATTTATGAGAGTTTCAGTGATTTTTTGCCTCATTTTGACAGAAGATTTCAACGAAATTTGGTACAGCGATTCAGCGATCAGAAAGTGATTCTTAGCCTATTGGTATACTAAAAGGTGGGTCTTAGACAAATATTTCTATCCATAACATACATCAGCTCGAACTTATAATAAGCGATTATCCTAGACGAGTTTATACGGGAGCTATGGTCAAATGTAAAACTTAACGCTTAATTTTAACACCAACATTTGTCCAGAAATGAAGAATATTTTTGCCAGGTTTCGGCTAAATAGCTCCTTTCGTTTAGGCCCTATCGCGCTTTCAACAGACAGACACTGGGCGTGGTACTGCCCAATTGACTTAAATTTTTTACTGAAGACTTAGAAAATTATTAGTATTGTATGTACGAAATTTGAAAGTCTGGCTGTTTTCTGTGATTAATTGCCTCAAAAACTGATCTTTTGCCCCACTGTGAGTTGGTTCGGTTTTAGTTCAGCTTATCCTTCTTCGATTGGTTCAGTAAGCGTTATTCTCAGTGTATTTTACCTCTATATCTGTCAACAAGTACTTAAGTTAAGCCCTGTAAACCACTGCTCGTAAAACAACAGTATAGAAAGCATACGAATTTGTTGTAATTGTTATTTTAATTTAATTTGTTAAATATATTTTCATTTTCAAAACCCTCTTGTATTTGCAAACAAAACAACCAACTGACATTCGGTATTCGTTTACTATAAGAACTACACACTAAAAAGGACTCTTGCATTTTTAACTCTACTAGTTATATTCCCATACACATAAATACATACATACTTTTAAGCAGACAGACACACATACGTTTTAGTAATGCCAGTCAATAAAGTAATCCTCTTAAGTTTTTGTTTTCATAATTTTTGCACAGAAAATCAAATATATCTATATATATATAGAAGTGTATGTATGTTAATCATATTACACATACATACATACATGCTTTCAAAATAACTAAACTTCTTACCTGTATGTTCTTGTATATATGTATAAAGTCTGCCTAAAACTGTCAGGCAGTCCATCAGTTTTGGACAGGTTGTTAGCAAATGTCATTGCCATAAATATGTCCATATAAGAGTTTGTATATAGAAATGGATGTGTTTAGGTGCATAAGTCGATATAGAGTCTACTTTTTGTATATGTATGTATGTGTGTCGTTATACTTATTTTCTCTAAACTGAAAATCGGATTTCCATTTTTATGAAAAATGAAAATGTTGTCTTTAAAGGCAGTTTGTTTGTAATGCATGTCATCATGGACTGATTGAATGAATGAGTAACTGAATGGGATTGTTGTAATGACTGACACACTTATTTCAAGAATAATTTGACAAAACGTAAACTGGAAATGGAAAAATAGCAAATACCCTCTGGTCATTGATTTTAATCATAATCCCTAACAAAATAGGAATTTTAGAAAAACAAAATGTATACAAAAGCCAACTATTAGAGAACAGATTTTTAATTAAAATTGAAAGGTATGAACAAGTTTGAAAAGGAGAAAGAATTGAAATTTTCAAGGTTCAAACAATAAAAGAGAATTTTTGGAATTTTGGTATATTAAGATAAATATTTAATAATATTATGTAAAATATGTGCATATTTATGCTAAAATTATCATAATTTAGATTCGTTTTATCTTTAATAATCTGCAGTACAAACAAATATTGGCAATATTAAGTGATGGAGTTGGCATTTGAATTGGTTACCCTTTGTCCTTTCTAGTTATGAGTACCAACTTAATGGGGAGGCTAAAGCAACATATGTTTTTTGCAAGGGTTAGTTGATATTACGGAGAGGGGGAAAGGTTTCCTAGCTTCTACATTGCGTTAGGGCAGTGTATTATTTGAGAGTATTTGCTCTAACCTTTTAATAGCTTGAAAAGTACATAAATGCAATATGGCAACTAGCAAATGCAGCAAAAAAATTAGAATGGAAAAAGGCATACAAAGTTCCCCCAAAGCAGCATCAGACAATATTTACATTCAGACAAAAGACACTTACTTATGAACTTATACGCATACACATTCTACTACACTTACTTGGGTTATAGTAACTCTTATTATAAAAGAATATTGTCCTTAAATGTCCTGTGTTTGTGTACATGTTATTATGTGTATTTGTCTCTTTAAATTGACTTCATGACTAAACAGTTTAAGTTTACAAAAGTTTAGGGTGAAGGCGAAAAAAGAGTCAAAATATCCTTAGGGTATGGCTGGTTACCAAAATACAAAAAAAAAAAACTTAGAAAATATCAAAACATAAAATCTACATACACAGATAAAGAAACAAGTGTAGCAGAAATCTACCACTTTTTGCATAAAATGCCAAAGGACTAAGTTAGTAGAAATTTTGCCTTGTTTCTCTGACACTAATATGGACTTTGTGTCTGCTATTAGTAGAAAATGAATTGAATTTTCTTTTGTCAAGTGTTTTTTATTTTCTATTTTAAAACAAAATTTTAAACAAAACTACACAAAAGGCATTTCTGGTAAAGAACTGAAACACACATGCATTTTATTACCATTATTATTATATAAAATTCAAAGCCCAAATCTATGTTTTTAAATTACTGGCATATAAGTAAGAGCATATTTCTGGGAGCATTAGGGAAGTACTATATAAAAGTTAACATTCCATAGAAAAATTACAAAAAAGTAAAATGAAACAAAAATTTAAATATTTTTTCTAAAATTGTTACACCACTAATAATTAGAATAAATTTCTACTTGTTTACTCCTGCTTTAATGACTGATGTATATGAAGTATGAAAAATAGTCATACGCATTAGTTGTGAAATCGCTTTTTAACAATTTACGCAAACATTTGTATGGTCATTCATTCCTTATAATATTGTAGGATGTAGCCACAGAAAATGAACTAAAGGATATAACAAATAAACAGCAACAGTCAATATAACAAAATAGTTCATTGAACCCTTAAAGTAACAGGAAAAATTAAGTATATTTCAGATTACTTTTTATTAAGTGTTATTTTTAAAGCTTTATTCTAGGAGGGCTTATGTCATAGAATAAATATTAGAAGACCGTCAGCTGATCCACTAAAATTTTTTATTATTCTTAATCATACATACACATAATTGGAGTTTTTTTGACAAAGTTTATTTTTATACCCACCATCACAATTTGCAGGAGTAGGCTGCTCATACCACCAGCAGCCAATGATTTTTTTTTTAATTTTCGTAAATACCACGATCGTTAATAAAACTTGTTAAAATTAGTATTTAAATCATTCAGTAGATAAAAAATTTACAATAGAAAAAAAGCAACAACAAAAGTGTGGGAAATAAAGAAATGATAAAACTGAAAAATGTTTGTGTGTTTCTGTTCGGATGATAATCTGCGAGGAAAGGTTTCCCCACCAACATTTTTTGGTTTTATTAAAAAACTATTTATTACAATAATAAATAATTGTAATAAATTGGGATTCTTAGTGTAATACACTACAGTAAAACTTTTTAATTAAATGTTTGATGTCCCAAATTTTGATAAACCTTTTTAAGAAAAATTTTTGATAAAAAATTTTCCATAGAAAATTTTTTGATAAAAAAAATTAGAAACATGGAAAAATGTTCGACAAAAATTCATTCAATAGAAAAATTTTTGATAAAAAAATTTTCCATAAAAAAATATTCCATAAAAAAATTTTTGTAAGAAAATTTTCTGTAGAATATTTTTGATAAAAAAATTTTCTTTAGAAAAATATAGAAAAAATTTCAATAAAACAATTTTTTTATAGAAAACATTTTGGTAAAAAATATAAAAAAAATTTTGATAAAAAAATTTTCTATAGCTAAATTTTTGATAAAAAAAAATTTTTCAAAGAAAAATTTTCTGTACAAAAATTTTTGTAAAAAAAATTTTCTATAGAAAAATTTTCGATAAAAAAAATTTCTATAGAAAAAGTTCCAGGTGTACTTTGACTTTTCGTCGGCCCTCTTTATCGTCCTGAGGCCCTCAATTTGTTAATTAATTTATAATATATTATTTTTATTAAATTGCTTATATGTATAAATAATTTTTTAAAATTTTAGGTTATTCATTCTTTGCTTTGCTTTGGTGCAGTTTGGAAACTCTTTTTTCAAGAAATGTTCTTGAAAAGACTTGGAAATTTAACTGCATATGCATAAACACTTGTGAATACAAATCTGCAATTTTCTTTGTGTAAGATAAATTTAATAACCCCCCGTAATTTGTCCCCTGGTCATTAAAACCTTTAACTGCCCTTAGCACATTGCTTCTTTAAGGTTTTGTGTAAAAAGGAATATAATTTAATTTCATGACAAGTGTTTGGCCAGTCAAATACAAATTCTTAAGCATCTTTTTCAAGATTCTTTTATGGTATTTTTTATTTTCTTTATCTCTAAAATAAATTCAAATCTCCAGTATAATGAACTGTTTATTATGCACAACATAATGTTAAATGGCCTTATCACCATATGTTGTAATTTTTAAAATATTTTCTTAAAGATTTGCTAACTTCCAAATTTGAGAAAATCCTAGTTGTAAAATTTTTGTTTAAATTTTCTTTTAACATCTACCACAGAAAAGCTTTAAAGTTTGTAAAGCAAAAAAAGGGTAGAAAAAATAAATGACTCAATTTGTAAGTGTGTGTGTGTGTGTGTTGAAAAATTTGTGTACGTGTAAGCACCAGTATATGAGTGTTATGCAGTCATAAATTAACTGATATCTAATGCTATAAAGGCCTTTTCTTAATTTCCTGTATGGCTTTTAATATCAACATTAAATTTAGGGTAAAATTACCATTTTTGCCATTTTCTTTCCTATTGATGTTAAAGTTGATTTTATTTTTTTATTTTCCACATTTCTATTTTGAAAATTGTTTTTGCCAAAAATCTCCAATATTTATGTGAGTGTATGGGGTATATTATTTTTAAAGTATTTTTTATGTTTATATGTTTTGTGTATAAGTTTCTATTTGTGAAAATGTATGTGCAAATATAAGTACTTTTGTATACATATACACATATATTTGTACTCATATGTTCCTTTTTTATAATAAACATGAGTTAGATGTTTATTTTGTATTGCAATTTGAACTTAACTGCCCTTAAGCTAGACCTTTATGTTTTTTCTTCGTTTTTTCAATTCAAGTTATTTCTTGTTTTCATAGAAACACAAGAACAACCTTCCAAATGATCAAGTAAGTTTATTTAATGTGTTTGCCATTTTCCATTTCCATAGAAAAATCTAATATAATGGTCTGAAATATTTCGGGTTGAAGAGCATATATTCTTTTCAAAAGTCATTTAATTTTAATGATATAAAATTATGTGGTTTTTAAACAAAAACCAAAAATCTAAGTATATGTAAATACATTTTTGTTTTTGGTTTTAGAAAATAGGGAAATTTTTATAATAAATATATAAGAAGAAGCAGTTATGGAGCCGTTTAATAATCTTAAGTATTAAAGGGCTTCATAATTTTATATATGAAAATGATTTTTAAGATAATTTTCCGATATTTTGGGCTTTAATTCTTTTGACTGATATCTAATCTTTCATTTGGCTTAAAATTTTTTGTGGAAATGGGGAAAACTATCTCAAAAATACATATAAAATCGTTTGATTTCTATCATATACCGTTGTATGTATCTTTACTTAAAATACTAAATTAAAGTACTTAAAAATTAATACAATCTGTCAGTATAGATTTTCATTTAATTAATTGAATTTACGAAATATGTTTTTTCTCTAATAACAAAAAGTACCAACATTTTAATATATATAATCAACAAACATATTGCCTTTAATAATTAGCAACAATCCTTAAGTCATATTTTTTAATTTTTTAGTCTACACAAATGCCAGACTACAAACTAATAAAAAAACACGAAATACAAATAATAAAATATAAACATTTTGGGGAAAAAATATATGAAAATGAAAAATTTATTAAAATACCAGACAGGCACTCTATTCCACTATAACAATAAATAAAGTACTAAAATAGCAACAAAATGCTAAAATGTTGTTCACTTCCCCAAAAACAACAAAGTCAAGTCGCAGTAGCAACAACAATTCATAGAACAACATTAGCAACAACAACTAAAATAAAAACAAACGTTTTTAGTCAAATAATTTAAATACAACAAAAAACATCAAAATCTTGTTATATCCGTTTTTATTTATAAAATACATAGAAAAACATGTTATATCTGCAATATAATAAAGAAAATAAAAACAAGAACATCACCAACATCCGACATAAATAGTACAATACACATGCACACAAACAAAGTCTAACAACATTACTCACACAAACACGATTATCCTTATGCACACATAAACAATAATTTTTTGAACTTAAACTAAAAAAAAAAGAGTCAAGATACAAAAATAGTTAAGGGGAGCGAAGAATACATCCAAATCACAAAGAGTCATATTTCTCTAAAGTTGAAAGTTCATTTGAAGCAGCGAGTGTCTACAATTACTGTAATAGTACTGAAAAATGTTGTAAGTTTGTGTGAAACAACACGCGACTCATAACAACCAAACATTTTGCAATAAACAAATGTTGCTGAATAACTAAGCGACCAGAAGGAGGAGAAATAGCGAAGATGAAAAAACATGTCTCAAAAACTTACATTTGCGAAATCGTCGCAGAAAATGATTTCATTCATTACCCTTTCATTTTAGCAAACTATTTACAGAACATGAAGCATATTGTTTTTAGTCATAGTCTAGTCATAGTCTAGTCATAGTCTAGTCATAGTCTAGTCATAGTCTATTCATAGTCTAGTCATAGTCTAGTCATAGTCTAGTCATAGTCTAGTCATAGTCTAGTCATAGTCTAGTCATAGTCTAGTCATAGTCTAGTCATAGTCTAGTCATAGTCTAGTCATAGTCTAGTCATAGTCTAGTCATAGTCTAGTCATAGTCTAGTCATAGTCTAGTCATAGTCTAGTCATAGTCTAGTCATAGTCTAGTCATAGTCTAGTCATAGTCTAGTCATAGTCTAGTCATAGTCTAGTCATAGTCTAGTCATAGTCTAGTCATAGTCTAGTCATAGTCTAGTCATAGTCTAGTCATAGTCTAGTCATAGTCTAGTCATAGTCTAGTCATAGTCTAGTCATAGTCTAGTCATAGTCTAGTCATAGTCTAGTCATAGTCTAGTCATAGTCTAGTCATAGTCTAGTCATAGTCTAGTCATAGTCTAGTCATAGTCTAGTCATAGTCTAGTCATAGTCTAGTCATAGTCTAGTCATAGTCTAGTCATAGTCTAGTCATAGTCTAGTCATAGTCTAGTCATAGTCTAGTCATAGTCTAGTCATAGTCTAGTCATAGTCTAGTCATAGTCTAGTCATAGTCTAGTCATAGTCTAGTCATAGTCTAGTCATAGTCTAGTCATAGTCTAGTCATAGTCTAGTCATAGTCTAGTCATAGTCTAGTCATAGTCTAGTCATAGTCTAGTCATAGTCTAGTCATAGTCTAGTCATAGTCTAGTCATAGTCTAGTCATAGTCTAGTCATAGTCTAGTCATAGTCTAGTCATAGTCTAGTCATAGTCTAGTCATAGTCTAGTCATAGTCTAGTCATAGTCTAGTCATAGTCTAGTCATAGTCTAGTCATAGTCTAGTCATAGTCTAGTCATAGTCTAGTCATAGTCTAGTCATAGTCTAGTCATAGTCTAGTCATAGTCTAGTCATAGTCTAGTCATAGTCTAGTCATAGTCTAGTCATAGTCTAGTCATAGTCTAGTCATAGTCTAGTCATAGTCTAGTCATAGTCTAGTCATAGTCTAGTCATAGTCTAGTCATAGTCTAGTCATAGTCTAGTCATAGTCTAGTCATAGTCTAGTCATAGTCTAGTCATAGTCTAGTCATAGTCTAGTCATAGTCTAGTCATAGTCTAGTCATAGTCTAGTCATAGTCTAGTCATAGTCTAGTCATAGTCTAGTCATAGTCTAGTCATAGTCTAGTCATAGTCTAGTCATAGTCTAGTCATAGTCTAGTCATAGTCTAGTCATAGTCTAGTCATAGTCTAGTCATAGTCTAGTCATAGTCTAGTCATAGTCTAGTCATAGTCTAGTCATAGTCTAGTCATAGTCTAGTCATAGTCTAGTCATAGTCTAGTCATAGTCTAGTCATAGTCTAGTCATAGTCTAGTCATAGTCTAGTCATAGTCTAGTCATAGTCTAGTCATAGTCTAGTCATAGTCTAGTCATAGTCTAGTCATAGTCTAGTCATAGTCTAGTCATAGTCTAGTCATAGTCTAGTCATAGTCTAGTCATAGTCTAGTCATAGTCTAGTCATAGTCTAGTCATAGTCTAGTCATAGTCTAGTCATAGTCTAGTCATAGTCTAGTCATAGTCTAGTCATAGTCTAGTCATAGTCTAGTCATAGTCTAGTCATAGTCTAGTCATAGTCTAGTCATAGTCTAGTCATAGTCTAGTCATAGTCTAGTCATAGTCTAGTCATAGTCTAGTCATAGTCTAGTCATAGTCTAGTCATAGTCTAGTCATAGTCTAGTCATAGTCTAGTCATAGTCTAGTCATAGTCTAGTCATAGTCTAGTCATAGTCTAGTCATAGTCTAGTCATAGTCTAGTCATAGTCTAGTCATAGTCTAGTCATAGTCTAGTCATAGTCTAGTCATAGTCTAGTCATAGTCTAGTCATAGTCTAGTCATAGTCTAGTCATAGTCTAGTCATAGTCTAGTCATAGTCTAGTCATAGTCTAGTCATAGTCTAGTCATAGTCTAGTCATAGTCTAGTCATAGTCTAGTCATAGTCTAGTCATAGTCTAGTCATAGTCTAGTCATAGTCTAGTCATAGTCTAGTCATAGTCTAGTCATAGTCTAGTCATAGTCTAGTCATAGTCTAGTCATAGTCTAGTCATAGTCTAGTCATAGTCTAGTCATAGTCTAGTCATAGTCTAGTCATAGTCTAGTCATAGTCTAGTCATAGTCTAGTCATAGTCTAGTCATAGTCTAGTCATAGTCTAGTCATAGTCTAGTCATAGTCTAGTCATAGTCTAGTCATAGTCTAGTCATAGTCTAGTCATAGTCTAGTCATAGTCTAGTCATAGTCTAGTCATAGTCTAGTCATAGTCTAGTCATAGTCTAGTCATAGTCTAGTCATAGTCTAGTCATAGTCTAGTCATAGTCTAGTCATAGTCTAGTCATAGTCTAGTCATAGTCTAGTCATAGTCTAGTCATAGTCTAGTCATAGTCTAGTCATAGTCTAGT
Source organism: Stomorhina lunata (assembly GCA_933228675.1). NCBI lineage: Eukaryota > Metazoa > Arthropoda > Insecta > Diptera > Rhiniidae > Stomorhina > Stomorhina lunata. The sequence continues at coordinate 128,647,277 of OW121742.1, read as the reverse complement.
CATAGTCTAGTCATAGTCTAGTCATAGTCTAGTCATAGTCTAGTCATAGTCTAGTCATAGTCTAGTCATAGTCTAGTCATAGTCTAGTCATAGTCTAGTCATAGTCTAGTCATAGTCTAGTCATAGTCTAGTCATAGTCTAGTCATAGTCTAGTCATAGTCTAGTCATAGTCTAGTCATAGTCTAGTCATAGTCTAGTCATAGTCTAGTCATAGTCTAGTCATAGTCTAGTCATAGTCTAGTCATAGTCTAGTCATAGTCTAGTCATAGTCTAGTCATAGTCTAGTCATAGTCTAGTCATAGTCTAGTCATAGTCTAGTCATAGTCTAGTCATAGTCTAGTCATAGTCTAGTCATAGTCTAGTCATAGTCTAGTCATAGTCTAGTCATAGTCTAGTCATAGTCTAGTCATAGTCTAGTCATAGTCTAGTCATAGTCTAGTCATAGTCTAGTCATAGTCTAGTCATAGTCTAGTCATAGTCTAGTCATAGTCTAGTCATAGTCTAGTCATAGTCTAGTCATAGTCTAGTCATATTTGCAGCTATAGACTAAGACTAGAGTCTATAGCTGAATATGGAAATTAATGCTCCGACGCTGGTTTCCACTTTGTTGCTAATTATGAAAGATGCCGCATAGAGTAAACACAACTTTCAAGCAATACCCGCAGTTTTACATTCAAAGGAAATATTACATGTGGAATATTTCACGTAATTGTTGCAAAACGTTAAGACTAAACAAACCAATTTCATTTTCAGAAATGAAAACTGCGACAAGGGTTTTTTCTAAAAGGCCAGATAGATTAAACTTATGAGTATGAGGAGGTTGAATGTTGTAATGAAAACTGTTTGGAAACAGCTTAAACTCTATTCAGTTACGAATAAAACGTTTCAGTTTTTAACTAAAAATTTCATTTTTGTTGTGTTGTCTGTACTAATGTGTATCTTGTTATGTATGTATGTGCATTTTTTGCTTCTATTCGTTATGTGATGTTGATTTAAGCCAAGTGTTTGCCTAGACTCCGCTCTAGATATTTGAATTTCAACAGCAGGCAGTGTTGAAGCTGTAGTAATGGTATCAGCCATATCAAAAGCAACAACGACAGAAGAACAACAGCAGCAACATCAACCATGTCTGCTATTTCAATTACATAAATTTGTCGCTTTTGTTTACTTTCTAATTTAAATACGGGCTGTTACTGCATCACAAAATTTTAATAGTGTGTATTTTTTAAAACAACACTAGTAGAGTTTAGCTTTTTTAAACATTTATTTTCCTCACCCCATTCGGCTGCACTCATTTCCTTTCACTGAAACCACCAAGTGTTACAGAAACAAATTCAAGGAAGGGACAGTTTAAATAGCAAGAGACTGGGGATTTAAAAAACAAAAACGAAAAAAATTAAAAGTTTACATTTTGTCTGCAAAATACGGCGCATTTATTGAAGTTCAAGTTCGTTCGAAAGTTTACAAAACATTTAAAAAATTTTCTTTTGTTGCCTCGTGCCAACAATCATTTAAAAAATAAACTCGATTAAAAATTTTCATTCACGGCATATATGCAATTTTATTTCGGTACATTTTTTTCGTTTTTTTTTTACTTTTCCCTTTTTTATTTTGTTTTATTTAAGGGCAGAAGAAAAACAACAGGAATGTTTATGGTCATGTTTTTTTAATTACCATAAATGAATGCGAGAGAAAAAGTGCTGAAATTGGTTTTTGTTTTTGAGAAAGTATTTACTTTGGCGAAAATAAGTGTAAAATAAAATCAGACTTGTTGAAATTCAAGTATTTTACTCATGAGTTCCTCTGAGCTTTCCAACAAATTTGGAAAATTGTGAAAATTTTGTTAATTAATTGGCAGTTTTATATGTATATCTCTATATGTATATATGCCATAAGAAAAAGTTTGCCTTCTAATAAAAAAAGAAGTGCATATGAAAAATTGTATTACACTTTAGTGCTCAGGGCAAGGAATGAAGGCAAACAATAAACAACCGAGACTGTGTATTGCCATCATTGGATGGAAGCTTTAAGCCTTTAGTAAGCATTTCGTATTTTCGTACATTACACAAGTTTTTAAGAATTCCTTTTAAACTTAGTCTTTCTCTCATAAGAGGATTTCTCAAGCATATACCTTTTCTGAATTGGGAGTCTTTAGTTGCGGTAACGAAGAATGTGATTCTGAGTCTATAGGTGAACCACAACCTAATAATGTCTTAAATGTACATATATCTTAAATTTTTCTATAGAAATTTTTTTTATAAAAAATTTTTATATAGAAATTTTTTTCATTAAAAATTTTTCTAATGAAAAGTTTTTGATAAAAAATTTTTCAATAGGGAATTTTTTTCTCAAAAATTTTTCTATAGAAAATTTTTTTATCAAACATTTTTCTATAGGAAATTTGTCTACTCCTGGCAATTTTGTTATTTAAAAAAATAAAAATTCGATAGAAAATTTTTTTATCAAAAATTTTTTGTAAAAAATTTTACCATTATCAAAAAATTTTCTATAGAAGATTTTTTATCTAAAATTTTTCTATGGAAAATTTTATATCAAAAATTTTAATATAGAAGACTTTTTTTATCAAAAATTTTTCTATGAAAAATTTTTTATCAAAAATTTTTTATAGAAAAATTTTTTTTTTCAAAACTTTTCTATAGAATATTCTTTTTCAATAATTTTTCTATGAAACATTTTTTCATGAACAATTTTTCTATAGAAATTTTTTTTTTCAAAAATTTTTCTATGTAAAATTTTTTTTATCAAAAAAGTTTCTGTATTTTTTCTAAAGAACATTTGTTTTTAGGAAAATTTTTTATTTAAGAAAATTTTTTCTATAGAAAATTTTCTATCAAGAATTTTTCTATAAAAAATTTTTTATCACGAATTTTTCTATAAAATTTTTTTTATCAAAAATTTTTCTATATAAAATTTTTTATCAAAAATTTTTCTATGGAAAATTTCTTATCAAACATTTTTCTATAGTAAATCTTTGTTATTAAAAATGTTTCTATGGAAAATTTTTTATTAAAGATTAAAGATTATCAAAAATTTTTCTATAGAAAATTTTTTATCAAAAATTTTTCTACAGTAAATCTATTTTATTAAAAATGTTTCTATGGAAAATTTTTTAATCAAAAATTTTTCTATAGAAAAATTTTTATTAAAGATTTTTCTATAGAAAATTTTTTATCAAAAATTTTCTATAGAAAATTTTTTTTATCAAAAATTTTTCTATAAAATTTTTTTGTCAATAATTTTTCTATAGCAAATATTTTCATCAAAAATTTTTTAAAGAAAATTTTTTTATGAAAAATTTTTTAATACAAAATTTTTTTATCAAAAATTTTTCTATAGAAGATTTACAAATTTTTTGACATAAAAATATTTTTATCGAAAATTTTTACAGAAAAAATATTTTTATCGAACAATTTTCTAAAGAAAAATATTTTTTTTTAATTATTGGATCTAAAATATCTAATAAAAATCTTAAATTTTTTAAAATTTAAATTTATTTCTATTTTGAAAAATATTTCCAATATTTACAAATGATTTCATGTACAATAAACAAGAGTTCAAAGAAAACTAATATATTTTTTTCAAATGATTTAAAATCTACTAGAAAATAGGGATAATCGCTTTATAGAAAGAAAAGTAAGCAATACTTTGAAATTAAAGATAACGAACTAGAATTTCTATGCATTTTCACCAAAATCTTTAATATAAATATTATTTTTAATTATGCTGCCACATTTTTCCGGTAAAAATTCAAACTAACTTTCGAAATAACTTCAGTAACAAATTTTAATACAATTCATTTGATTTATTCTCAAATTTACAACTTTTGCAAAAATTTCTCTGCATTTTAAATAAAATAAAAATATTTCATTTTTTAACCACAAACTCAATTTGTGATAAAATACCAAATGAAACTTTAGCCATAAAAAGCAAAAAGTAAAATTTTCTAAACAAGAAGAAATGCAGTTAAATAAAAGTAACTAAGAACTAAATAAGTAAAATAAAAAAAAAAAATAATATTTATTTCCAGAAACTTGAAATTATTAAAATTTATTACTTTTTATTAAAATAGTTACAAGTAATAAATGGAAATAAACTACTACTCGTATAACAATTAATAACAACAAATTGAATTCATTTATAAAAATTTTAAATAGAAAATATTTTTCTTGTAAAAAATAGAATATTTAAGACTTTGGTGTTAGCCAGGGACTGAGTTTGAATTTGTCTAGAGAATAGGGGAGTGTTGACAAGAATGTTTAATTTCCCTATTTCCGGTAAGAGTAAACAAATAATTATACCAAATAACAAATGATAATTGTGGCACAAACAAAAGGCCTAAAGAAAGAAGTAGAATCTTAGCTGGAATATAAAAAATTAACAAGTTTAGTTACAAAATTGTCTTTGTAGGCTTTTATTTAGAAAAACCAGAATTGTTGTTGAGTTTTGTATTGAAACAATGAAACAGTCACGTATTAACAGTTTGATATCGCCTCATACTCTAACGCTTTTGATGAGATCTCGTTAAGAATTCATTGTTATTTAGTTTTGTTTCGTTTTTTATAATAGAAGTATTTCCGAATTAAAATTGTGGTGACTGCCATTGATGACAGTCAAATAAAATAGACAAAGAAACAGGTCCTTTTCGTATTCTTATTTAATACTTAAATATTTCCCTGTCTTTTGCATTATTACTAAGGTAAAATGTTAAAACAAACAAAATGAAAACAGAAAATAAATGCTAATGTTTATGGCTAAACATGTCTCCAAGACCACCATCAAAGATATAGTAGCGCTTTGCCAATGAAGACCGCCCACAATGATGGATACATAAATAAGTCCCAAATACGTTTTCAATTCATGCTTATACGTGCATATTTCCTTGGCTTTCAAGTATGTGTACGATTCAGACACACAGACAGACACAGAAAAGCTTTTTTATGCATAAAGCGTTGAAAGCATTAAAATGTAAATTAATTTAAACGAAAACGACAAGTGTTTGTTTTCTAGTCAACAAAAACAATCGATAAGAAAGCGAAAGAACATGGAAAAAGGAAATGGAATAGACAAAATGAGACAATCAAAAAGGTCCCATCATAAAGTGAAACTACCCAACAACAATAAATGTAAAGACCGCTCCATTTTTAGAATCAGATAAGACGAAATAAAATAGTAGTAAAATATTGGTAACAACAAAATTTCGGTATTTTTTGCTTTTCGGTGCACAAAACAAATCTAAATCTATGAGAAAACATTACCCCTTGATTATCTTAGAGACAGCAGAAAAAAAAAAAACTTGTATATAAAACTGATATCACGACCAAGAGCTAAAGGAATCGTATGGACAGAGTGGACTACTATCTAGATAAATATCCTGATATGAAAATGTAATGAAACCAATAAACATAAAACCCAAAAACAAGAATGACAACAACAAAAACACAAAACCGGAAGACCAGGATTTTCTAAAATGTACAGCACCAGTAATACCCTAACACAAACATATCCTTGTCTTTCTCTTAGAGATATTTTGTTAAGATAAATGGGAAAGATACTTCCAAAATTGTAAACAATACATGAAAATGGTTCTAGTGTTTTTTTTTTTTTTTTTGATAAACTGATAAAAGTATTTAAACAAAAACAAAAAAAACATGAAGCAAAAATCAAAGAGATTTTTATTTAGGAGGTGTTTTCATCCTCAATTTCATCTTGATAATCGTTTTTTGAAGTGACAAAATAAGGCTGGGGTGGCAAAATTTCTAAGCCCATAGTGCAATTTATTTTGGCCCACTACATGTTGTTGTTACAAATTTTATCTGATAACTATTTTGTTTTTAAATTTGAGATTAAGTTAAGAAAGATTAAGTTAAATAAGCAACAGTTTCTAGTGAATTTGGCATGGAAACAGGCCGATGAGTTTAATAGGTTATAACAGCTGTCAGGATAGTGTTTTGAAATCTTCTAACTGTCATTCGCTCATAACAGGTCGAGACATTCATCGTGATGATTCACGAGATATTTAATGATAATTAAACATGTGGCACGCCCACCGCCTACTAACTTACTTTTTAGGTAATCAGGAATACATTAACTTTAATATAATTTTTTCGTTAATTTTAGGGAATTCTTTAGTATACAGACTTCCACTTTCTTTTTAGTAAACATGTATTAAATCAAGTAAGAAAGTGCAATAGTCGGTAATGCCCGACTATACTATACCCTAGAGTGGTTCGAAAAAAAAAGTTGAGTCAGTCACCACCTAGGATTAAAGATAATGTAAAAATAATTCTAAAAACATTTTTTTTATTTTTTTACCACGCCTACAAATACCGCCCTTTTTGTATTTTGTTAACTGTGTCGCCATCTTTAGTCATAAAATCATAAAACTTTATACATCGATGTTCAGGGCTCTGTAAGGGCTACATTTCTCTCTTTGATAGTTTTTTACAACCTCGTCAATTTCTAGTCATTACTTTTAAAAATTCGAGTCGTAGCCACCCTAATCAAATCGAGTAAAAATCTAGTTTTTAAAAGTTATGACTATAAATTGACGTCGTAGTAAAAAACTATCAAAGAGAGAAATGTAGCCCCTACAGAGCCGCGAACGCCGATATATAAAATGTTATGATCGGACATAAAATGGCGACACAGTGAACAAAATACTAAAAGGGCGGTATTTGTAGGCGTGGTAAAATAATAAAAAAAATATTTTTTATTATCTTTAATCCTAGGGGATAACCGACACATCTTTTTTTCTCTATGGAAGGCGAACCGCTCTACTATACCCTTCACCACTAAGGTAAAAGATGCTCTTTTTCCTATATAAAGACAAATATTGTCTAAATTTTGCTTTCATACTAACATTTTCTCAAAACTTATATATTTAAGCTGTTTACGTCATTTGGACTTATATAAGAGCTAGGGTCAAATGTGGACCAATTATCTCGAAATTCTGCAAATTGATTACAGTTTTTACAAATATTATGTATGCAAAAAATAAACTTATTATCTTCAGATTTACGACCGTTTGACTGATTTTTGTCTCACTTAGTGCGTTTTGGCAGAAGAGTTTGTATGGGAGCTATGGTCAAAGGTTTACCGATTTCTTGATTTTTGTAGCCAAAATATTAATTCGGGAAGTGGGATCTATGGGAGGTACTATAAATAATAGACCGATTTTGACGAATTTCAATAGCCATGGTCATACTATAAAAAAAAAAATTATCTGCGCCAAATTTCATCAAATTATTTTCAGAATTGCGACCTGTAGTTTGATTACATGGTTTACATGGGGGTCCAGCCAGACGGACGGAAGGACTGACATCGCTAGATTGACTCGGAAAGTGATTCTTAATCTATTGGTAAACTAAAAGGTAGGTTTAAGACAAATATTTCTTACCATCAAAAAGAATAGGGGTATATTGAGATTTTCGTTCCGTTTCTAATTTCCTTAATATTGGCTCAAAAACCAAATGGGTTATATATTCTGAATCCTTATGAAATTCTAAGACGATTCAGTGATGTCTGTCTGTTGAAAGCATGATAACGCCTAAAACAAAGGAGCTAGCTCACTGAAACTTAGTAAAAATATTCTTCATTTGTGGACAAACTTTTGTATTGAAATTGGGTAAAATCGGTTCATATTTGATCATAGCTCCCGTATAACCTCTTGTATTCTTATCGCTTATTTGCTAATAAATGACAAATTATAACAGTTATGATGATCAAATTTGGAATATAGAAGTTTCACATAAGCACTAGGCGGCATATTTCATCGAAATCGGTTAACATTTAAGCATAGCTCCCATACAAAACACTTGCGGAAACCTAAAATACACTTAAATGTCAATAAATGATAAACTGTACATGCTATGGCCACTAAATTAAGCACAAAAAAGTCTTATGTGAATACCAGCCAGTGTGTCTAATTTTGTTACAATCGGTTACCATTTGACGATAGCTCCCATATACAAAACTTAAGAAAACCCAAAAATTCAAAAGAAAAGAGGGTTTTTGTCCGTCTGTCCATCAGATAAAAGCGCGATAGCGGCTTAACGAAAAGAGCTAGAGGGACAAAATTCTACAAAAGTATTTCTGATATCTTGAAAAAGTTGTGAATTGAAAATATGCAAAATCGGTTCACATTTAGTTAGAGCTAACATATAACCCCGCCCAGGGACTCACGTTAATGCTGATAAATTGAATACAATTGTAATAGCTATGACGACAAAATTTAGAACAGAGAAGTCTTATGCAACTATTGGTCAGTATATCAAATTTTATAGGAATCAGTCCACATTTGTCTATAGCTTTTATATAAAAAACACTCCCGGAAACCTCTAAAATGCCTAAACGCCAGTTAAAAGCTATGGAATTATAGACTATGACAGCTATGACCACCAAATTTTGCAAAAATGAGGTTTATGTAAATATATAACCAGTGTATCGTATTTTGTGACAATCGGTCAACATTTGGCTATAGTTCTTATATTTACAATTAAAAAGATTTGGAGGTACATTCAGTATATTAAGATTGTACCAACGATGAATAAATGTGAAGTCCAGAGTTTATATACGGTGGGTGTATTAAAAACTCCTAACAAAATATATGGACCTGCCCTATTACTATCAGCGTGTTTGGCCTCACTACATATTAAGCACAACGAAAAGTATTGAACAGGTTATTAATGTAAAACTATACTTGGTTATGAGACTAAATTTTGTGCAAATTAATTATTAGAGAAATACTTTTAGTCCAAATATTTTACCATACTTTTAGTCCAAATATTTTACCAGCAATAAAAACAAGCGTAACCAATTTTTTCGAATTCGGTCCACATTTTGAAATAGCTGCACCCTCGTAGAGGTATGAGATACATTCTAAATTTTACATAACTGATGGTGGGTATATAAGATACGTCATAGCCGAATATAACACTTTTATTTATTTGTTTCTTACTGAAGGCTTTACCAATTTTATCAAAAATTTTGTAAAACTAAAAAAGAAAGCGATCGGATTTAAAACCATTACGATCGGAATGAATGACAAGCTTATATTAAAAATTCTTTATCCATTTTTATTTTAGTTACATCCAAATTAACATTTCATTAACACTTTTTTCTACTTAAATGGTTTCAATGCAACAGAATCTTTTTGTTCGCAACATACTTTAAGCATTTTTCACATTTACAAATTTAAAATCTATGTACGATATTATATATTTATTTGTATGTGTGTTAATATGTAAAACTGTCATACTTTAAGCCTTGTGACAGTGAATAATTAATTTCATCCATTAGTGCACATATTTATGCCATCAACCAGCAACAACAAAATTTCCCAAAGGACTATTAAAAATTACGAAAAAGCAAAAACAGAAAACAACAGCAACAGCAACAAAATACTATTTTAAACAAAATAAAAACTACTACCGGATGAATGAATAAACAAATGACAAAAATGTATATAAAAGTGTTGTTAACTGCATATATGTATGTAGATTATGTAAAGTTATACAATAAGGGTATAACCAAAATAATATATAGTTAGCTTATATTCAGTACCGACTATGAACCAAATAAAAAATTTTGAAGGAGTGCCGAAAAAGTGTTCAATATCTAAAATACTTTAATTGAAGTCAATATTTTTTCTACAATACATTTAAGCCAATAACTGCCTTAATAGATTTCTTCCATCTAATTTTTATTGCATGAGATGTTCTTTTATATAAGTTTTCAATAAAAAGTGTTTTCCAATAAAAAGTGTTTAAAAATAAAACGATATAATTTTCGAAAAATTTTACTCAGTTGAACGTTAAATAATTTAGAAAATGTTCAATTAAAAGTTAGACCCTAATATTTTTATTTACATATTTATATATTTTTTATACATGAATCATTTCATATTTTCAATTGCATTACAAACTACAACAACTAGAGATCTACAACAAAGACTTATCACTAGTCTCTGCATAATATTGGGAACAAAATTATTGAGAACTTTGTAAAAAAAAATGTCCGCCCATATAAAACCCTTACGGAAACCCATATAAGGTTCAAGAACTCGCCCAAAGTTAATCAAGTGGAATCATATCCCGAGGTCAATTATATATCAATATGATTATATAGGTATCTAATTATTGTTTAGTTAGATTAATCATAAACGAATCCACTTGGGTTAAACTTTTCTTAAATAAACGAATATATCTAATAAAATGCTCAAATATCATCATTTGCGAATCTTTCACAATGAAATATTTTATTTTATTACGTAGGGTGTATGCCAACACAAAACTCTTTTATACATTTATTTCTGCAATTTTGTATGATCTACGAGCGCTTCATACAAAAATGGCAAACATAAATCGTGGAATTTTTAAAATCAATCAAAAATTCCAATACCCCGAGAAATATATACAAACGCAGACAATTATACACTCACAGCAACTGACACAGACAGAACCTATATTCGTACGAATATATAAAATATGAACTGAAATATTTAGGAGGAAATGGCAGAATGGGACAGCAGGACTACACATAAACAAAAACAAGAAAGGAAATATTTATTTTTCGTTGGTTCGGTTGTGTTGTTAAGCCTTCTGTTAATAAATAATAGAAAATGCATTACAATACAAAGGATGGAAGGATGCAAAAAGCAGCAAATTCTAACTAAAACACACAAGCAAACATACATACACTCAACACTGCTGCACTTGTTAAGTAAAAAGCTTGTAGCTAAAAGTAAAGGAGAGTGAGTTAAATTGTCAGCCAAACGTTGGCTGGACAGTTAGTTAGTTGCCTGGTCGTTTATTGTCCAGAGCCAGTGAGTGCAGTGGTAATTTAAGACCCCCTGCCAATAAATTTTACGAGAAGCAATTTAGTAAAATTTTCAAACAACTGGCACTTTTTTTAACAGCTTTCAATCCCTCCATGCATTCATATATTTTTTAAAATGTCTATTTTTGTTGCGCTTACTTTACGTTCACGTCTCCATCAACTGACATATGCCAGCGTTTTATGTTGCATTTGAAAAGCGTCAAAATGACAAATCGATGCAACGCCAATATATTTTAAATATGTCTGAAGCACACATTGCAGCATACAACCGCAAAAATTGTTCCTGCTACAACTACTCATACCACCTTGAACGTCAAACTAACAACAGTATTTACAGCAACAATGTAAACTCCCCAACAATTTGTTTTAGTGTTTGTGTATGGGTCTATGTTTGGGTTTTATGATTTTTAAATTTTCAATAGATTTGTTGTTAAATGATGTTTTTATTTTCAATCCTTTTTTTCCGTTTGAAGTTTATATTTTTGCTGTTGCTGATGTTGCATGCGATATTTGTTTTTGGTGCATCAACTTAACAAGAAGACAGACGTTGGCAACATTTCGACGGTCGAATGAGCAAATAGACACATGGTCGGACGGACGTGCATTGAGTTGGTTGCATAGACAAACAACAAATAACAGTGCATGTTTATTGTTGCAGTTGTTTGGTATTTTATTACTACAAAATTTTCAACACATTCATACATTGCACATACATATATTCATTTGTGTGTGTGTACTTGGATGTACATCTGTATGTGTCATGGAAATAGAAAACAAGAAAAGCAACAAAATTCAGAGCAGCAACATACAAAGCAACTATTTGGGAATTATAAAGTCAAAACAACAATTCAATACTCTTGCTCTTGTTGCAGCATAATTCCCCCCTCTATTTTGAGGGACGGTTGGGAAAGAGTAGACTTGTTTTAAATAAATATTTTCCCCAAATTGATTTTATAAAATTCCTCATGACTCCCTTTTTTCAAAATGAAAAATAGAAACAACAAAAACGACAGCAACAATGAATTGTTGTTTAGTTTATTGAAGGTTTGTTTGAGTATATAATGACTTTTAATCCTTTGGGGATCAGTGGAACAAAACCAAAAAGTAAAACAAATAAATAAATGTCAGAGTCTGAGAAATATATGTGTCAAAGAACATTTACAAATGGAAACAAAATAGGTTATTACTCAAGTTTGTAAAAATATATTTATACGTTTGGGGGGAAACAGTAATTTTGGTGATTTTATTGGAAAAGTAAAAAAGACAAGTTGCAGCAACATTTGCTTGTAAGTGTCAGATTTAATTTGATTTTAATCAAACAAATTGTTTTTCATTTATATTTTTTCAAACGGATGTAAAATTTTCAGGGTTTGTCTCCCTAAAACTTCTTTATAAAACCAGGTCTTTTGACATTGAGACTTTGATCACATTCGATTCATTATTTAAGGTAAGTCAACTTGAATCGAGCCATAGATAAATTTTTTATAAAAAAATTTTTCTGTAGAAAAATTTTTGACGAAAAAATTTTCTACAGAAAAATTTTTGATAAAAAAAATTTTCTATAGAAAAACTTTTGATAAAAAATTTTCTATAGAAAATTTTTGATAAAAAATTTTCTTTAGCAAAATTTTTATAAAAAATTTTCCATAGACAAATTTTTGATAAAAAAATTTTCTATAGAAAAATTTTTGATAAAAAAATTTTCTATAAAATTTTTGATAAAAAAAATTTTCTATAAAAATGTTTGATAAAAAAAATTTCTTTAGAAAAATTTTTGATAAAAATATTTTCTATTGAAAAATTTTTGATAAAAAAATGTCAAATTTTTGCAAGAAAATTTTCTATAGAAAAAATTTTTCTGTAGAAAATTTTTTTTTTTCAAAAATTTTTCTATAGAAAATTTTTTTATCAAAAATTTTTCTATAGAAAAATTGTTCACCAAAAATTTTCTACAGAAAAATTTTTGATAAAAAAATTTTCTTCAGAAAAATTTTTGATAAAAAAATTTTCTACAGAAAAATTTTTGATCAAAAAATTTTCTATAGAAAAATTTTTGATAAAAAATTTTCTATAGAAAAATTTTTATAAAAAATTTTCCATAGACAAATTTTTGGTAAAAAATTATCTATTGAAAAATTTTTGATAAAAAAATGTTCTATAGTCAAATTTTGTAAGAAAATTTTCTACAGAAAAATTTTTGTTAAAAAAATTTCTATAGAAAAATTTGTAATAAAAAATTTTCCATAGAAAAATTTTCTAAAGAGAAATTTTTGATAAAAAATTTTGCACAGAAAAATTTTTGATAAAAACAATTTTCCATAGAAAAAATTTTGATAAAAAATTTTCTATAGAAAAATTTTTAATAAAAAATTTTCTATAGACAAATTTTTGATAAAAAATTTTCTATACGTGAATAGATGCGATAAAACTTATAATGGTTAAAATCTTAACTAACAGCTTAAATAAGTTCCCAACTAAAATATATTAACTCAGAAAGGGTTAACTAATTTTGATTTTTTTGTTAATCATTCAAATTAATAAACTTTCAATTGTTCAATATTTTAAGTAAAAAATTATTTTTAAACCAAACAAATTCTGTTTATTCGCATATTATAACTCATGGCTCTGAAAAGCGATTTTATGACGCTTAAAAAAAGTTCATACAATTTGAAGTATAAATAGAAAACAAGAAAAAATTTAATTTGCAAAATATGAAATCAGATTCAATTTTTATAGGTTTTTATATTGAAAGAATGTCATTGGGAGAGGGTTTGGCGGAGTGAGTTTAACTGAACTAAATTGCAATTGCATTTGGTTTTCGTTGTCATTGAGTTTTTTGTTGTTACTGCTGCAGCTTCTGTTATTCTGTAATTGCTATTGTGGCTGCAGTTTTTTCCGAAATTCTGGCAACATCATATTTGTATGCATGAAAATGTGTGAGTTTAGCTAAAAGCCAAAATGCATTGAATGTATGCGAGTATATGTGTATTTTCAGCAAAAATGTTACAAAGAGAAATCAAAAGTTGTACCAAAAGTGGCAATAAACTCGAACATGTAGCATGTTGTTGTGGCATATGCAATGAAGTTTTTTTCATTTTTGTTTTTGGAAAAAATACTCTTAGTTACCAAAGTAAGAATGTATGTTAATGTATGTGAAAGGATTCATACACCAATACATTTGCAGGCTGTTGACTCACTTGGCTAAAAAACTTGATGGAAAAAAGCAAAAATAAAATTATTTCAAGATGTGTTACACAAACTGAAAAAATAAAAATGAAATGCGAATAAGCTCTTGTTTCCTTTTTGGATTTTTTTTTTAATTTTTTTATTATTGAAAAATAGAGGCATTGTGGTTGAATTTGTGGTACCAATATTGTAGCATGTTTTCATTTTGCGGTAACAAATTTTTTGACATATCATAAAAATACAGACTTTCTCATTCTGTAGCTGTTGATACTCAATACATATATACCCTTATATGCTGTTAGTATTCCGTTTTTGCTTAAAATATGGTTAAAATTATGAAAAATGTTTAAACTGATAGCGGCCAAAAAATGTGTTGTTCTTTTCATTGAACATATGGAATTTTGCAGATATCAACCCTGAAAGTTTATAAATGGTTTTATACAAACAATATACTACTGCGTTTTTATTCATTGAATTCATATACCAAATCTGACGAACTCTATACATTTTTATACATAATATAAAGCATACGAGTAATAGTTACTTTTATACATACATATTTATAAATAATGTTTTACTATTCTCTATTTTCTATTTTTCAAAGGGGAAAGTTTATGCTTTAAAATAAATAAAAAAAAATAAAAATTATGACTTTATCTTGTTGTGAAATTTTTATCAATCAATCTGCACCAAAATAAAATAAAGAAAATATAAACGACTTGTATAAACAAATATCTCTCAAGTACAAAATTTTGAGTATCTGTTATTTACTTTAGAGTACGTCCAAAAAAATCTTGGCCCAACTCCCATTTTGTGCCTTTTAAAAGAACCCTAATTTGTTTTTGTTAGAAATAGAAAAAGTATAAAAAACAGACACTTTGAAAATTGAAGAAGGTCCTGGCAATCCATCATTTTAATGATATTAAACACAAGCTTTAGGCCTTAATATTAAAGAACTAACACACTTACTCTAAAAGCTATAGATTCACACTTACAAATAGAAACACACACAGAGGTTTTAAGCCAAAAATAACCATGTAAACAACCCCTTACAATATGCTTCAGAAAAACTAAGTATAACGACCTGCCAAATTCATATGCAAAGTATGAAGAAACAACAATTTTTCTTAAGAGATTTTTCCATAATATTTTTCAAAGATTTTCTTTTTACTCGTGTTATTTGTGTTTTTTTATTATTTTTTATTATAATAATGGTTTATATTGTGCAAATTTTTTTATGTTTAAAGATTTTATCGAAGATTTCATTTTTGTCTAACCCTTTTTGCGCTTAATTAAGATTAATTTGAAAAATATTTTGAAATATTTTACATACTTAGATACGAACAATCTAAAATGAAATGAAAGCAGAAACACTCTATAAACAATTTACAGGAGCAGCAACAACAACAACAACATTTTTTGAAATCTTAAGTCTATTTTGGCCTTTGGATAATATTATCTTTGGCGCCAAAGTATTTCATTAAGCCTCTGGGGGGTAAAGAAATAAAAAATTAACTTTATCATTTTACGAAACATTTACAGGCGATGGCAAAATAAAATGGAAAGGATGAAAATAAATAAATAAAGATAATTGGAAAAGTATTCTAAAAATACTTGTAAAATATCATCAATAAATATCCTTTATAAAAAACCTTTTAGGTTTTTCTGAAACATCTTCCTGGACTTAACTTTTTCTAAGAGTTTTGTTTTAGATTCGGACCAATTTACTGTACCGATTAATTGTAGTCCGTTCGTTTTGTATTATTCCCCAAGAATAGTTTTTAATGGATAGCAACAATTTTTTTTAATAATCGATGCAAATTTGATAATATCTTCCATAAGACAGCAATGTTTGACACCCTAATGACCTATTCCTATTCTAGATGCCATCACTGTTACCAAAAAGCATGTAAAATAAAGATAGATGTATGATGTCTATGACTTTTCTCTGTAGTTGGCAAGCTTGACGTTATGCAAATTTATCGAATACACAAAACCAACTTAGACAAGAAATTTCGGTTGCTCCTGAAGACATAAAAATTATCTCTTGCAAAACTGAAGACAAAAAATAAGAAAAATTAAAGAAATTTTTGTAAAACTGACAAAAACACTTCAAATCTTAAAAACTTGGAAATGTTCTAATATTTTCCACAACACTTTTTTCATGCAATACAAGCACTAAACAAACATTTACAGGGAGAAAAAGGAAAAAAACTTAAAATTTACAAAAAATAAATAAACGGAAAGGCTGGGAAAAAGCAAAGTTGATGATGCCAGCGGCTAAACATACCTATGAGACATTTTAATAGTCCTTTATTTCGTAAAATTATCCTACAACAATAAAAACAAAGCAGCAGCAGCAGAAAAAATAAAATTATAAACGGAAAGGAAAACAGGAAATTTTGATAATGCAGCTAAAAGTTGCTCAAGAAATAAACAAACGGAAAGGAAGAAAAAAAAGAAAAGCTTGTGAGTATTAAGGAAAAAAGCAGCTTAATTGAACCCAAAAGCATTATAAGACAAAAAATAAAAAATACTAAAGTGTTAGAATGAAAATTTTGTTTGTAAAAGAAACAGGTTAGAAAAATCATTTGAGATTGTAAAAAGCTACATTTAATTATTTATGATTATTATTTTTCAAAAAATAAAACCTTAACGGTCCAATAAAACAGAATTAAAAAAAATTTCAAGAATTAATTAGAAAGTTTAAAAATAAAAATGATGCCAAGATAATTAAAGAGCCGTTCGTACATATTCAATTTAAGCAACAATTTTATTTAAAACCTAGAGATAAATTTGCAAAAGTAAGACAAAATTAAGAATAAATTAGAAATAATGTTACAAAAATAGAAACGGAAACAGACATAGCTATTACCAGCTAAAACAGCATAAAAGTTTGTTTTTAAAGAAAGACATCAAATAAATTACTTGAAAAATAATTGTTAACTCATTTGGAAAATTACGAAAATTCTACACAAAAATTTGTTGTTTGTAACTTCTTAAACACTTTCTCTCAAACATTCATATAACAATGATAAAAGCTTCCTAATCACTTATGCTTCAACATAGAGCTACCAAGCAACCACCCACTTACAGGAATATTCAAACTAATAGATGGACTCTTAAGCCATTAGACAGTTACATTCAACTAAAATAGTACATACCAACATCCAGTGAAAGCTAGACCGACAAACAAATACAAATACGACAACAGACACAAGTTCATACAATGAAATTTTTAGTTCCTAAACTTTTATTGAGCTGTACAAAGGCAAAATTTACTAACTTGACCACCAGCACTACCTTCCTTACCAAAGTTCAGTTCCATCGAACTTTTATTGTCTACATAGTTTCACTTACAACCAAGCTTCGTTTTACCATTTCGGTTAAAGCTTTAGTAAATGTAAAATTTCTTTTGAATATTCATTAAAGTCGTAGGTGTTGACAAAAACTAAAGAATCTTAACAATTAACTTTGTAGCCCATCATTAATGTTGGGGTCATAAAAGATATTTATACTTATTGTTGATATTTATTCATTTGGAAGTCCACAAGCTCTGCCTAAGAAGAGTAGCAAAAATAACTTTTAAGACCATCCTACAGGTCAGCATTTTTAGAATATTTTAGTATAATTTAATATTTAATCAAGAATTAATCCAATTAGAATTTGCGATACATTTAGTGGAAAAGGGGCTAGATATTGTTGGAAATGATAGAAATGTTTTTTATTAGAAAGGGCTCGCTTAACAGGGAGCGGTTTGAATATAAATATTAATGGGAATCTCTATTAATTAAATGTACTAAAATATTTAATATTGCTAGTGAAATTTCATAAGAAAACATATATTTAGCAACAAGTTTTCCTAAATAAAAAAATGTTAAGCAACAAGTTTTTAGCAACAAGTTCCCTATAGAAAAACTTGATCAACAACATGTTCTTCTTAAAAAAAATACTTCAGCAACAACATTTTTGGTAGTAAACTTGTATATAGAAGAACTTATTGAGCAACAAGTTTTCCCATAACAAAAAATTGTTTAGCAACAAGTTTTCAGCCACAAGTTCTCACTAGAAAAAGTTGTTCAACAACAAGTGCTCCATAAGAAAAACTTCAGCAACACAATATTCTGTAGAAAACTTGTATATAGAAGAACTTATTAAGCATCAAGTTTTCCCAAAACAAAACTTTTTAAGAAAAAAGCTTTCCCGTAGAACGTTTGTACGTATACTAGTTTTTCTATAAAAAAAAAAAACTAATTAAAAAAAAAGTTTTTCTTTAGAAAATCTCGTTTATCAGAAAGTTTTTAGAAATAAACTTTCCTGGTTTATTAAAATTTAGAAAAAAATGTTTCTTTGGATATCGGTTTAATGTAAGCCAATCACTGTTAAAACATTCTTTCGAGGAACTTAAAATTTTAAATCAATATTTCTGTGGAAATATGGCAAAATAGTTTAAGTCGAAAATTGAAGTTTTGAGATATCATAAATTTTATGTATTTTTTTTTTCTGTTTGTTTTCTGCGAATAATTTATGAATTAACATATTGGTAACATATTTATAAGAGCAGAAGGATGAATATTAAAAAAAAATATTGTTAAATTCGGGAGATTTTACGTTTTTTCTACTTAAGCTCTTTTTTGAAACTGAAATTTGCGTTGAACTGGAACTTAAGTAATTCTAAGCTGTTCTGTTTAAATAAAAATTATATATTGTGTAGTTTTGTGTAAACATAAGTTGTTTGAAAATAATGACTTTATTTTTTCAAGGTCAACATTTATACAGCTTAAGTGAAGTTAAGCGAAATCGTTATATAATGAAAGAAAAATCTGAATATGTACACAAAAATATGTGTACATAAGTTGTTTTGATCAATGCATCATTGATTTAAAACTTAAGTTAAAAAGTAAACGTACATAACATTGATAAAAAGCCTAATTTTTTAAAACGGACTAAACACATTTAAGCGCCTTTGCTTCAGAAATGCAATAAACGCCTTAACATAATTCTCTCTTATGTCGACATAAGATACTCTTCCATATTGCCATGGGCTTATACCCTTATTAAAGGGTATTATAAGTTTATGCTGATGTATGTAACGCATAGAAATATTTGTCTTAGCCCCTTTTAGTATACTAATAGACTTAGAATCACTTTCTGAGTCGATTTAGCGATGGCAGTCCGTTCGTTTGGCTGGACGGCTGGACCCCCAAGTAAACCATGTAATCAAAGTACAGGACGCAGTTCTAAAGATAATTTGCACAGATTATTTTTGATAGTTGGACCATGCCTATTGAAATTCATCAATCGGTTCATTACTTATGGCACCTCCCATAGGCCCCACTTCCCGGAATTGATATTTTGGCCAAAAATATGAATATTTTCCATGAAACACTGCTTAAACCAAAATCACTGTACCAAATTTCGTTGAAATCAGTTCATATTTGACTATAGCTCTAATACAAAATCTAAACGAGACAAAAACCTCTAAAACGCTCATAAATCTGAAGATAATGACAATTTTGAGATTTTTTTTGCCTACATTATTTTTGTTAAAACTGTAATCAATTTTCTAAATTTCGAGATAATCGGTCTACATTTGACCCTAGCTCTTATATAAGTCCAAATGACGAAAATAATAGTTTTGAGAAAATCTTTGTATGATGACAAAATTTACCAAATATTTGTCTTTATATACGAAAAAGTATACCGTTGACCTTAATGGTGAAGGGTATTATATGGTCGGTCTTGACCGACTATAGAACTTTCTTACTTGTTTTTCCATATATACATTTCAACCCTTTGATTGTTGTGTATTTTAAGAAGATCAAAAGCTAATAAATTAATTTTGATACTAAAAATACAGACTAATTAATTATAATATTTAAATGTAAATTTGTTATATACTAAAATATTTTCAGTTGCATTTGTTTTCTTAAGAAAAACTTTTGAAGTCCCTTTTATTCTTAAAACAGACAGAAACAAATGTTTATATAATTTAAAGTTTTTCCCCAGAGTATCCTTTATAAATAATATTACTTACGAGTTCATTTAATTTACATACGACTCTATAAAATTTATACATAAATATTGAAATAAACCCACACATACACACCAAAAAGAGATTTTAAGCAGAAAAAGAAAACTGAAATCTCATTCAATTAATTAATTATTGAATTGGTTAAATAATTATGCAGCAACTGGAGAGACAGACGGACAGATAGACCGACAGACACTTGCGCGTGCCAGTGTTTCAAACTTTATTACAACATCCGTTTGTTTGTACGTTTTATGTATTTCTTTCTTAACAAAAATAAAGTACCAATACCTTCCTTCACTGTCAAAAGAATTTTATTGGCCTTAAGATTAAGCATAAAGATAAAGTGTGGAGCAGAACTTTTTGGGATCTAGAATTCTTCATCTACATTAAAGTTATTTATATTGTAGAATTTTTAATTTCTGGTTGGGCTTAGTTCTTTGAAAAATTACTAAAATTATCTAGATTAAATTTTTGTTTTCCAATGGGAATTTTCTAAAACTTACCGGAAATTATAAGATCATGGGTTTACTTGTCTTATTATTTAATAAGATTATTTTCAAGCCTAATTTGTCATGTTAAGCACAAAATCTTCAGAAAACGTGATTGATTTTTTTATATCATATAAAAAACTTTGTTCTGAAGAATTTAAGATAAATTTTGAACTTTTGGAACATGGAAATATTTACCATATCGGATGTGTTTAAAAAAGGAGTAAACTTTATTTGAGTAAAATTAATTGTTGGGTCAAGTGATTATAAAGAAATTACTTAGAAGCCATTAAAAGAACAAAAATTCAGGTTCGACTTAATCTTAAAGTGTAGCTTATAGCAAACACAGT
The DNA here is from genome assembly GCA_933228675.1 of Stomorhina lunata. Taxonomy (NCBI): domain Eukaryota; kingdom Metazoa; phylum Arthropoda; class Insecta; order Diptera; family Rhiniidae; genus Stomorhina; species Stomorhina lunata. The sequence continues at coordinate 128,626,362 of OW121742.1, read as the reverse complement.
AATTTATATTAAAGTTAATAGCAAATTAAATCTTAAATGAAAAAAAAAACTAAAAATCTTAATTTAACGAGAAAATCAAGTTAAGAGTTTTTGGTGTAAAAATTAAAAAAATCAATTTTTGGTATGAAGAATCCCAGGATGTCGTTATTTTGGCTCCATCTATCATAGTTAATGAGAAAATCGAGTTTAAAGTTAAAAAAAAAAAACACTTTTAAATTAATTTTGGTATGAAAATTGAGTGATTAAAAGTTTTCATTATTTTGGCTCTATCTATCATAATTAACGAGAAAATCGAGTTTAAAGTTTTTTCTATAAAAATTGCAAACAAAAAAGTTCAAAAAGAAAGATTATTTGCATTTGATCTCGATCTTATTAATAAATAAATGTAACAGACAATTTATTGATAAAAGCCAAAAAATGTTTGTGGGATAACCAATTCCTCGAAGCGTTTCTATGGTTAGTTAGGCCATCTCTTCAACCATCGAAACGAGTCGAAGAATTGGTTATTGCACATAAATTTTTTGACTTTTATCAATAAATTGTCTGTTAGTAACAGATCTAGATCAAATGCAAATAATCTTTCTTTTTGAATAATATTTGCATCTCGACAATTTTGTAATTTTTTGATAATTTCAAAATACCAAATTTTTGGTATGAAATAGCTTAAATAGATAAGTCTTGAGAAAATGTATGTATATGTCATCATACAATTTAGCAAATACTTGTCTTTATATACGAAAAAGAACACCATTTACCCTAATGGTCAAGGGTATCGCTTGATCGGGCTTGACCGACTATAGCTTGCTTTTGTAAAAGATTTTAGTTTCTGAAAAAGTGTTATTTGTTTTTATCTGAAATAAGATCAAAAGTTATTAACTTTAGCACAAAATTTAAGTAAGTCTTCTTAATATTTTACTCACTTTTTCTAGCAATTATTAAGAACCAAATTTTAACAATAATTTAAAGTAATGTCTAGGAAAATATTGTCTTAATAATTATTACTACATAGTTCTTCTTTTTAAATAACCTAATATTTTGTAAATATTGTCTGTCCTTACGGCAACATCTATGTGTTGCGTTTATAGCTCTCTCATGCAAATGCCCGATTCCCAAAACAATGCTGAAATAATGTTTCAACAACAGTATCTAAAATTTATAAAACAACATTTTTCTTTAGATTTTACTTTACATTTTTAAGATAACTCTTAATTTATAAACTAATTACTTTATACTCTATAGTCCTCAGAGCAAACATGTAAATAGACGGACGGACAGACAGACACAGGACTAGCGCAGCGAAGAGTTCCAGCGATACATATCCACTATTAACAACCAACAACAAACATTACAAACATTTCTGTCAGTGTTTATTACAACTCCCTTTATTTGGAAAATTTCGTTAGTTATATTTATTATTAACTTCATACATATTCATACAATATATTAACAGACAAACGGAGTGTTTATAAATGTCGTGCTCTTAACGCAATTTTACAACACCAACGCCACTCAGTCATTCATTCGTTCATTCATTCACTCCTGCCAACCAGCAGGAGGAAAAGTCACAGTAGACGCAACTTCACCAGATACTACTAGTGGCATAAGGGATTTTCCAGACATTACGTCTGCTGTTTATTGCTAATAGCCTTTGTTTAACATTACTCCAACGTTTTCATTTTCATATCATAAGAAGTTGTCTTTAATATTTATATATATATAAAAGTCTGTATGTAAGTATGTATATATTTCTATCCTTTTTACATATAAAGCTTGGCTGTAACTCTTAAATTGTAATAAAACTAAAATACATATCCTTGCTACTTGTTTATAGGAGATACCCAGAAAGGATATAAGTATATAGACAAATACTATTAAATGAACTGAGACACCACCAACGTTTCCAAAATTAAGAGCAGCCAAATTTAACGCCAAATATCTCTCAATTATTTATATGTTTAATTAAAACTTTCTTAATAATAGCAATAGACTAATTAAAAGGTAATGGAAAACAAAAACTTACTGTTATTTAACAAATTTGCCTTGATTTCGAATACCAAATAGTTTTATTAAAAAACATTAAAAAATAGTTTATTATTAATTTCAGTAACTTCTTTCAGAGCTTAGATGAAAAGTTAATTTATGAAACTGAGGCTTATTTCTAGGCTACAGAGAAATCTTGCTATAAAACTTGTATCAAAAGTGCGAATAATCGTTAAAATCGTTGTTTCTTTTATTAAAATCATATTTTATCAAAAAAAGATATATATTTTTATATGCGAACTTTACAGCCCAACTGTTACAATATCCCTATATAAAACAAATCCCCTAATATTTCTTTAAATTTTTTATTAAATCTCATTTATTACTTATCCCTTTTTTTTCCTATTATTGTATATGTAGAAATTTTCATATGTAGGGTCATGGGTTTCTCGAAAGTCTTATACATACAAACATAAAAATAGTTATAACACACCATATAAAGATGTGTAAAAGCTTATTTCCTCATAACGGTTTATTGTATTCTGTAATGTGGCTGGAAGCCTGCAATGCTGCTTTGAATGCCACCACATTTTACTGACATTATGACTTTCCACGATGATATTTGTAGTTTATTGTCTTAAAAAGCAACAAAACTTTAGTATACAGAATTATAATAATGTGACCAACCGAGGCAATGTAATAATTTGGAAGTATAATACCTATAAGTAGAGACATGGATTATATTTACTATTAGGCAAACACAATCCTTTCAATAAACTGTTAATATTATTATTAGTAGTAGATATGTTCTAATATTACTATTTGTTTATTTAGTTCGTTGATATTAAAATTAAGTAACATTGATCCAACACTTATATCCTATTTATAAGCCCCTATAAATTTTTAAATAAAGTAACCTATACTCGTGACAGCAGTTATCGGATTACTGGTTTCCCTTGGATTAGATTTTGATAATATTAAATATTATATGGTACTAATATTGCGATAAGGGAAAAATTAATATTCATAAATATTTCTAAAGATAAAAAAATTTAACATCAGATTTATATGCAAACCTGCTAACTTCCTTTCAGCAAAATTTTGCACAAAAGTAAATAATATCAAAATCCTATTCATAACAACAAAATATAGAATTCGAGAGATCAATGAAATATTATCTCAAATAGAGTTTCCAGTGGAAACTTTCCACTACCAAATTTGTTTATTACCAAAGGTTGGCACAAAGGGAAGAGAACAAAAAAATTGTCAGCAGAGTTGCCATTTTTTATACTTTTAATAAAAATATTTAGTTTTTTCAATGTGTAGTTCTGATGTTTTAAAAATAAAAAGTTTTCTACTCAATTTTTTTTTTATCAAAAATTTTACTATAGAAAATTTTTTTATCAAAAATTTTTTTACTCAATTTTTATTATTAAAAATTTTAATATTGAAAATTTTTGTATCAACAATTTTTTTACAGAAATTTTTTTATCATAAATTTTTGAATAGAACATTTTTTTTATGAAAAAAAATTTTGTATAGAAATTTTTTAAAAAAAATTTTTCAATAATAATTTTTTTTTATCAAAAATTGATCTTAAAAATTTTTCTATATAAAATTTTTTGTCAAAAATTTATCTATAGAAAAGTTTTTTTATCAAACATTTTTATATAGAAAATTTTTTTATCAAAAATTTTTGTAAAGAGAATTTTTGTATAGAATTTTTTTTTTAATTTTTTTATCAAAAATTTTTCTATAGAAAATGTTTTATCAAAAATTTTTTTTTGAAAAAATTTTTCAATAGAAAATTTTTTTATCGAAAATTTTTCTATAGAAAGATTTTGATTGAGAAAATTGTTTGATTTTTTTTTTTTTTAATTTTCACAGAAAAATATTTTTATCGACTTTGCTAACATCCAAATTTCAATTGAATGCTTTTAGTACTCATTTTTACTAGTCCTGATATTTACGAAAATTAAAAAAAAGTTTTCGGCTTCTGGTGGTATGGACTGCCAACGCCTGTTTATAGCCATAGTTTGACATAAATGTAATCTAACAATATTTTTGTGAGACAAGATATAAATAACAAAGAAAATCCTTATTCTTTGAAACTTTTGATTACAAAATGTTTCTATAGAAAATTTTTCTATAAAAAATTTTTGATAACAAAATTTTTGTACAGAAAATTTTTCGATAACAAAATTTTTGTACAGAAAATTTTTCGATAACAAAATTTTTTATAGCAAATTTTTCGAAAAAAATTTTTCGATAGCAAAATTTTTCTATAAAAATTTTTTAATTGCAAAATTTTTTATAAAAAACTTTTCGATAACAAAATTTTTCTATAAAAAAATTTTTCTATAAAAAAATTTTCGATACCAAAATTTTTCTATAAAAAATTTTTGGACATCAAAATTTTTCTATAGAAATTTTTTTTTCTATCGAAAAATTTTCTGTGGAAAATTTTTCGATAACAAAATTTCTTCATAGAAAATTTTCGATAACAAAATTTCTGTATAGAAAAATTTTTGATTAAAAAATTTTTCTATCAAAAATTTTTCGATAAAAAAATATGTCTATTAAAAATTTTTTGAGAACAAAATTTGTTTTTAGACAATATTTTGTTAACAAATTTTTCTATAAAAATTATTTCGACAACAACATTTTTCTATAGAAAATTTTTCGATAAAAATATAGGAAACAGAAGATGTTTGCGGGCAACACTCGTCATTTTCACTTAATGAGTTAATTAAAATTTCATTTAAATAATCCTTATTAACGAAACCTATACGACATTATACTATATTTTAGTTTCCCATTCACTAAGTCTTATCCAAAAATCTGGTCTCATTATTTTAAATAAATTATAGCAGAAAACAATATTTAGCTCAAATGGAGGAGCATTGGTAGCAGTCGTCGTAGTATCATCAGCAACACATCTAAAGCTTTGATGAGAACATTCATAACAATGTCAATGGTTCACATACTGCCAACATTAGTAACACCCAATACCGCCAGTCAACCAGGCAGCAACAGCAACAATAAAACTACTGCTATAACTAAAAGCAGCTACAACGACAGCTGTTGTTATTTGCAATTGCCGACGTTTTTGTGGCATTTTCTTGTTTCATTTTCCAACATTTTCTCCACATGCACAGACAAGCTTACACTGTACGAAAGAAATGTTTGCAATATTATGCTAACTCTGATGTTGCTGCTAGTAGAAATGTTGGTGGCAACGTGTGTAAAAATTGCAGGCAATAGATTTTATTGTTTAGATGGGTGTGTTTATTGCATTTTATTAGTATCTTTTCTTGGTTTTTGCACTACATTTTGTTGTTATTTTCATGCGAATGAACACAGCAGCAAAGTCCTCACTATAAAGGATAAAAAGGATGTTTCAAGTGGGTGTTGTAGGTGTTAAGGTTTTAATATAAATTCTATTTAGCGTTTGCTATTTTCCAGACACGCTCTTTCCTAAATATTTTATTGAAGCAATAGGGCAAAGAGTGGAGTATTCTGGTGCAGACAATGCTGCAGACCCAGTAAAAAAAGTCTGTGCAAAAAAAGTAAAAAAAAACTTTAGGAATTGTGACATGATATTTCTTTTAATTTAAATTATTCCTCTACTGCTGTTATTGTTTTTCTTTGTATTTGCATTGTTATTGCAAATGTAGTGGTGATATTTATTGTATTTGTTGTTGTTTGTATTAAAATGCAGCAGGAGCACTCGGTGTTTTCATACGTTCTTTCTTTCATCCATTCAATACATTTAAATTATGAAAATGCAAATATTGTAGTATTTTATTTTTTTTTTATTTATTATTTTGTGATGATTTTTCTCCAACAAAATATTCAATGTTTAATAAAACAGGGGGTGGTTGGTTGGTTTTTCAGAATAAATTTATTTAATATTTGCTAGAGATACGCATATACTCTTTATTATGGAAATGTACGAGTGAGTATGTATAAATTTAATATTTATTAGCCAACAAATGAAGCATATTTACAATTTGAAATAATATACCCTCGAGATTCAGAGTCTGGTAATAATGATATTAAATAATTTAATTAAATTAATTTGAACTTTCAAGGGTTTTTTCTTCTTTGCTTAAGTCTTTTTTGCTATAAACTGAGCTATTTTATTATTCAGCATAACAATAGTAATAATAACTTTAACTCCAAGTTCACTTTTTATTTAATTTTTTTCTGCAGTTTGTATATATTGAGTTTAAGATTTTGATGCTACTGATGGTGGTGGTCGAGTAGCTTAGACATGTGCTTCGTGCGACCAACCAACCCCCTAAAGGACTAGAAGAAAGGATGTTTATAGACTCTTTGGTAATAATAGAGTTTAGTTGTATGCGTCGTATGTAGAGTAAGTATTTGCTTTTAAGTTTAAATTCAACTTTTCAACTACCAAAAGGCTTTTTCCAAGGCCTTGAGGCATTAAAGAGCACTTGAGTATGTGCCATTTGTATACTAAATGCTACATACAAACATACTTTACTCATTGAAAGATGTAAGAATGAGGGTATTTATACGAGGGCTAGAAAAATACGTATTCAACTCTCGACATCAAGAATTATTGGAATATTTATCTTCAAAATATTAATTTTTACGTTTAAGATACAAGCATATTAAAATCGGGATTAAATACATATCGTCGTGCGGGAGTTTATGTGATCTATCCGCCATTTTACACATTTTGAGTTAATGATGCCACTTTAGGTTTTCGACCCTAAATTTTTAAAATCTGCAATCCGTTTTCGGCTATCTTGTTTTGTTCTAGATAATTCAAAACAGATTTTCTGTGTTATTATAAAATGTAAACTGCTGAGTCATTGTAAAACTGCTAAGTCATCCTAAAACTACTGAGTCATAATACAAATTCTAAGTCATCCTAAAATTACAGAGTTATCCTTAAACTTCCTACTCATTCCAAAACTACTGAGTCGTTCTAAAACTGCTGAGTAATCCTTAAATTGCTGAGACATCTTAAACTGCTGACTCACCCTCAAATTGCTGAGTCGTCCTTAAACTGAGTCGTACTAAAAGTGAGTCATCCTTAGACTGTTTTATCATTATAAACCGCTGAGTCATCTGAACTGTTAAGTCATTATAAACTGCTGACTTAACCTAAAACAGCTGAATCATCTAAAATAGCTGAATCATCTTAAACTGCAGACTCATCCTAAAACTGAGGAGTCATCCTAAACCTGCTGACTAATCCCAAATTTTATTCATCCCAAATTTAATTATACCATTCACCAAAATAGATGGATATATATACTATATTGGGTATGTGCTGATGTTTGTAACGCATAGAAATATTGGTCTGAGACCAACCTCTTAGTATACAATCGACTCAGAATAACTACCTAAGTTGTTTTTACGATGTCCGGCTGGCCGGATATGCATGTAAGCTTGTAATCAAACTACAGGTCGTAACTTCATAGATAATTTGATGAAATTTGGCACATACTTACGTTTTAGTACAAGAAAGATCCATATGCTTTTTGGGCAAAATAGGATTACTATCTCGGGTACCTCCCTTCCCGAAATAGAGTTTTTGACCTTTTACAGCCACAAATTTAGTTGTATTTTAATAATGTTCAGTATAAATATTGCTTATGGTAAACTTAATCAGTGAACCTAATTTTGTAGGAATCGACCCATATTTCATCATACCTCCCATACTAGACAAATTCACAAAAACGCTTATAAATCTGAAGAAAAATGCATTTTATTACTAAAACTTTGCGCAGCAAAATATTTTGTAAATATAAAAAAACAACCGAAGTTTGGTAACAGTCGATCCACAATTGATCCTAGCTCCCATATCAGGCCCTTAGCTGGAAATGACATTAATCTACTTAAATCTCGAAGTTTTGAAAAAACAGCACATAGTATATGTATGTATGTCTCTAAGACTTAAGGAAAACTTGTTAAATTTTGGTCCATATACAACTTTAGTATTGAAGGGTATCATATTGTCGGGCTTGACCGCCTATAGCTTTTCTTACTTGTTTTAATTACCTTTAATTATCATTTGCCTTACGAATTATCAATCTACCATCGTAGAATAATGCAAGTCGGAAATTGTTGTATTTCAAACTTAATAAAGTTGGAAAGCAGTCATGATTTTTTTCTTTTAATTTTGCTCATTCTTAACATTGCCGCTACTTGAATGTGTTTACTGTACATTAGGGTGACTCACTTTTCAAACACAATGCAGACCAGTAAAAATATGCACCAAAAATTTTCCAAAATTCAAAAACCGAAATAGTTTTTTTTACCGTGATCGAGGATCAAAATTTTCTAACAGATTAAAGTTATGTTTAGCTATTATAAGACTTTATTATAATTATAGTGGATTACACCGAGAAATAAGGAAATGACACACCTTAATTTATATATTTATATACTAGAAAAAATTCATAGAATAAAAAAATTTGTAAATGTGTTGTTTTTGCCTAGATCTAAATATATATATAGGTATATATATATGTATGTATTAAAAACGATGCGATTCCTTGTAAGAAGATTTTTTAAAGTCAGCAACATTGTAAACTAAATATGCCTGAACTTATTGTTGTTGCTGACACTTTTTGATATCATTGTTGACAATGACATACTCATTTTGATGGTTACTATTGTTAAGTACATACAGAACAGTAGTCACATCTTCAACAAGAGACAAGTTATACATAAGTAAAAATATAGTACACTCATATATTTTAATACAGAATTTTTAAATATCGTTGGATGATCTGTAAAATGTTCTATGTAAAGGTCTTAATGTGGTGTTGGTACAGCCTTTAATATTAAATTTCAACTTAAGGGTTTCATGCAAACATTTTTGTGATTTTTAAAAACAAATAAGTCATTTTGCAGTATAAACGACGATATATGAATGTAAGTAGGAAGAATCTAAAAATCGTTCTTTTATATATGTTTATAGGAATATAAACCAGAAACACAATGTTTCCCAGTGACAGTAATATCAAATAGCAGCAGCGAAATCATCATCTACTAACAATATATAGCAATTGCATGCTTGGATATGACAGAGGCAAGAAGAAAAACGAAGCCATCGTAGCAGCAACAATTCGAAGCATGTGCTTCCATTGTTTGTGTTTGATATTTAACGAGTCACTTAAAGAAGTTTAATGCCAAGTTATTATGTTATTAGTAAACATAACAAACTACTTTTAATTAAATGAACTAAGTTGCAGCAGCAACAATATACTCGTAATACCAAAAAAAAGAAACAACTAAAAAAAATATTAACAATAAGAAAAGTTTTCTCTTTGCTAACTCCAACTCTTTTTAAAAAGGACTCTCTAGTGCAAATATCCTGACCAGTAAGAAAATAAAAACAACCACATCAAACCAATTTTGTTGATTTTGTTTGTAGGGGAAATAGAAAGTTTTTCTTTTTCTTAGATTGTATTTGGAATATGCTATCGTATATTTTAACCAAATACTTACATACTTTTTCCTTCACTTCACTAGGGAAAATCATCAAAAAATATATATTGTTTTTTATCTTTCTGAACTCTGAACTCTAACTGTGATTGTATTGCTGTTTGAAGTAACCACTGGTGGTCTTTTTCCTTTGCTGTCTATCAAAGTGTTAAAATTATTAGACAATATTAAGTTTGGTAACAACATTCTCTATATAAACTTTTCTTCAAAATTCGATAAAAACTACTAACAAAGTTATGGCTGTTGATAAGAACAGAGCAGCAAACGAAAAAAAAAAACAAACACAGCAGCAACACTGAAAACAACAACAATAACAAAAAGTACTTTCGAAAAACAAATTAAAAAGATAAAAGTGAAAAACTTTTTGAAAAATATGAAATAAATTTGTTAAAGATAATTAAACAAGAAGAAGAGAAAGATAATATTTGCCAAATAAATATAAACAAAAAAATGCATGAGAAGTAATAATTCAAGCAGAGGAAATTCAAGTGAAGTTTTAAAGGGTTTCAAAGGACATTTGCAAAGAAAAGATATTAAATTTATAGTTTTTGTTAACAATATAAGTATCTTATATACCCACCATCAAGTTGTGTTAAATTTAGAAACATATCTCATATATCTACGAGGGTGCAGCTAATTCAAAATGTGGACCAAATTAAAAAAAAAAATGTTAAGGTAATTGGTATTGTTGTAAAATTTTTGGACTACATTTGGTTGCAGTAGCTTTATAGTTCAACATTTTAAAGTATATAATTGGTTTCCTTAGTATTTACTTTGAACAAAATTCGGTCTCATAACCAGGTGTAGTTTTATATTAATAAGTTGTTACATACTTTTTCTTGGGCTTAATATGTAGTTAGGATAATCATTTTGATAGGAATACGGCAGGTCCATATATTTTCTTAGGAGTTCCTAGTGTATTCATCGTATATAAGGTCTGGGCTGAACACTAATTGATAGCTATCTAATTTAGTATATATATTAATATATTGAATGCACCTCCAAATCTTTTTGATTGTAGATATAAAAAGTTGATGTTATATAAATAAGAACTATAGCCAAATCTTGACCGATTGTCTCAAAATTGTACATACTGGCTGGAATTTATATGAAGCTTATTAACGGAAAATTGAATAACCATAGCTGTCAGAGTTTAGCATTTATTAGCTTTTAACTGGCGTTTGTGGCTTTTTAGTATATTCCGGGAGTGGTCTTAATATAAAAGCTATGATCAACTATGGACCGAATCCTATAAAATTTGATATAATGACCAATAGTTGCATAAAACTTCTCTGTTCTAAATTAACTCGTCATAGCTATTACAATTGTATTCAATTTACCAGCATTAATGTATTCCCGGGGCAGGTTTACATGGGAGCTCTAATTAAATTTGAACCGATTTCGCCCATTTCTAGCACACAAAGTTTTCAAGATATCGAAAATACTTTGTAAAATTTTGTTCCTCTGGCTCTTTTTTAATGTGCTATCCTGCTTTCATTTGATGAAAAGGCGGACACGTGAGTTTTAATGTGGGAGATATGGTCAAATGGTGACTGATTGTGACAAAATTTTGCACACTAGCTGGCATTAAGGGGCAATAGCTGTCATAGTTTATAATTGAATAGCGTTTAACTGGCGTTTATGGCATTTTAGTGGTTTCTGGGAGTTTTTATATGAAAGCTATGGTCAAATTTGGACCGATTCCTATAAAATTGTATGTACTAAATATATACCAATAGTTGCATAAAACTTCACTGTTCTCAATTTAGTTGTCATAGCTTTTACATTTGTATTCATTTGATCACCTTTAATGTGATTCCCGGGGCGGGTTTATATGGGAGCTGTAACTAAGTGTGAACCGATTTCTCCCATTTTCAATACACAACTTTTTCAAGATATCGAAAATACTTTTGTAAAATTTTATATCTCTAGCTCTTTGGGTTAAGGCGCTAACGCGCTTTTATCTGACGGACAGACGGACATAAACCCCCATATCTTTTTGTATCTTTCTGTTTCAGTAAGTTTTTTATATGGGAGCTATGATCAAATGTAACAAAATTTGGTACACAGGCTAGGACTTCCTTGTGCTAAATGTGGAGGCCATTGCTAGTACATTTTATCATTTATGGGCATTTAGGTATATTTAAGGTGAAATTTGGGCTGTTTCCGTAGGTGTTTTTTATGGGAGCTATTTCGATAAAATTTTATATGCTGCTTATGAAAATCTTATGAAAAACTTCTATATACTAAAAAAACTGAACTGAAAAACTTCTATATACCAAATTGTATGATTATATCTGTTATAAAGCGATTATCCTAGACTAGGTTATATGGGAGCTATTATCAAATGTGAACCAATTTTATCCAATTTCAATACTAAAATTTTCCAAGAAATGAATATCTTTGCCAAATTTCAGTGACCTATCTCCTTTCGGTCAGGCGATATGGTGCTCTCAACAGACAGATAGACGGACAGACAGACGGACAAATAGATGGATTGACAGACAGACAGACAGGCAGACGAAATTTTATAGGGATTCAGAATATATTTTTTTTTTGAGCCAATATTAAAGAATTTACAAACGGAATGACAATCTCAATATACCCCCTATTCTCTTTGATGGTGGGTATAAAATAGCAATGAGGAAAAGTATAATACCTAAAAGGCTCGAGTGCCAAGTCCTTAATTTTAAATATTAAATATGTGTAACCCCTTTAAAAAATATTTCTTAAGAATCCCTTTTTTTGTATGTTAAATCATACCAACATACATATTATAGGAATTAAATCTATCCATTATGATTAATTGCTTTTTTAACTCAAAAGAAATCTCTCGAACATCCTTTCTTCCTAACTGGCTTTTTAACTTTTGTTGTAACCCGGTAATGAGGGCGTTTTTAGCTAATTAAGCTAATGCAAAGAAAGATGGCGGCGACTAGGTTTGCCTTGATTAAAAGATATTTTTTTTTTCTGATTTATTAGATCGCAAAGTAAATAATCTCAAAAGTAAAATCATAAATACCCTTTGCTTTGGTAAATGTTTATTTTGGTTTGAAACAAAAAATTAAAGGAAAAAACCCTCGAAAAAAGATACATTTCATAAGATAACCCCAATAAAAAAATGAAAGAAAAGACAAAACAAACTATAAATATTTATTTAATGAATCGTCTTGGCCTTTATAAAAAGAAAATTTGAAGGTTTTGACTTTTATTTAATCAACGTAAAAAGAAAATTAAAAAACAAAGTAATGAACGGAAATGACATCCTAATTGTAATGGAATCAAAAAACAAAATAAAATAGTTCTTCCTAAACATAAAGTTTTTAATATCCTTTTAACTCCTTCTAGGGCAAATTATACTATTGTTTCTTTATGCCAAATTGCCTTTGTTCAAATTTATTTTATATCAGGATGGCGGCATTAAGTTGATGACAATGATGGTGTTGATTGTGGTTTTTTCAAATTTCGGTAAAAGGAGGTGTTTGTTGTGGTATGTTCTTGTATTTGCTAGACATTTTCCTAAACTTGAAAAGCTTTTGTGCTAATATCAACAACAAACAATCAAACAAAACCAAAAAATTAAAAACTGAAACAAAGAATGATAAAAACTCAAATAAAACTACAACAAAGACTTTCTATTCTTTTTCGAGCAATTTTTTCTAAACGAATTTTAAAAAGGAAAAACCACAAACACCACAGACGAAACGGCAATTAAGTGACATTTTTCTTTTATTTAGGTATTTTTTCCCTAGTTTCGTTTTAAGTTTAAAAAAGGGATAAGATTCACAGGAAAGGATCTAGATTTATACTATAATTCTATTGACTTTTTTGTTGTTTCTTATTGTTTTCGTATTGTGTTTTTTTAATTTTTCTAAGAAGAACGTTTGAACAACATCACGCATTTATCGCATTTGTTTGTTTCTATAATTAAAAAACGTTTTTTCGCCACTTTGTCCTTCGTTTTGTACATTTTTTATTTAAGCTCCAACTGCTAAACAAAAAAAAAAAAAAACAACAAAATTGTTTTTTATTGTTCGTTTAGTGGGGATTTCAACTTTAGTCCTTTCTATTTTGCTTAAGTGCGACAATGATTGAGTATCCTTATTCCCTTTTTTGTCTTTGAGTTTTATTTGTTTTTCTTCTCTTACTCGTGGTCATTTGTTAAACAGACAAATTTTAATAAAGTCTAGAGTCTTGTCTTGTTTTTAAGAATGTGTAAAAATTATATTAAAAGTCTATATTAATCGTTATTGCTAATGTATTTCAGCTTAATTTCTCTTTCTTTGAACCGTATACTTGGCATTTACGTAGAATAGAATCAAAAAGGGTTTTAATACTTTGTTTATGTATTTTCTTCTTTGGATATTTTTTATTTTTAAACTTGGGGACACTTTAAGCCACCAAAATTACACTTGGCTACACACAACATTAAAAGGATTAAATACTAAAAAAAGGGTTTGTGTCCTTTAAGATTTTGCCCTTTTCTTTCTTGTGAAAACACCACAAGACAATAACAAATTTAAAAGGAGAAGTAAATGTTGTTGTCAAAAACATTTTTATTTAGCAAGTTGATGGCTTCTTGTTTATCAAGTGACAAGGTTAAATCTTTCTATTTACATTATTGCGGTAAAGGGTTAATTATGCCGGCCAAACATTTTTAGATCCCTTCAATATTTTAGGATTTATTTGAAAATTCTATCCATTTTATGAGGAGGTAAAGATAAGAAAGTTCTAATGAAAAGTTTTGTAGATATATTAAAAATAAATCTTAGGGATTAGACAATTTCTATAACTACAAGAAACTAGAACTAGGAAGTTTTAAAACTCTTTCTAAGTAATTTGTAATAAAACTATGTTTGACTGTCTATATTTCGAGTTAAGAGAGATGTTAGCGTTAAAAACGATGAAACTCTAAAAAATGTTTGTCTAATATCTATTAATGATATGTTTTCGAAATTTTTTATTAGCTAGGTCAATGAGACACACATAAGAAAAGCTATAGTCGGTCAAGCCAGACTATATGATACCCTTCACTATTAAGATCAAATATGGACCAACAATCTAAAAAGTTTTTTTTAAGTCTAAGAGACATACATACATATACTATGGGCTATTTTTTCAAAATTTCGAGTTTTAAGTAAATTTATGTCATTTCCGGCTAAGACCTGATATGGGAGCTGGGGTCAATTTTGGACCGATTTTCAAATTTCAGTTATTAGTTTATATCTACAAAATATTTATCTATAAAATATATAAAAGCGTTTTTATGCTTTTATGGGTATTTAAACTATTTTTGAGAATGTGTCTTGTATAGGAGGCATGGTCAAATATTGATCGATTCAAACAAAATTATTGATTAAGGTTATCATAAGCAATATTTTTGCTAAATATTATTAAAATAAAACTAAATTTGTGGCTGTAAGCTCTATTCGGGAAAGGCATCCCTATGGGAGGCACCCAAAATAGTGATCCGATTTTGTCCAAGAAGTATAGGGATTGTACTTGGACTAAATTATGAGCCTCTGCCAAATTTCATCAAATTATGATTAAAGCTGTGAATCGCTGTGGTATAGCAGGTTAGTCATCCGCCTAGCATACCAGAGGTCCCAAGTTCCATCCTCAGCCAGACTCACTTGAACATCAGAACAAACCCAATATACCCTTTTCAACTATGGTGGTAAAGGGCATAACAAATTGAACAACAATTTTAGAGATATTTATGAAGATATTTAAAATTTGAATAAAAAGGCTTCAAAAAATGCTCTGGTAATGTGGTACGCAACATACCCAGCTCAAATAACGTTACATCATAAAATAAAATTATAATTTAGATTTTGTTTGTAGTTTTTTGCATTCTTTTAGTATAAATCTCAGAATGACTTGCAAAACTAAAACCGATCTCTTGATATTCCGATAACACCAAACTATTCTAATATTTTCGCTATTCTTTAATTGTCAGTTTAGGAAAAAGTTACTTTACCATATTAAAAAGATCTTACTCTACAGATTTTATGTACTTAAGTAAAAATGTTAAATTAATGGGGTAATCGTGTTAGATCATGTTTTCTGTCTTCATAAAACTGAATTATAAAATTAAGTTGCTCTGAATGTTTTTAATACCTACATACTTATATATATTATATATTATATAATATTTTAAATATATTTTTAATAATTTATTTGTAATCTTTACCAAAGAACAAAAGTCCAATTGAATGTTTAGCCAATAATTCAATTGTATGTAATTAAATTTAAAATTCTAAGGAATTCACTATAATTTATTAAAATGTTTAGGTGTCTATAAATCTAATGACATTAATCTTTCAAAACATAAGAAAAACACTTCATAGATTTCTACGAACACTTACAAATACTTATAAAATTCTCAGAATCTCAAATTAAAATTAAATTTTCAATTATTTTTAAATGTGTCTTATCCTGTAGAGTTATAGGTTATAACTTACTTAAGGACAATTTCTCAGGAAACAATACTCTACAATAATTATAAATCAAATGACAGTTTCTTTAATCAAATGGAAAAAATGAAGAAAAACTACAGAAAAAAACCAAGAAAAATTGCAATTATTGTTTCTATTGTCACACATACAATACAAACAATTAACTCCCTATTTTTTATTTCTTGCAAGATCCTTTTGTTTGCTTTATTTAACAAAACCAGACATTATTTATTCTTTAAAGAAAAATCTTTAGAATATTTGTATGTATGTATGGATGGAAGGACGCTCTGGTGAGTGAATTGTTAACAAAAGAATAAAATGAAATATGTTTCTACAATTACTTTGACAAATATTTACAATGATCTTGAACAATCAAAGAATAGAAGAAAATGACAAAAACAAAAAATTACTTTACGAGCAAATATTTTTTCAGAAAACAAAACGCATGACTGGCGTTCTCCAATACGTTTTTTTTTTAATTTTTCGTTACTTTATTGGTTATAGTTTTCAAAGCAAACATCTTTAAATCTGTACACTCTTGTAGCAAAAGGATCAAACAACGCTAGGAACAGCAACCAATTTAAATTCAATTTGCCCCATTATTTTTGCCTATTGTATTTCAGCTAAAAGTAAAATAAAGAATAACATTCAGTCAAACAAATACTCTTGAATTTTAGTGAAAAAGGGATAAAAACTATTTTAAAGGAAAAAATCAAACAGAAAGTGTGTATGTGTAAGTGTAAACACCCAAACGATTTTAAAATACAATTGCAAAATAACACTAACAACAACAGCTGTATTAAGACAATAAAATTCCAGCCATTTCAGTTAAGAAACAACAGCAGCATCAGCCCAATTTGCTTGTGTTTTTTTTTTTTTTGTTTTAAACTGCAATTCAATAATATTTAGAACAAAATGAAATGAAGAAAAATAGAGGAAAGTATATACATATCTACTTATAATAGTATAAAAATCTGCAAACCAAGCCACTGCAAATCCTAGAAATACTTGCCGTAAGAGCCAAAACAAAGATAATAAGTAGAAATGAAAATGGGATTGCAATTTACAATAATGAAAGCAATAATAAAATGTCGTTAGCACATTGCAAACAGATACGCAGAAGAGTTAATAAATATAGCACACAGGAAAAAACATATAACTTGAAAAATTATTTATCAGAAGTAGGTAAAATTTTCCAATAAAACAATTTTATTATACAGGAGTGGCGTTTATATGAATGCCACGGTCAAATATGGAACGATTAATATAATATAAAATTTGAAATACTTAATACAAAATTTGATATACTGACCAATAGCAAACCTTTCTATTCTAAATTTATTCGACATAGCTATTGCAATTGAATTTATTTTATCAGCATTAATGTCATTCCAGGGGCGGGTATATATGGGTGCTCTATATAAATGTGTGAAATTTCGTCTCTCTAGCTCTTGTAGTTTAGGAGCTATCGCGTTTTCATTTGACGGACAGATGGGTTGAAATCCCTTTCTTTTTGGAATTTTGTGTTTCCGTAAGTTTCTTATATGGGAGCTATGGTCAAATGTTGACCGATTATGACAAAATTTTGCACACTGTCTGGCATTGATATAAGACTTTCTTGTGCTAAATTTAATGGCAATAGCTATTATAGCTTTATGTGCATTAAAGTGTATTTTAGGTGGAATTTAGGCTGTTTCCATACGTGTTTGTATGAGGGCTATGGCCGAATCTGAACCGATTTCGAAGAAATTTAATAACCTACCTAGTGCTTATGTAAAGCTTCTATATACCAGATTTCATCATCATAGCTGTTATAATTTTTCATTCATTAGCAAATAAACGATTAGCCTGGGCGAGGTTATACTGGGGCTATGGTCAAATGTGAACCGATTGTGTTCAATTTCAATACCAAAATATTTAAAAAAATAAAGAATGTCTTTACCAAGTTTCAGTGATCTAGCTCCTTTAGTTAAGTTATTACCGTGCTTTCAACAGACAGACAATCTTAATATATTCCCATTCTTTTTGATGGTGGGTATAAAAAAAGTATTAAAAGAAGGTTCTTATCTTTTGTGACAAGAAGTTATATTCAAATTTGAGGAAACGGACTACTATCTTATTGCTCTTATCTGTATATTTATCTGTCAGCCAAGTGAGTGCAAAATATATAGATATAGAAATAAGAAAACAAGACTTTAAACAGTTGACAACTATAAGTAAGCAGCAGCAGCTGTCACTTATTGCGGACTTGATATAAATGATACTCCTACTATTACAAATATGTATTCTACTCTCTACTCACGTAACTACACAAGGATAAATCCTTGCCTATGTATGTATACCTAGAAACTCATACATATAGAAAATCCCTAGAACAACCACTGGCACATCTTGTTAAGTAAAATTAAATCCTGCTTATGCAATTGTAAAGACAAAATGAGCCTTTAAGCCAAGATCATAAGAACAGAAGTCGAGTGTGGAACTCCAGCTGAGCAGCAGAAGAAATCAATACAATTGCACAATATAGTTCAAGACAAAGATACTTTATAAACCAATTGTTAAGAATGCACGCGTAGCCCCAGTAAAAAAGGTTAAATGGAAAAAGACTTAGAGAATGGTATTGTCTTTAAAGGACTTTTGTCTTATTTATATTAACCATTCTTTTGCAACAATAGGGATAATAGTTGACAGAAAATTGCATACTTTTGATTGTCTTCAAAAAATGCCTGCCTTTTTTTCAAATACTTAACGAAATCTAAAACTAATTCGATTTTAGAATTCGAAGGATTTAAGATTAAAGAAAATACGCTTAAAATTACTTAAACCTAAAAAAGAGGAGTTCTACCCAAATGTTTATACGATTTAAAAAAAAAACACTTTAGATTAGAGTAGTTAAGATTATATTAGACTGATATGAAGGCTTCAAATGTTTGACGTTAAAGTGAATGATTAAAATTTAATATGCATTTAACATTTAACTGTTTAAGCATTAATATGCTAAAACGAAAAATAGGTTAAACTTAAAAGCTGTTGTTTTGTCAAACACATTTTAAGCGACACATTATAATTTATATTAATACACATTAAGGATATTCAACTTCAACAAAAAATAGGAAAGCTAAATTTTGTCTTTTGCTCAGGCATAAAGCAAAAAAGGAAGTTAATATCCTTAAGTTATGTTATAATCGACATAAGGTTGTTAGCTTGACGTGTGCGAGTATTTAGGAAAGGGGGAAATTTGCTTAAGGAAGTTATGAAAATGTTACATAGTAACCGCACCCTAAGCTACCAAAATCTTGCATGTATTACCCAGACAGACATGGGCTTATGAACACATTTTTTTCATTAATATTTGCTATTAAATTTAATAAAATTCTTAAAATGTTGTTGATTGCTCTAATAATATAAGTGTTGCAACACATGCGAAAGTTTGTAGAGGGTACAAATAATTTTCGCTTAAAGCGTTAAAATCTTATGAATTAGTTAAAAGGTGTGTACGAGTAAATGTTTGTTCAAACGTATATAAAACTAAAATACATATAAATTTAGTATAGCGTGCGTGTATATGACTTGAAATTACACCCATAGACCATATAGTATTCCAGCACAATTACTCGATATTACAAACGAATACTTCACTTTAACTAAACTTAAGGGCAACAACTCAAGGCCTTTACTTCCAAGAAAACCTTCTATTAAAATTTTGTTGATTGCTCTTATAATAAGAACTTTTAACATCATATTAAGTAGTTTCTATAGTTGAAAAAAAAAAAAATAAAAAATTTTAAATTACGATTATTTTTTTCATTTCCCATTCTAAAATACACTATTACTAGATTTTCGAACCACGAACTCCAAATACTTTATTCATTACTCTTTGAGCAAAATTTTCCCTATGTTTTGACGACTTTAATTATATTATTCTTCTTCGTTGGTAGGGGTCTAGCTTAAAAAAGAAATTGAAGGAACCTGCTTTAATTGCAATATGAGTTGTTTGTAAATTAAGGCCTATTACCAGGCTTCGAAATCTTATATTCCTCCTGCTAAAATACAGTAAAGATATCAAGACAAAGGCACACTTAATTCATATACAATGTTTTAATATGCTGGCTTTATTGTGATTATGATTGTTGTATGATTATTATCATTATTGTTATTATAACCACGCAGGCACATACATACAACCAGTCAGCCAGGAATTCATTAATTCCGTCATTACTCTACATTTACCTCTACATTACATTCTACACATATTATTTCCTTTCACTTCTGCTTTCGTTGTTCTAAATTATGCCGGTGGTGGTATACCGCCACACATTCACAGCAACGCACACAGAAACAGTAAGTGCTTTCCTTTTGCTAAACTGAAATTGAAACGCAACAGAAAATCTTGGCTTTTTTTCCTATAAAATTTTAATTAAATTTTCTAATTTGTACAAAATTCTTCCTGCTCAGCAGCAAAGCCAAGTGCTTTGTGCCGGTTCATATGATGTTGCCATAGCTTGAATGCTTTAACAATCACCATAAATATTGAGCAATTTTCATTAGTGTTCTTTATATGTTTTAGATGTACATATGTATGTATTGATAGAAAAGCGTGGGTGCGTTTATGGGTTAATTTAGGCAAAATCAATATCCTGCAGCTATTGACTTTATAACTATGGAAGGAGGAGAATAATTTAAAAGTTGAAAACTTCAAAAGCTTAAAAAAAGAAATTTGATATTAATTAAAAATATTTTGAATGAAGTTAATCAATTTGGAAAGAGTATTTTCTTATATTTTCAATATTTAAATATAATTTTTGAGCTATTTTTAGATATATTTATATACATAAAACTGAACTTTTTTTTAATTTTTATCAGGAATTGAAATTGATTTAACCATCTGGGATAAAATACAATCCTTTTTAAGGCAACTTTTAAGACTATTATTTGCAGACGTCATATTGTGATGATTATTTAATATGTAGAAGAGTATTATAAGATTATGATTTAATTTAAGAATTACTACAAATTAATTTATAAACGAATAATAAAACAAGAAAGAAATTATCTTTAGAATTGCGACCTGTACTTTGATTACATGGTTCACATGGGGGTCCGGCCAGCCAGACGGACGGACTGATGGGTCTAAGACAAATATTTCTATGTTTTACAAACATCAGCACAAACTCATAATACCCTTTCCTCCTGTGGTTTTAAAGAGTATAAAAAGTATCACCATTTCTAAGGTACAAACTGTAAAAATAGTGTTACTCGGGAACTGTAGGACATAATTCAATTTTTCTTTTTCTTAATTGTTTAGAAATTATATGTCTTCAAAATCACGCAATGAACCGTTTTTACAGAGCCTGTTAATAAATTACAAAAATAATTGATATGTTAAATAGTAATTAACAAAAATATTGTCGGGTCTTTAAGTTTTTGCATATGAAAATAATGTTTGGTAAATTTTCTTTAGAAAATAAAATTACTAGACCGTATAAGTTTTATTTTGGAACCCCCTAATGCACGTATAATTTTTTTTTTTTTTTGTTGCATTTAAGCAAAGTTTTTGTATTTCAGGTTTTTTTTTGGTAATGGTAAATATTATATTTTAAATTAAAAACTCTTCACAAGGAAAGTTTGAAATTACCCATCAAAAGCTATACTCACTTAACTTTAAATGTATTAAAATTAAAAAAAAAAAAACTTTTTATATTTATGGGCATTATGGTGTCCCATATTTTGTTTTTTTTTTTTTTGTTTGGATCTAAATCATAATTTGAAAGCTTATAAATACTGCAAAGGAAGAGGTTTTGAGGTCGCGAAAATTTATTATTATGTTAAAGTTCCGGTTTTTCGGTTTTTATTTTAAACTTGACCCATTATATTGTCAATAACTAAGTTGATTTAGTTTTCAATAAAAAATTTGCCAAACTTTATTTTCATATGCAAAAAATTTAGGTTTCGGCAATATTTTTGTTCATTACGATTTCACATATGCTGTAAACACAACCACGACAGCAGGCTACACGAACACCGACTACAAAAGTCGTTGGCTCCTTTCGTCGCCTAGACTAGACGACAGCTACAATTTTGTCATCATACAAACATTTTCTCAAGACTTATATATTTAAACCGTTTCCTTCATTTGGACTTATATGAGAGCTAGGGTCAAATGTGGATCGATTATCTCGAAATTTAGCAAATTGATTACAGTTGTTACAAAAATTATGTATGAAAAAAATAAACTTAATATTGGCATTATCTGTATATTTACGAACATTCTAGTAATTTTTGCACATTTAGTGCCTTTTGATGGAAGAGTTTGTATGGGAGCTATGGCCAAATGTCGACCGATTTCAACGAAATTTGGTACAGTCATTTTGATTAACATAAGCAGTATTTATTTTAAATTGTATAAAAAATATTGATGTTTGTGGCCAAAATATGAATTCTGGGAAGTGGGACCTATGGAAGGTACGATAAATAATGGTCCGATTTTGACGAATTTCAATAGCCATCAAAGCCACTATCAAAAAAGTGCTCAGTGCCAAATTTCATCAAATTATCTTTAGAATTGCGACCTGTACTTTGATTACAAGGTTTACATGGGGTTCGATTCAGCCGTCCAGCCAGACGGACGGAATGGCTGATATCGCTAAATCGACTCAGAAAGTGATTCTAAGCCTATTGGTATACTAAAAGGTGGGTCTAAGAAAAATATTTCTATGCGTTACATACATCAGCAAAAACTTATAATTCCCTTTCCACCTATAATAATGAAGGGTATAATTATGAAAGCTTTGTAGTAGGAAATTTTTATGGAAAATTTTATTTATATGCTTGTCATATCATTATTTTTCGTTTATAAATTAGAGGTTTATATTTTTATTTAAAACTATTAGTTGAGGCTACTTCTTCTTAAATGGATGAAATAAGATGGATTAATGAAATCATTTCTCAATTTCGATAACGTAGAATCAATTTTAACAGCCCTGTTTCTTTACTTGTAATTGTTTGCCTTTAATCTATTATGTAAATATAAGCCCAATATTTACATTTTTTGTCATTTGCATTTTAACTAACGAATATTTAGGTAAGATTCTTAACAGCTTAATGAAATGGGTTTGTCATCTTTCAATTGCTTGCAAAACTCTTAAAAATTTGAATTTGTCTTTATGGTGACATTTCAAGAACACTCTTCACTCAAAGTATCACTTTTCACTTTATATACAAAAAAAAGTTTGTATTTGCCAGGATCCTTAAGCAAAATCCTTACAAAAGTCAAATATTTACACTTTTCATTTATATTTGTTTCTTAGGAAAAAAGGCAGACAAAACTTAACCAAAAACAAAAATTTATATAAAAGAATAAACAAGTATTTCAATTTCATTTTAATTAATAATAAATTTGTCTGGCTGAACCACTTCAAACTGCAGACAGTTTTGTTAATAGGCAAAAGTGGTCGGGATATTTGAAAGGACAACAAAATTCTGATTTAAGCTAATAAAACATGATTTCTGTGAATAATTAAAGTTAATGTAATTTTAAACATGAATGAGTGAATGCAAGAGGCAAATAAAACTAGAAAAAATTAAATATGGTAGTCAATAGAAAATGTAATTTGTGGAAATATTTATACAAAGATATACACTGTGATTAAATGACATCCTTAAAATAACTTATACATAAATATGTGAGTTGTGGAAAGCCTAGCAAAAAGGTTAAAGAAATTAAAATGTTCTTGTTTTAATTAAGTTAGACACTTATAACCTTTTTCGTAACTAATCTTAACAACACGTGTAAGAAATGCCATTATCTACATCGACATCATTGTCATTGTGAACATTCTCGGTATCTCGAATATTTAGAACTACATATTTTCTGGTATTTATTCTGTAATTTATACAAGTACTCATGTAAATGATTTTCAACACATTTGTAATTTAGATTAGAAAGACTTGATGCGAATGAAAATTTCACCAACTTATTTAGTTAAATGTTAATTTCTTAGCAACTGACATTTGTTTCAAATTAGTTACATCAAAAGCGTATAAACTATTACAGGTAATTTGAATAGTTGGTAGAAAAAGGTGTGAGTAATAAACCACAACCATGACATTAGGCTGTGATTTGTATAAAATACATTTAGCATTCTTAAGCTTGAAATGGGAAACTGTATACATTATTATAGAGTTAGATATAACTAGTCTTAAATTCCACTCAATTCAACCTCAAGATAAAATACTAAATTCTCACACCGAAACAATTACCAAAGCAATTTTGCTAAAATATTCAAAAACAGTAATTAATGCATATAAGAACATTTTCTAGGAGATTTTTAATATCCTTTTATATATCCTTGAACTATTGTAGGAGCAATTTAAAATTAAAATTTCATGTACTTGTTAATTAGCAAATATCTAAGCCATTAAGTTCATAATATTTCTTTACAAATTAGAAAAACATTATAAAAACATTTTATTTGAATTGATTTCTTAGCAGTGAAAACCATTGCCTTAACTTTTAGTTTTATAATTTTATTTTAATCTTTCTTCTGAGTTACAAATTGTTATTTAATACCTTAAGTTAAATACATAAAATCAAAACCCTCACCTACATCCACTTGTATCTCTATTATATCTACTATCTATTGTTTGGGCATTTAAGTGAAAGCAAATCTTACAAAATCTTCAGGAAAACTTATTAAAATGAGAACTAGAACAATTTAAAATGAAAGTTTTTTACGCAACAAAAACCATAAAACTTTAAAGAAAATTTTTAGCAAGTTTCTAAAATAACAGCCAACAGGAGCAGGAGTATAATAAACAAGGACCAGCAGCAAGAAAAGCAATAAAGTTTCTATTTAAAATTCTACAATTTCACTAAATATTTTAACACTACCTGGTAGAATAAGTAAAAAAAAAAAACACAGAAATGTAAGTTCTTGAAAAATGTTCTTTTTCACTTCCAAAATCATAGACTGCAAGCATTTTATACATATATACTCGAACATACATATATCTATAAAAATTGCAAACATACTCGTATCTAGAATATATAATTTTTTCTACATGAGTTTGTTTTAATTTCTATACAGCACAAATGAGAGTAAACTGTTTTTTAGACGCTTTATTATCTTAGATTTTAAGAAAAAGATTTTCACTTGCATTTTCTTTAATGAATGGAAGACGTGTATAAAACAACATGAATTTGTAAAATATCTGGGTATCTAGATTCTAGGATAAATGCGTTAAAGGATCTGAATTTATAAGGATATGTGAAAACATTCATATGTTTGTGTAGCTATTTTATAAAAGTAAGACGTAGTTAATTCTTTTAGCATTGAATGAAAGTGAATGTCAAATTACAAACCAGCAAATCACGATTTAATTTGATTTAAAATCATGCAAAAAATTTGAATTATTCCTATACCCTACGCCAACATAATTGAAGTGTTTGTAATGTGTTTTGATTGAAATTTGTAATGCAAAAATATAGAATATAGAAAATTAGAACTATAACAAAATATAGAAAAATAGAACTATAACCAAACGTATTTATACAAAGCTTATTTATGCAAAATTTAGTGTCCATAGCTATCACAGTTTATAATTTAATAGCTTTTAACTGGAGTGCATTTAAGTGGTTTCCGTGAGTGGTTTTTGTATAAAAGTGGACCGATTCCTATAAAATTTGATATACTGACCAATAGTTGCAAATTTATTAAATTTATCAGCATTAATACAATTAATGCCGATTTCGCCCATTTTCATTACACAACTTTTTCAAGATATCGAAAATACTTTTTTGTCCCTCTAGCTCTTATTTTGTAAAGCGCTATCTTGATTTCATTTGCCAATCTTTTTGGTATTTTTGTGTTTCCACAAGTTTCTTATGGGATATTTGGTCAAAGGGTGCCAGATTATGTCAAAATTTTGCACACAGGCTAGCATTGACATAAGACTTTCCTGTACTTAACAAAGTGGTCATATCTGGTATAGTTTATCATTTATTCGCGTTAAAGTGTATTTTAGTTACAATTTAGGCAGTTTTCGTAAGTGTTTTGTATGGGAGATATGGTTAAGTGTGGACCGATTTCGATAAAATTTTATACGCTGAATAACGATCTACATGATCGTTACATCTCTGTGCTAAATTTGATCATCATATCTCATTTATCAGGGAATAACCGATAGACCTATGCGAGGTTATACGGGAGCTATGGTCAAATGTAAACCGATTTCTCCAAATTTCAAAACCAAAATTTTTCAAGAAATGGAGAATATTTGTCACTAATTTCAGTGACCTACATCCTTTCGCTAGGGTGATATCGTGCCGACAACAGACAGACAAGCAAACAAACAGACAGACAGACAGACAGACAGACAGACAGACAGACAGACAGACAAACAGACAGACAGACAGACAGACAGACAGACAGACAGACAGACAGACAGACAGACAGACAGACAGACAGACAGACAGACAGACAGACAGACAGACAGACAGACAGACAGACAGACAGACAGACAGACAGACAGACAGACAGACAGACAGACAGACAGACAGACAGACAGACAGACAGACAGACAGACAGACAGACAGACAGACAGACAGACAGACAGACAGACATACAGACAAACAGACAGACAGACTGACAAACAGACAGGAAGACACAGAGACATAATAGGTATAAAAAAAAATAATTATTAGTCGATATATTACATACGGATAGTGTTGCGAAAAAGAAATTAAAAATAATTTCGGTTTTTGTTAGTCGAGATTCGAACCCTCGATCATCGATTATGTTACATAAGGACCAGGCGCGCTATTCTACAAACTAAAGCAAACTGGATCAAGAAAGACCCTGCAGCGAGAAGAAGTGAAGTGTGTTTGTGAAGGCTATGTAAGTGAAATCTTGTTGTTTGTTGATAATACTAAATTTGTAATATATAAAACCCAAAAAAATCGCAACATCCTTTCGTTTACAATTAAATGGGAGTGACAGCAACTGTTTGCAAGTTGCCTTTTACAATTTTCTCTATTATTTGTAATTGTTGTCTTTTTTAGCATTTAGCATGAATTTTGTAACATTTTGCAATTTTTTTCAACTAAAACAAACTTGCCATTTGAAGCACAGAATAATGTTAAAAAGGGATTTTGTATTGGAACTCAGTAGCTCTAAGCGTTAGCTTCTATAGGGTACGAGTAGAAATTGAAAATTTAAATTAAATTTCATTTGTTTCTATCACACACAGAAAAACTCCTCAAAGTAAATGCAAATTTGTTATGTTTTAAGCATGACCCTATTATTTATTCAACACAAAGTCTGTGTCTAGTCTATTGGTAGGTTGGTTGTTTGGTTGGTATTGTAGTTAGAACACCAAAGCCTTAAATATGAAATTTTCAAAGTACTCGCATATAACAAAAAGTAAATTTAGGAAGAGGTGTTGTTTAACAAATTACAAAAACATGATGTTTCATTATCGTCAAGTAAGCAAATCATTAAAATTGTTAGTGATCTTCAAAGTTAAAGATGAGATAATAAATTTTGAAAAATCATTGAAAGATCATAAAAAACACCATGTGGTGTAAAAGAAATTTGTAGGTTTTAGTGAGAGCCATATCATTAAAAAGGACCTCCCTATAGTAAGAGAGTATATAAGAAGAAAAGCGTTTGAAATTAATAAAAATTGATTTTCGGTTTTCATATTTTAACAATGGGAGGCGTTACATGTTACAATTTCTGGTTTTCAATGGCATCTTGTTCAAGTTTAAAGGAATCCTGTAATTTAATGTGGCTTTCTGTTTAATGTTACGTAACCAATTTGATATTTATTTCCATCTTGTATTCATCTTTTATTGTAATGTTTTTTCAAAGACTACTTTGAACAAACCCGCCTTAAAGTTTTAGTTTTTACACAGTAAATATCTTCCCGATAGTAGGTATATTGGGAATAATATTTCACCATAATAATTGTTGATACGCATTCATTGAATCGTTTGTCTAAATGGGTGTTTTACTCAGACTTTGTCTTCAAATGCCGCTCGGTATCATTGTAGTTTTTATTTCATTCTTTCATTATTTTGTTCGGTTTCCCAATGCTGATGCTGTTGGTTTTTTGTTCAAAGATCGAAAACAAATTTTCCATGCCTTTCTATGCTTTGGTATCAATTTTCATTATTTCAATGACTTTTTTGTTCTATTCACTTTTATTTCATTTTTTTAGACGGTCGATTTGTTGTCTGTTGCCTTTGCTTTGAAAACGTTTTTAGATTTGCTGGCTTCTTGCTTGGTCCGTTTGGTTGTGTGGAGTAATTTTTGCAGGAAATGGCCAAGTGTATAAAAGGCAAAGTTGCTAGATTTATCAAAAATGATTTCGTGCTTATTATCCTTGGAGTCTTGACTTTTAAATTTTCCTTTTTCGGTGTTTTTCTCTTACCATTTTTTCTTACATTTATTTTTTTTTTTTGGCATTGCTTGTGGCTTTGTTGGTATTGTTAAAGTTATGGAGCCTTTTACTAACGTTCCAGCTATTTTCTGTTTAGTTCCGAACAGCTGCTGGCTGTAAGAATAGAAATAAATAGTATTTTATATCTGGAAGCATGACTGCTGCAAGACTTTCCCCATACTCTGTTAAATAGAAAGACCAGACAAAATATTCATTCTATTTCATGCTTAAGCAATTGTTGCTTTGTTACTGTAAGTATATACATAGACGTGATGGTAGTTGTACATTCACAATTATACTTATGTATATAAGTACATGAATAGAAAACATAAAGTAAATTGTTATTATTATTTTTATTGTAGGTGCTCAGAATTTAGTTACGTTATGAGCTGTATCCCCCTAAAAAACTTTCTTACAGGTGGCTAGATGAAATGAAGCTTGTCTGCTGTACTTTAGGGGAAGTAAAGAGTGCTCTAAATAAAATTTGTAGTTGGATTTTCTTAAATAAAAATCAAACCTTTTAATATAAAAACTCTACAAAATACGCAAATATAATGACATATTATACAAAATCATTTAGCATTAAAATGTTTACTTAGTACTCGGGTTTTGCAAAATTATCGACTTTTATCGGAAACCCTCCCATTAAGGATTTTACAGTTGCTTCTGATGCCTTTTTGGAGCATGTGTTCCACCTGCGCTTAAAATCGGATATGTTCTTGGAAATCTTTCCTGTGTTCTTCAATTCCTTTTTTACCAGAGCCCAATACCTTTCCACAGGCCGAAGTTCTGGACAGTTAGGTGAATTTGCCTCTCGTGGTACAAAAATGACATTATTCTTTGAGTACCACTCAAGTGCCTTTTTTCCATAATGGCATGATGCCATTTATGTTTTTACTGGTTTTAACTTAAATGGATCGTTCTAAAGAGCCAATTCTATTATGTTTATCTTGATGATTAAATGATCGCAAACACGTAAAATATAATAGTATTGGATTAAACATTGATTGGGCAAGATCTTACTCAGAAAAAAGAGTAGGCCTTAAATTTAGTAAGGGATTAGACATTGATCGATCAAGATCTAACTCAAATAAAAATTGAAGGCTAAAATTTCTTTATTTCTATGATTAGGAACTTAATTTTTGTCCTTAAAGAAGTTTATTTCATATTTGTTTATATTCTTATTATCAAGCTTCTTTCTTTGCTTAAAAAAACCCTATGAATGTTTTCATGTGAATGGTGGAACGACTAAAATTCTTGTAGCTCATGGGAATGCGACTTTTAAGCATTATAAAAACTTTTGTTTTGTGTAGTCTTTCTGATGATCATTTAGTTTTTTTTTTTGTTAAATCTTATTTCAATTGGGTTTATGGTTTCTTTTTCAATTTAATTATTTTTTTTTTTTTGGATTCGAAATTTAATGCATTTGCAGTCAGCCATGAAAGAGCATGAGTTGTAACAGATAAAACTAAGTATTTGAATGTTATAATAATATAGACGAAGAAAAAAAACCTTAATAATAAATTATTATAGATAATCGGTTGCCATGGAGAATTTTCAAACAAAATCCATATATCGTCATCTGAAATGAAAAAAGGACGTAACTAATACAAACATTACAAATGATTTTTTGATTGATTATAACACAGCAACACAAAAATACATCTAACTATAAAATTGTTTATGCATACGGTCAAAAACAACGATTTTATTTACTTAAAACCAAAGATTTAAAATGTCCCTCAAAATTTCTGTGGTTAAGCCCTTTTGGTTTCAGAAAATGTTCAACTTGTAGTTAAGCCCTTTTATTTTTTCGCAATTGCTCAAAAATTACACTTCTTTCATCATTTTAGTTTTCTTTGCTGATAGCTTGTTAACCCAATTCCAAAATTTAGATTTAATGTTTCTTGTAGTTTCAACGTTTATAACGTTTTTTCCTTCTTCTGTAAAAAAAAAACTAATAGTGTAGTTACGCCCTTTTGCATTTTAGGTGACTATATATTTTTAAAGGGATAGATATTATTATGACTTTTCAAGGATAAAAAACTTATTTAAAATAAGAAAATAATCTTCGGATAAATGATAACAAAATATAGATTTAAATTTTGTTCTTTTAAACATACATGTCTGTGGCAATATGGAAAAGTAGCTTAAGTCAAAAATTGAAGTTTTGAGATATCATCAATTTTGTGTAATTTTTCATCTTCTTGATTTCTGCGAATAATTTATAAAAAAAAAAATATTGTTCAAATTATAAGATTTTACCCTTTTTCTATGTAAGCGCTTTTTCGAAAATGAAATTCGGGTTGAACTGGACCTTAAGCAACTTAAGCGGTTGTTGTTTGAAAGTAATGACTTGCCAAGGTGAATATTTTTAAAGCTTAAGTGAAGTAAAGCGATATCGTTATATGATAAAAGAAAAATCTGTATATGAAAACAAAAGTAAGTGTACATAAGTTGTTTTGATCAATGCATTATTGATTCAAAAAACTTAAGCTAAAAAGTAAACGTAAATGACATTTATAAAAAACTGAATTTTTTAAAACGGACAAAACACATTTAAGCTCCTTTGCTGCTGTAATGCACCAAACGCCTTAACTCAATTCTCTCTTATGTCTACTTAAGCTACTCTTCCATATTACTACAGATATAATGCTTAGGAATCTTTATATGTAAATAATTTGAAGATTTGTAAAGTTAAAAATTTATTGTGAGAAAATAATTGGTTTAAATAAGTTCAAGTTATTTTTAATACAATTTAAAATCTTCTTTACTAAAATTAAAAATTATACTTAATAACATTCCCAATTATATTTAATAACCACAAAATATCAGAATTTTCTTCTGAGCTGCTTAACAAAAAATTTATTTGTTTTCTACATTTTGACACCAAAAAATAACAATTTTAAGAAACTGTTAAATCTTATGAAAACAATATCAATAAACACTTAATAATTTTAGCTCAGATTCTTTTGAATACAATGATATTTTCCTAAGAAACCCTATTGAGACAAATCGTCATCATCATCACCATCATCAACATCATTATGATCCCCATCAATGCCATCATAATCATCATATTATTATAGCTCACATCTGCTCAAACTCGTTCCCTAGAAATTTGAAGCTAAAAATATTAAAATTTTTAAAAGAAATAAAAATAAAAAAATCATTCACAAAAATATACAAGCCAAGAAAAAGAATCCTTTTTTTCCTTCACATGCCTCTTCAAGTTACGTTAACAAGGACTCGATACTGCTTTAAAGGTTACGAAAAAATTCTGTTTTATATGAATATTAACAAATACTTAAGATTTGACGATTCCTCTATTTAGTTGCTCGATTTTACAGGGAAAACAACTTAAGATTGAAGAGCTGACTTAGGAAATCATATAGGAACAAATACTACACACGCATAAACTCGACGTTTTTAGTACATACATACATATAGGAAAACATAAGGGAAATTGACACTTGTGTTATTAAAAGAAGCAGAAAAACAAAATAGTCTGAAACTGAAATAAAATCTCGTAAAAGAAAATTTAAATAGTGATGATCAATATAAACAACAAAAAGGAAATTTTTACGCACTTAAAGAGGCAAACATGTCAAGGACTTCTGGGTGAGATGTATTGTGCTATACAATAGGTTAAATAACTTTTACATTTATTCGATTTTGTTCTGGCTTGAGTTCAATTTTAAGTTTTTCAAAAATGGAATACTCTTTTTTCAATGAAGTGAGGGCGGGTAATATGGATAAGCATTTTGAGGCAAATTTTAAAGTTTTTATATATTTTATTTTATAAAAATAAATAAATTTGGAGGAAAGACATTGTACAAATATTCAGATAATTTTGAATGGTTACATTTATTTTGTCCGACCAACACATAGTTTGCATAGTTTACAGTTTAACCCATTTTAATAATTTTGGAAATTAACAGAAACCTCCGTAGACTCATGCGCAACAACTTTGCTAAATATTATAGTCTAATCAAATGCACAGTTTACGATTTAATTCTTTTTGAGTTGTTTTCAGTGGCGCCACCTGTCGGACTTTGCTCATTCTAATTCATAAACATTCGTCGGCTTATCCGCAACAACTTTGCTGAAGATTATAGTATGATTAAATGTAAAGCTTACGATTAAATTGACTTCGAGTAAATTCCAGTGGTGCCACCTGTCGAAATTTCTTCATACTAACTAAGAAACCTTCGTCGGCTCATGTGCAACAACTTTGCTAAAGATTGTGGCATGATTAAATGTACAGCTTACGATAAAATTGACTTTGAGTAAGTTTCAGTAGCGCCACCTGTCGGAAATTATGCAAACCAACTAAAAAGCCTTCGTCGGCTCATGCGCTACAACTTTGCTAAAGATCATAGCATGATCAAATTTACAGTTTACGATTTAATAATTTTTTAGTAATTTGCAGTGGCGCCATCTGTCGGAAATTATCTTATTATAATCTTATCAACTTAAAAACCTTTGCCGGCTTATCCCCAACGTCTTCGCTAAAGAGCATAACATGATCAAATTCACAGTTTACTATTCTATAAAGAACATACATACAGACAAACATTCATTTGTTTAAAAGGTATAACATTACTAATTTTTTACCCTTTTTATCCCCTAATTTCCATAAAATTATCTTCAAAATTGCAACCTGTACTAAGTACAGTGTACTTAGATTACATGGTTTGCATGGGGGTCTAGCCAGCCGTCCAGACGGATGGATGGACTGACATCGTATATCCGGAGAAAATCGGACAAACTCTAATAGTCACAATTTTTAATAATATAACTACTACAAGACCCAAAATATGTATTGCAAAACTGTTTACACTATAATAAAGAATCATAAGAAACAAAATAGATAGTCAACCAAAGCTTTCTTCACGCATCTTAATGTTAAATGTTTCCTTAAGGTGATCATAGAGCTAAAGAATATGAAATAATCGGAGTCATCCTACATTTTCTTCTTTGTTCTTAGTTTTAATTTTTACTAGTTTAAATTTCTGTATCCAAACTTTTCGCTAACACTGTAACCCAACCCAAGATCTTGGCATCATATTACAAAACAAAGCGTATTACAGTTTTATATTTTAAAAATAAATACATACTTAAAACAATTGTTACATAATGACATCCATATGATAAGATGCGACACCAAGATAAGTATTAAAAGAAGTACTAAGGAGATATTTCATGATTTTGTGAATAACTAATTAGAGTAACTAGATTTAGAGCAGTTCAGGGTTTATTTTACACATAAAACAAAAACAAAACACGAAAATCCTTTTTAACTTGACAAGATTTATGTCACACAATTTTCATGTTTATTTTCATAGATTTTAACGATTATTGTCAAACTGATGGTTAAACCAGATTGATAAACTAGATTTTAGAATAGAATTTCTTAAAGATTTTGAGAAAAATTTTCTTTGTGCCCCCATCAATTGGAAATTGGAACATGAATTTTTAATGATCAAAATAAGCTGCACTAAATAGAACAAAAATTAAGAAAAGGAGCGGTTTTATTCAATTTAATGTTAAGAAACAAGATTCATTCTAGATTTTATCTATTTAGATTCTTACTCTTAACATGTGGAATAAATTTAAGCTGATGTGTAACAAATTTTTGAAATACATTTTGAAAAATGTTCTTTTTAAATGATGTTCATCTGTTTTTTGGTTTTTATTATTATTTGATTTCTAATGGCAGGAAAACCAGTCAGTCATAGAGAACTACCACAACATATGGGTTAATGGCCACCAAATACCAAAGAAAAAATACTAACAACTTGAAATATAAATGCTAAATAGTTAAAAGTAAAGAACCATGTTAAATGTTCCAGTCTGGTCTGGTCTATGGCATTTATAGCATTTAAAAATATTTATCTATCTAGTGTAAAATGCGTGAAAAATGTATTCAATATTATCTTTAGGCAGGCAGGTCATGTTGGACCAATGCCATATGTTGTGTTTGTCTTCCTTTTGACTTTTTTGTTCCAATCGTTATAATCAAATACTGGTTGTATAACAGACGGCTTTGGCCGGCGAGCAAATGAACAAGCCTTCTTTTGCCTTATGTCGGTTGTTGAGTTGCATTGTAAAATATTTATGTAATTGTTGTCGATGTTGAACAATTGATGATGCTCTGTTTTTGATAGTGGCCTAAACACAAAGAAAAATACAATTTCGGTTCAGTTTGTTTATTTAAGTCTGAGTATTTGTTTGGCTATTAAGTATTTGGTTGAATGCTTGGCTTGTCGGCTTGTTTGTACTCATTTATTTTTGTTGGGTGTGAGTGCATACACACACATACATATGTACATATTTTCCCTATGCACGTTTGATGATATTGGTTTCAATTTTTGACCTTGTCTATTGACCATAAAAAGTTAAAATTAATTTGGTTTTTCGAATAAAGTGTATAAAAGAAAATTAAAGAAAATCAAAATTGATTTAATACGGTTTTAGATGGTTAAGAATTGTAATACAAAAGTCTGTTATTTTTTTGAGTTAAAGAAAATAGAAATAACAAATATTGAGATGCTCTTACTTGCCTGGGAAAATCTTTTTTGGATATATATACCTTCTTGATCTTTTTACAATGTCATTGCAGTTTCCTGTGATCTTCGATACTAAAACTTGCGGTTTGTATTTAATACTCCCATGTATGTATTTGTAAAAAAATATAATATTGTCTTTGGTCGTGATAATAAACAAAATTTCCATACATTGCAAAATATTTGTATTTCCAAGAAAAGTTATCAATTTATCATTATTTTCGAAAATGGAACGAATTAATTTTCATTCAATCGATTTTTTTATTTTGGTCGGAAATAATTTCTTTTAAAGAATAACCTCAAAACATCTGGAGAATTGCCAATAAAAACATTTGCTCGAAATAATCTATATATATATAAAAATGAATGTTTTTGTGTCTGTATGTCCTTTATAGAATAGTAAACTATGCATTTGATCATATTATGATCTTAAAAAAAGTTGTGGCGTATGAGCCGACGAACATTACTAAATTGGTATAACCAAGTTCCGAAAGGTGGCGCCACCGAAAATTACTTAAAATTTAATTAAACCGTAAGCTGCATTTAATCATGATCTTAAACAAAGTTGTTGTATAAGCAATATCCGACAGGTGGCGCCACCGAAAATTGCTTAATATTTAATTAAATCTTAAACAGTGCATTTGAACATGTTATGATCTTAAGCGAAGTTGTTGTGCATAGGCCGCGTAAGAATTTTGTGTTGGTATGAGCAATTTCTAACAGGTGGCGCCACTGAAAATAACTTAAAGGTAAATAAATCGTAAACTGTACATTTGATCATGCTATAACCTTTAGCAAAGTTCTTGCACATAAGTCAACGGAGGTTTCTAAATTGGTGCGATTAATTTCCGATAGACTACGCCACTGAAATTTATTCAAAATTAATTGAATAGTAAACTAAGTACTTGATAATAAAGTTAAAGTTAAGTAGAGGTCAGACCAATATTTCTATCTGTTACATAGATCAGCACAAACCTACAAAACCCCTCCTATTTATGGTGGTGTAGGGAAGAAATTGTAAATTTTTTGAAAGCCAAGTTTTTGGTTTCAAATTTCATATAGAAACTTTTTCAAAATTAAATTCTTTGCTATAAACCCTCAAAATTCCTAAGGAAACATTTAAAATTTATGTACATGAGTGATATAATAAAAATGAAAACAAACTCCCCAACTTCCTCCTCCCCCTCCCCCCTATGTAACATTTGAACTATGATCGAAAAACTATTTGATTCTCAATTCCCCTTTGCCTCCTTATCGGGCCTTAACATGGAAACTTATGTTTTTATTTAATTGTTTATATGTAAATACAAATAAAATAAATAAAAACAACTTAAACATTTAAGGATTAAATGACGTTGCAAGTATGTATTTAGTGAGGCATCTTTGCATATGCACAAATGCCCACATACATACTCGTTAGAAAAATTTTGTCTAATAGATTTTATTCTTGTGTCTCAAATTAAAATTTATTACTTAAGAAAATCACATAAATTTCAAAATAAGAACTTCTAGTATAACAAATTATACTCCTCCTAAGAGTTTAGTTCAGTTCGAAGTAAATAAGTATTATCAGAATGTAACAAAGTTGCAACATGAAACATAAACCTATTAAAATTGTTTGCTGTTAAGTTGCAATAAAAATAAAGTAACAAGAACTAAACAAGAGACATGTGTTTGAAAAAATTTAGAAAAGACAGACGGAAGGTGGGACGGACGTTCATTCAGAAAGACAGACAATTGTACAAACATAAATAATCATTGTCACCATCATCATTTACATGATGATCAACAATTTACATACGCTTAAAATATATGTGTGTGTGTGTATTTATTGTAGGTTGCAAGTATTTTTATACTTGTATCTTTGAAACTAATAAACTAAATGAATAATAATAAAAAGAAACGAACAAGAAAATTCCAAAGCACCCATTTATTTATTTGTTTATTCATTGTTGGAGGTGCAGCAGTAAATGTTTAAAATTCTAGTATTTTTTATTATTACATAAAATTGTCTTTCCTTAACTAAATGGCAATACAGAGAAACACATGGCTCTTGCCGTGATGTCTGTCTGTCGTTAGTCGTTAGAGTGTATCTTTTTTAAGTGCATGAGGGTGTAAAAGTGTTACAGTTAACTCTTCGTTGATGATAAGAATATTTAAGTACATAAGCATATTAAAAACAAACTCCACTTATTTAACTTACACATACTCGGATACTTACACATAGAAGACAAGGACTCACAAATACATTTAGTTGCATAACAACGCAACACTTCATCCACAAAAAAAAACTCATCAATATTAGAAATGCATAGACACTTACATGCATTCATACATGTCACACACATACTCATACATACGTACATACGTCCATTTTCACTTAACAGGAAAAATGTTGAAAAAAATAAATAAAATAAAAAAAAATTAAACTCCTATAGAAAGTACTTTAAATTTTCTCTAGAAAACAAAATTAAAACAAAAAACAGGGCTCTTATTTCGAAAGTGCATAAAAAAGGAATTGAAGCTAAATTTCTTTAAAAAAAAACACTTCTCATACACTTCGACATTTTACTTCATTTAACTAAATCCTATCTACAAGTCCTTCTGCCTTTTTGTGATTTTTTTTTCTAGTCCTGGCTGCTGTTGAGTGTTTCCTACTCCTTTACACATGTCCTATGCATACTTTAGTTCTTCTATAGTTTTTTAGTCTTGATTTTTTTCTTGTATTATTTCCTACTAAAAGCAATAAAAGAACCGAAGAGGATAATCCAGCATTTGTTTAAGTAGCTTTTTGTGTTTGTTCAATAAACACAAGCAACCAAACATCCAACAGACAAATTCCCTCACTCAAACATATCAACATTCAAACATTTGAATACATATACACAAATAAAATTTAAATTATAACAGTAGTCTCCTACTAAATTCATGCTTTTTCATAGAAATAAAGAGAAATTCGAAAAAAAAAATAAATAATACCTACCATATGTCCTTAATCCTTATAGATGAGAACTTATTGTACGCCCATTTTAATCATTCCTTTGTCTCTGCGGTCTGCATCTAAAGTAATCAGTTTAACTGAGGCAGGGACATTTTATTATACAATTCCTATTTAAAACAAAAGATCTCTTTTTGTATAACTCGACTTTGAGTAACAAACTTATATTATTTTTGTATAACTAGTAAATGTTAGTCCATTTGTTGATGTGCATTTTAGGTTTAAAATGGAATTTCTCAAACTTGTATTTATTTTAAATTTAAAAGCCGTATTAGCATTCTTTGTATTTTTTCTATAAGTATATTTTATTAGTTTGTATGGAGAGTAGTAAATATTTTTAAATATGTTTCACAAAGAAGGAGTATTAAATATATAAATGTCATTTTTCCGGTTTTTAGTTAAGCTCTTATTTTTCTAAAGTCATTTAAAAGCTTGTAAATAATAAAAAAAAGAAGTTTTATATAAGTAAATACATTTCATAAGTACATAAGTATGTTATGCAATTTCTGCGAAGCAAAAAAAGTATTAATTCTATAAAAAATTATTCAACGCATCCTTCAATTGAAAATCGACATGCTTTAACATTAAAGCATGTATTGTATAATATGACATATAATTCCCCAACGACATTCCAATTAGAACAAGGGGAACTTCTCTCAGACAATGGGCTGCATCCGATTTTATTTTTAAACTCATTGAAAGGGGCCTACTTTTTAACTTCGGCTCCGGACGGCAAATGCATTAGTTATAGAAGTTTTACATTGCCTAATACTCAATAACCAGTGGCTAGCTAAGTTACGAGGTGAACCGCCGCTTTTCTAAAAATTTATTTTTTCAAGTGAGTCTGACCGGGGATTGAACTTGGGACCTCTTGTATGTGAGGCGGATGACCAACCTGCTATACCACGACGGTTGCTATAGGAAATCAGTTACATATAAGTTTGTCAATCAGATTGTATTTTTTTTAATTTTTCATCCCTCAAAAATTATTCAGATCGACTCAGAATCCTTGGGAGAGTCGATTTTTATGTCTGTAAAAATCAGTTTTGTAAAGAAGTTAGGAAATTCTTCCACGGATCGATTTGTTATACTAATGTTATGTCTAAACATTTAATGTTGTGGAAGTCCCATATACGTATACTACAGGTTGGCTGATAACAGCTGCTCACACAATGTCGGTCAAGCCCGACCATACGATAACCTTCACCACTAAGCTCAAAGGTGTTCTTTTTCCTGTATAACGACAAATATTTGCTAAAATTTTGATATCATACAAATATTTTCTAAAAACTTATATATTTAAGCTATTTCCGTTATTTGGACTTATATGAGAGCTAGGGTCAAATGTGGACCGATTATCTCGAAATTTGGCAAATTGATTACAGTTGTTACAAAAATTATGTATGCAAAAAAATTCCTATTATCTTCAGATTTACGAGCGTTTTAGTGATTTTTGTCTAATTTTGTGCGTTTTGATATAAAGCTTGTATGTGAGCTATGGTCTAATGTGGACCGTTTTTGACGAATTTCAATAGCCATTATCCCACTATTAAAAAATAATTTGTGCCAAATTTCATCAAATTATCTTTAGAATTGCGACCTGTACTTTAAATACATGGTTTACATGGGGGTCCAGCCAGCCGTCCAGACGGACTGACATCGCTAAATCTACTCAAAAAGGGATTCTAAGCCTATTGGTATACTAAAAGGTTGTTCTGAGACAAATATTTCTATGCGTTACATACATTACCACAAACTTATGATGGTGAAGGGCATACAAAACCAGTAAGCAAAGCTATAGTCTGTTATGCCCGACTATATGATGCCCTTCACTATTAAGGTCAAATATGGACCAACAATTTTCTATCAGTCCAATAGAGATACATACATATACTATTTGTTTTTTTCAACATTTCGAGGTTTAAGTAGATTTATGTCAATTCCGGCTAAGGGCCTGATATGAGAGCTAGGGTCAATTGTTAATCGATTGTAACCAAATTTCGGTTATTGGTTTATATTTACAAAATATTGATCTGTGCACAGTTTTAGCAATAAAATGCATTTATCTTTATATTTAAAAGGGTTTTTGTGCTTTTATGGGTATTTAAACTACTTTTGAGAATGTGTCTTGTATGGGAGGTATGGTCAAATATGGGCCGATTCCTACAAACTTAGGTACACTGATAAAGGTTATCATAAGCAATAATTGTGCTGAATATTATTAAAATACTACCAAATTTGTGGCTGTAAGGAACCAAAAAGTCTATTCCCTATGGGAGGTACCCAAAATAGCAATCCGATTTTGCCAAAAAGTCTATTCCCTATGGGAGGTACCCAAAATAGCAATCCGATTTTGCCAAAAAAAAAAATTAAAGGGATCAGTCTTTTGGAATTCGTATAGATGATCGAAAAATAGATTAATCAACTTGGTGATAAAAAAAAAAGTGTACAAAAAGCCTTATATACGCTTAGCAAACGACAAGTTAAAAATAGCACGTCGACCACTAAGCATAACATTTCATATTCAGTCGTATTAAGGGTACCAATTTTTGACTCATAAATTATATCATAAATGATAATTTTAATCATGCAGTGGAGTCAAAAAAGACTCATATTTGATAAAAATTTTCAAAAAATACTAGCTGGGTATTTAAAATGTATATCCTATGTCATAGTTTGTACATAGGATATATATCTTCTAATTATTACTGCTAAAGGTCTTATGTTAGATCAACCTGAGTATAGTCGATCAAGAACTTATCACGTATGAGTTTATAAGAATGTACGAATGATTTTTTATAATGATCAGCTGAAAAGTATGAAGTAAACACGAAACAAATCTTAAAACATCAACAGCTATTTAGTAATTTCTATAAATTTATGTCTAAAAGTTTCTTAACTTAATCATAAATTCCAAATAACTTAAATAAAATTACAATTTGATTTTAATTTCTACTTAATAATTTTAATCATATTTTAAGATAATCATAAATATAATGACACTTTTGTTGAACTCTTTATTAGTCTCCAATACCTGCTCATGGAAATTTTCCAAATTAAGAATTTTTCAATCTAAATTTCTTATGTAATTGTTGTGTTTTAGAATACTAATTAGAGAATTTTGTTTAATGCATTCAAGAAAATTTTATATTACCCAAAATATTGATATTAAATATGCATATGTTCTCAGAATTTTTTAATAGACAAAAATTAAAAATTTCTATTGCAACATCAAACCTGTTGATATTTCCTTGAAACTCAAACTTACCTACGACAACAAGTGTGCACTCGTACATTTATTTATTCAAAATTTTATGAAACTGATTTTTGTTTAAGGTAATTAATTCATATCAGGTTTTTTTTTTTGATAATGTTGAAAGAAAATAAAGTCTATTTAAAAGAAAATTAAAATTCTAGAGGAAAATTTTTGAAAAAATAAATAAAATTAAGTATTTGAAAGAAGAAAAAGAATTATTAGGAAATTTTTGAAAATAAAAAATATTAAAAAATTTTGTTCCTCAAATATCCAAAAATATTTTACAAAACATTTATTTCAATTAAATTCAGTTCTAGTTAATGAAATTACTTTTTTAAGCTTTAACTTATTTTTTCCATTTACCTTTTGATCTAATTAAGGAATAACATAAATTAGTCTACAATCTCAATATATTTATCTGCTGGCGAATAAAGTCTTTTTACATTTCACTCTTATCATTGCAACTGACAAATAAATAGCCATTTTAATCAAATCAATCAGTTTAATTCGAACCTTTCCCAGACAATTTCTCCCGCTATCAAGAAAAAAAAACATAAAAATACAATTTAATTAAAAAAAGGTGTAAAATGTGAAAAGGAAATTGTAGTGAATACTTTTTTATGTTTTCTCTAAATAAAGCCAATTTTCTTGTTTTTCTTATTTTTATGGTAAAAGTGAGTATTTTTGTTGACAACACCTGGACTTTCACTTTTTTCTAATATCGTCAAAGTGTTCATACTCCAGCGTTAATAGCAATAACTGAAAAAACCCTTAAAAGCAATAAAATCGAAAATCCTCTTTAAACGATAAAACTCTATAGAAACCATTTACTAGTCAATATTTTGCTTTTTTGATGCGTCTTATTTTTTTTTTATTTTCAATATCTTTTAATGTATTGACGTAAAATCGATTGTAACGAGTTATTCAGCACCTAAAGAAAATTTTAGGTTATTTTACAGGGTGTAGATGCTAGTAGATATGGCAAATGCTTCAAAAAAATAACTAATATATCAGATATTTTTCAACAACTGAACAATCGCATTAACTTATTATATAATATACATAAATAAGTAATTAATTTCCATTAATTTATTATCAAAGTAATCCATTGACATTGCACTAGCATTATTTCTTTTATAAAACAAGTAAGAAAGTGCTATAGTCGGTCAAGCCCTACCATACGATACCCTTCACCACTAAGGTCAAAGGAGTTTTTTCCAATATAAAGACAAATATTTGTTAAATTTTGCCATCATACAAACATTTTCTCAAAACTTATATATTTAATCTGTTTTCGTCATTTTGGACTTATATGAGAGCTAGGGTCAAATGTGGACCGATTATTTCGAAATTTGGCAGATTTATTACAGTTTCCACTTTGGTGCAGTGATTTAAGTTGGCAGAAGCAGTATTTGTTTTAAATTTCATGAAAAAATATTGATATTTGTGGCCGAAATATCAATTCCGAGAAGTGAGACCTATGGGAGGTACCATAAATAACAGACCGATTTTGATGAATTTTAATAGTCATGGTCAAATTAGTTTTAGAATTGCGACCAGTACTTTGATTCCTTGGTTTACATTGGGGTCCAGCCAGCCGTCCAACCAGACGGACGGACGGAAGGACTGACATCGCTAAATCGACTCAAAAAGTGATTCTAAGCCTATTCGTATCTATTCGGGTCTAATTCAAATATTTCTATGCGATACATACATCAGCAGGGTTATCCATATTGCGATTTCACAAGTGAACTTAAATAAAACACATATAAAATATTTTTTTCATGATATTTCTTTTTATTATAAAGTTTGAACGTTGACATTATGTTCGAAAAACTACATCATTTAAATGACCACCACGCGAAATATTGCAAGCTTTGATTCTTTTGAGGTAATTTTCGACCACTTTTTTATAGATATTGGGCGGTATTTCAGCCATAACTTGACGATTGATGGTTTTTAAGTGCTCAAGAGTTAAAGGTTTATCTGCATAAATACGATCTTTGGCGAAGTCCCACAAAAAAAGCCTAATGTTATCAAATCACATGATCTTAGTGGCCAATTGATATCGCCATGACGAGAAATTACGCGGACATTAAATGTCTTCTGCAATAAAGCCATATTCGCTCTAGTTGTGTTGCATGTGGCACCATCTCGTTGAAACCACATATTCTCCAAATGGTATTACAGTCCTAATTCCTGAGAACGACGAG
Source organism: Stomorhina lunata (assembly GCA_933228675.1). Classification (NCBI taxonomy): domain Eukaryota; kingdom Metazoa; phylum Arthropoda; class Insecta; order Diptera; family Rhiniidae; genus Stomorhina; species Stomorhina lunata. The sequence continues at coordinate 128,582,956 of OW121742.1, read as the reverse complement.
GAAACGGTCTTCGGAAACACTTTCACTTACAGCAGTGATATTTTCAACGGAACTAGCGAAACGATGATACACGGGCCTTACAATATTTGTAACCGCTCCAGTTTCTTCAAATTTCTTCACAATTTTGCCAATTGCTTGCGTAGTTGGGCGATTATGTAAACCATAATCTCCTCTTAAAACTCGATATGTGGCTGTTGCAGAATCACCATTTTTGTAGTATGTTTCGATGATTTTTATGCGTTGTGTGATACTTAATATATTTTCTTCAATATCAGACTTTCAACTGAAAAGAAAAAAATTGGTTTTACAACTTAGTTTGAAAGATGTCGAATTCCAGTTCTATACTCTTAAAACCACGAAATGGATAAGCCGATACTTAAGAATGAAAGAACTGTACTACGCTATGTCTAATAGTTTAAGAGATATTTAGCGGAATGTCTTTTACGATTATTTAAATCTAGGGGCTCAATTTAAGACTTTGGAGAATATTTTATTCCACCTCATCATATTTGGATAGAACTTAATCAGTTTTCATTAAAATTTTACTTCTAAAATTTAATTAAATTCTAACACCCTGTATAACTCTAGGTCACATACAATTCAATACATCACGTAGCTCTCGTAGCAGAGCGTTGGTAATGTCTGGTTGGGCATAAAGTACCTTTTTCAAAATTTGGCTACGTTATTGTCAAACAAATGTCACCAAACACTACCAGCAGCAACGACTAACACCAACTAGTCGTATACAACAAAATAAAATACAGGACAAGCTACTAACAAGGACAATATAAAATCTAATAAAATCTATAAAATGTCTAAAACATTGACACCAACACACGAGTCAAATTCAAAATAGACCAACAAACAAAAAGGGAAAGCAGTTAACTCTGCTGTTATGGCTAACTAACACTAACACATACAGTAAACTATGAATGTTTCTGTATCAGTCTGTCCGCAGGAGACAGAAATAGTGTTAATGTATTTAACTTTATAGCCATAACATGTGTGTGTTGCTGGAATAAATTTCAAATTGATGCAAGAGCCGCTTTTAAGATTTGTAGAAATTGATAAGAAATTACCCAAAAAGAAGATAACAAAACACCAGGCCGACACTTATTTATGTTTTCTTGTCCTATTACTCCCCAATACAATCTGTCTATTTTTAAAGGTCGTTCTAAATTTAAAGAGAAATCTTTTAGTTTTTTTTGGCATACATTTTGCCTCTTTAATGTGTTTTATGTTTTTTTTTTTTACAATATTCGTTTCAACTATTGATTTTTAGTTTGGTATAAAAATGTTTTAAATTTAATATTTGTTAAGAAAAACTCCATGTGTTTTAATAATGTTTATAGAGAAATATTTATGTTATTGTATTTTGTATACATTTGAAATGCAAAACGTGGCTCTAATACAGGATGGGATACTCAAAACTCATGACAATGTTGAACAATCATCATCAACATTAGAAAAAGTGAAGTGAGAAAACTAAGAAAATAAGTATTTGCTTTGACATTCGTAAACCAACACGTGTGAATGTTTACTTTTGTTGGAGACACTCCTTAAACTTAAAACGAGCTGACGACAATAGCAACACAACGTTAGATGCTGTTGGATGATGAATAAAAATGAAAACACTTGACAACCTTTGAATGGATGTGCAAGGTGCTAAAGTAGTAAATACTTTTGCGCTACATAAATATATATATGTATGTATATAAGCTACATATGAAATAGGGTTTTTTAAAAAAATCTGTTATTTGAAATTACTTTTGACTCTAAATAAGATTATAATTCAAATAACTACTATTTCTGTTTTACCCTAATAGAGAGATTCCTTGTACGAGTATCTCTGACAGAAGTGAATGACTGACTGGCTAGTACCTTGTTGTTATACATAAGTACTTAACACACTTTTTATATTTGCTTAGTTTAATACATATTATCTTATGTATATTCATAGATAAATAACAAATTCAGATACATATGAATTCTGCTACATTCAGAAATGTTTATAGCAGGACTTAGTAGAAAAAGGTTTCATGCTCAGGCATAGGCAGCCCATACCACCAGAAGCCGAAGAATTTTTGTAATTTTCGTAAATACCACGATCAGTAATGAAAGTCGTGAACATGAGTATTAAAATCATTCAGTTGGAATTTGGATGTTAACAAATTGGTGGTGCCGCTATGTTAAAGAAAATATATATTTACTGATCACCAAATAAATGTCAAAATTGCATCAATTTTTGTTTACAAGTCCTCAAAGTCTTTTTCAAACACATTTATATTTTTCCTACTGGGAACGCTTCAAATGTACGTGTATCTCAAACTAGTGTTTACAAAATCAAATAAATATAAAAATGTCTTCTAAAATATACAATTTTATTCTCTTATTTGATGTTAAAAAAAAATATGTGACAAATACGAAAATCCTACAATCTTTTTCAACACACATGGACTTAGAAGTATTAAATTCTCAACGATTTACTTTTAGTGTTAATTTAATTTTAAAATTACTTGTATATGCACTTTAAAAGCCAAATACAACAAACATGAATAATTGGATCAAATTTATTGTATATAAACATGCATATTAGAGAGGTTCATCTGAAAAGAATATAAAAAAATACCTAAATGAGTGATATGACAGATAATATTTTAATCAATATTTTTAAGCTCGAAAAAGCTGAATCCTACTAATTTACAAATTGCAAGTGGCATAGCTGTCAGTACAAATTAAAAGACCATTTGACAATTGTGGCATAAATGCAGATTGTTTTTATTGAAAAAAAAAAAAAAAAAATAAAATAATAATAACTAAAGCAAAACATTTGAATATAAACAATCAAACTTACCACAATTTTTGGTTTATATAAACCTATTAGATTGAATTATACACTTAGAAGAAATTTGGGATTATTAAAAATATATTTAGATTTGTATGGTATAATTGAACTATTGTTGGCATCTAGGCATAACCCATTTATGTAATGCATAATAACAATTTCTGTATTTCCTTTGAAGAACAAAATAATGGAAAAGCGACCAATTGGGTCCCAATTTTTTACGATTTCTATTCTCTAGATCTAATTTCTACTTCTAAATATAAAAGTAATATAACCGTTTTTTGCAATGTCTTATAAAATACCACTTATTCAAAAACGGAAAATAAAGTCATTACAAGCTTATAAATTGAATTTCTCATACAAAATTTTACAATAAGCCTTTGATAATTTTAGAAATCGTTTTTATATTAAAGTTATTTATCGGATTTCCTAGTTAAGCTTAGATAAGAAAATATTGGTACAAATATTATAATTTCTTCTAGAGAATTTACTCAAGATTCAATTTGGTTTAAAAATCGAAGATATTTGACCGTCTGAGCACAGAAACTTCTACTCTAATATTATTTGTTTTTGCTTACTGGAGCCATGGTAAAGTCTTAGTAAATACAGATTCTTAATTCGGCAACTAATAAACCAATTTTGACGAAGATATTCTAGAACAAACTTTCCTAATGGAAGAGCGAAAAACATATTCGTTATTTTTTGTAGTAAAAACTAAAACAAGTATTTAAGAAAGTGCTATAGTCGGTCAAGACCGATCATTCGGTACTCTTCACCATCTCAAGCTTATAAATTAGGGCTAGGGTCAAATGTGGACCGATTATCTTGAAATTTAGCAAATTGATTTACAGTTTTTACTAAAATTATGTATGCAAAAAATAAAAAAATAAGTACTTAGCCTTGACGTGTATTGTCGCTAGCCTTTCGCTTACTGGTGTAAACTTGGAAACAAGATTTCCCAATCTTTTGTTAACCATAAAACCGCAACCAAACTCGTGCTTACTCTCATGGCAGCTGTAATACAGGTCACCTTTTGATATTTTGGCGACACCGTTGCCGTTCCATCTTATTTCCTGGAGAACAGTCACATCACATTTATATTCATCGAGAACATCCATCAACTGGATCAGAGCACCTCCTCTGTAGAGGGTTCGGGTGCTTCAGGTGCTTATCCTTAAATCATGGTCCTTTTTTCGTTTGCCATAGTCGTCAACATTTGGGGGGCCGTTTTAATTCTTATTTTTTGCTTTTTTATAGTAAGTTTTTTCCAGGAGTGGGTTACTAGCCCGACGTCCTTGACCCATGTTTTTACCGTTCTTATGGGAGAACACGTGGCACTTGTTTGCCCACTGCTTTAACGGCTGTTAAAGTAGCTATCTAGATGACACCACTAGGAGGTCAGTGTCCACAATTGAGATGAAGGATAGAGCAAGATTAGCCTGGGTTTACCAAGTTAAACCGATCAGAACCGTTACATGGTATCCAACATCCCCTACGTCATACGAAAGTGTTATTGCAGTTTAATAATGAAAAACAGCAAAAATAATAAGACAAAGATGTTTGTATATTTCGTATTGCTCATGCTGGGTGCTGTATGTGAGTATTGAAAACAAATGAGTACCAAGCTCATAGGGCTTGGGCACCATTGATCTAGAATAACAGTTCTACTTATCTGCTATAGGAGTATGCAGGTTTACTTCACATATATTTAATCTTATTCATGTGCTTTAAAAAATTATATATTATAAGCAATAACTTAATATGAACAAAAATTTAAATTAATTTTTGCAAATTTGTTTCTGTGTAATAAAATATGATCTCTCTGCAATCATACATATGTAGATATGTATGTGTGTAGACAATTTAACCTACATTTAAAACAATTAGAATTTATAAAATCTTATACTGTTTTTTTGCATATTTATATTGTAAAAATTTATTTATTTACATGGAATTGTAAAATATACACAAAACAAATGAAATGAAAAACTAGCTCGAACATGTATAAAATGTAAATGACACATAAAATATTATTACATATGAAAATGTACATATTTACATGAACTTGCATAAACATAAACATTTTTCTAAATTTGACTACATATTAGATTTTCTCTTTTCTTGTGGAAAAATTAAAAAAAATATATATGAAAGAAAAAATAAAATAAATGGCCAACAATAAAATTTAAGAAAAGAAATATGCCAAAATAAAAATCCAACAAATGTAAATCATAACTGGCAAAAGAAATGTATAAAAATATTCATACTAAGAATAAAAGAAATCTTATAAAAATAAATAATAAAAAAAGCATACAATGGAAAGGAATAATATAAAAATAACAGGTAAATAAATTTTATTTCTTACAAATATTTGCACAACGATAAAAAAAGAACATACATCTCTTTCTATTAGCAGCCACATTAAAATCATAAGTGAAAATGATGCATGGATTTTCCAGTTTCCGTTTTTTCTATATAAAATTTGCTTAAAATCTATGCAGACACTTGAGTAATAAAAATGTATAAATTTTATTCAAGGAAGAAAAAAACTGTTTTAAATTCTATTAAATCCAAAATATTATCATAGATAAAATAAAGTTGGAGGTGAGTTTGATGGTAGGAAGGAAGAAAGATATAAAAATCTTTTGTAAAATATGATGTATAGTTAAATGCTGGCTAATAGAAATTTTATTTTTCATGTAGTTAGACTTTAGCTAAAAGAAAATATTTACACACTTACATATGTATGTTATAAATATTTTGAACCTGTTGCCCTGTATTTAGAAGATGTTTTATGTTGTTGCATGTAAAGTATTGTACTTCTTTCTGTTTTCCAGATGAATATGTAAAAATGTAAAATCATGTCTACTTGTGTTAGTGTAAATATATGTATGTCAGTAAAATATTTTTTGGTTATTACATTTTACATCTAACCAGCATACCCGAACTTACAAGCAGGAGGCGAGATTAAATAATAAAAATATACTAAAGCATAACCACTAAAGGTAAAAGACTTTTAAATATAAAAACATTATGAAAATGCCCGACTTACTTACATATCTTATAATTTTTCATTTATAAGAAATCAGTCTTAAAAGCAAACTAAAAATATATCCTTTTCAATATTCAATAGTTTGAAACGTATGAAACAAGAGTAGACGAAAAACATAATTAGAGTGTTAGACTATGATTCTGAAACATGTTGCTCATAAAAATGTTCTTGTCAACATATAGATTCATAATTTAACGAATTAGAAAGCGCAATAGTCGGTCAAGCCCGACAATAAGATCGTAGGTGTTCTTTTTTCTGTATAAAGACAAGTATTTCCAAAATTTTGCCGTCATAAAAAATTTTTCTCAAAACTAGTATATTTAAGCTATTTCCGTCATTTAGGCTACGAGAGCTAGGGTCAAATGTAAACCGATTATCTTGAAATTTGGCAAATTGATTACAGTTTTTACAAAGTTTTGTATGTAAAAAACAAACTCAAAATTCTCATTATCTTCAGATTTATGAGGAGTTTTAATGATTTTTTGTCTCATTTGGTGCGTTTTGATAGAAGAGTTTGTATGGGAGCTATGGTCAAATATGGACCGATTTCAACAAAATTTGGTACAAAGTATATATATATATATATATATTTACGGGCAAAATACCGATTCCGTGAAGTGAGACCTATGGGAGGTACCCTTAATAATGGACAGATTTCAATAGACATGGTCCCACTACCAAAAGAATTGTATTTGTCAAATTGCATTTAATTCTTTTGAGAATTACGACCTGTACTTTGATTACAAGGTTTACATGGGAGTCCAGCCGGACGGACATCGTTAAATCGACTCAGGGAGTAATTCAATTAAAAGTTGGTTCTGACACCAATATTTCTATGCGTTACATACATCAGCACAATCTTATAACACGCTTTTCACTTATGGTGGTGAAGGGTATAAAAAACATAATTAGAGTGACAGATTGTGTTGCTGAAAAATGTTGCTCATAAAAATGTTCTTGTTAATATATAGATGGGTAATTTAGTGCCGAATAATTTAATATAGCAAGAAAGTAATATTATCACCGTGGGACCTTAAATCTTGTATAGATAAATTCTTATTTAAAATAGACTAAAAAGTTTATTTTAGGCTGACGAGCAGTACTTCTAAAAAATCCTAATGATATTGCTGTAACAATACATACAGTTTTTACTTTTGCCTAAATTAAAATTCGGCAACTTTTATATGTTGACAAGAACTAGAAAATTAAGTTGTGAAACAAATTAAAGTTTGTTAGCCAAACAAAAATTTGAAGCCAATTTCTTCAAAGATAATGTCATTTTACAAGTGAAAATTTAAAGAAGGTTTATGCAACATGTTGCTAAGAAATTTTTTAAGATCACAAAACAATATAGGAAAGCCCTCAAATTTAAACAAAATAAAACTAAAAAATATATTAATTATCAAAATCTTCCTTTCGCGACGGTTGATGCAACATGTTGCTAAGACAAAATCTCCTATTATCTCCAAAGTATTTGATACTGCAATGATGATAAACATTTTCATAAAAGAAAAATCTTTTAAAAATTTTATATATAAACCTCTAATTCGTAAACGAATAATAAAATTATTTAAGTCTTAAAGTAGGAAATTTGTATAGAAAATTTGATTCATAAGCTTGTCATATCTTTGTTTATGAATTAGGGGTAAAACTATATTTTTCGTTTTTTTTAAACTTTAACTTTTTTAAACTTTAATTTTAAAAAGCCTCCCACAGCAAACAGATGACTTTTCAGACTGACCTCATTGAACATAAATATTAAAATAAAATTTTATATATATACAATTTGTGTGCATTTTTGCTCACTCATATAAATTCATACACCTTCGCACACATTTTGGTTTTAAGAAAGATGTTGCAAAAAAAAATGAAACACAGCAAAAAGTTTGTTGGTTACTTGTAACCTGTTCATGTAACAATTATAATAAATGGAATGTTTTCGGATAAATTAAAGCTACTGTAAATGGTTTTAACACTCAGGGGACTTTATGGTTGTATGCAGACTCTCCCACACAGATACACAAACACTGGCACATACAATACAAGATCTTATACATATGCAATTAATATGATGTTGCATGCAACAAAATATTTCTACATGTCGTAATAAGAGTAAATGGAGTGGTAGCAGTACAAAGAAGTAGAGAGTGAGTATAAAAAAATTCACAAAAAAAGGTGGATACTTAAAATTGTTACAAGTGTAAACCTCAACAGAGTGCATATGTAAATGTCAGTTTTTGCGCTTGCTGGGTTTTTAACTTTGGCAGTCTGGTGAATGCTGGTGTTTTACAATAGCAGAATACACAGGCTGACATACTCGTACATCTTGGTATAAAGAATTCAACATTTTACAGAAGTAAGTGTAATTATATTTTATGAAATTAAATATTTTAAATTGTTTCAATTGTATGCACACATACACAACTGAGAGAAATAAAAAAAAAATACTTTTATAGAATGACCACAATTTGAATGTATATTAAATAAGGGGGTACCAGAAAACCTGTTAATAAAAATAATAGAAAATTCTAATAGACTTATTTTAACAGACAAGAAGGGGAACAAATAATATTTAAAAAAGACCCAAATGAAAGTTTTTAAACATTTCTTTTAATACAGATTTTTTTCTTCCAAAAAGATTCCTCCTAATACCATCACTTTTTAATAATAAGGTGGCATTTACTTTCACACGTCTATGCACATATTTACATTCGCATTTGGGTGTTTAAACGCATGTTTACTCCTGTGTTTCAGTCTATCCATCCATTTTTTTCTGTCTGTCCTAGTAATTTTATAAAATGCTTTAAAATTTACGAAAAAAAATGCTGGTTGAATTTCATTGTATCCAGCTTATTTTGCAACATACACAAGTTTACATCTGTTTAGGAAAATATTTAATCAGAATAAATTATAAACTCGGATTTTTGTGTATTAGTGTAGATCTAGGCAAATGTGTAAAGCTATATATAACTCTTTTAGTAAAAATGACCCTTCTTTAATGTAAATTTTATGATATTCATAAATAGATTTAAACAATGTATAAATACATGCATACTAAACATGCTTTGACTTGTATATGAGTGTAATTTAATTTAAATAAATAATTTTTGGCATAAAGTAACGCTTGAAGTGCATTATTAAATTTTTAAGTGCACAAAAATTTTTATGAGACTATGTCAAATATCTCAACTTTAATCAGCTGAGTATATAGAAACATCTTTTATAGAAAATTTTTTATCAAAAATTTTTCTACAGAAAATTTTTTTATTACAAATTGTTCTATAGAAAATTTTCTATTGAAACATTTTCAGAAAAAAAATTATTCTATAGAAAAATTTTGATAAAACAATTTTTTTCTTATTAAAAATTTTTCTATAAAATTTTTTTTCAACAGTTTAATTACAAAAATAAAAAAAAATATTAACAACTTTAAAAAATTTTTCTATAGAAATTTTTTTATCAAAAAATTTTTTATGAAAAATTTTTATATAGAATTTTTTTTTTTTTTAATTTTCTATAGAAATATTTTTATTACAAATTTTTGCATAGAAAATTTTATTTTCGAATATTTACTTTCCTACAAAAAATTTTTTTATCAAAACATTTTCAATAGAAAATTTTTCTACAGAAAAATATTGTATCAAAATTTTTTCTATAGAAAAATATTTTTACCTAAAATTTTTCTACAGAAAAATAATTCTATCAAAATTTTTCTACAGAAAAATAATTCTATCGTAAATTTTTCTACAGAAAAATATATCTATCGAAAATTTTTCTACAGAAAAATATTTCTATCGAAAATGTTTCTACAGAAAAATATTTCTATCAAAAATTTTTCTACAGAAAAATATTTCTATCAAAAATTTTTCTACAGAAAAATATTTCTATACAAAATTTTTCTACAGAAAAATATTTCTATAGAAAATTTTTCTATAGAAAAATACTTTTATCAAAAATTTTTGTTTAGAAAAAAATTTTGAACGAAAATTTTTCTATATCAAAACATTTTCATCAAAACATTTTCAATAAAAAATTTTTCTACAGAAAAATATTTCTATCGAAATGTTTTCTATAGACAAATATTTATATCGAAAATTTTTCTACAGAAAAATATTTCTATCGAAAATTTTTTTACAGAAAAGTATTTCTATTGAAAATTCTTCTACAGAAAAATATTTCTATCGAAAATTTTTCTATAGAAAAATATTTTTATCGAAAATTTTTCCTTAGAAAAAAATATTCAACGAAAATTTTTCCATAGAAAAATTTGGTTCTTAAATTTTCACACAAAAATATTTTTATCGAAAAATTTTCTATAAAAATAATGATTGTCGAAAAATTTTCTAAAAAACAATATTTTTATCAAAAATTTTTCGATATTTTTTTATGTTTGTATCAAAAATACCTAAAAAATGTTTTTGTATCTAAATAATATCAAAATCTAAAATTTTTCAATATTAGAATTTATTTTCGTCTGTTTCGAAAAATATTCCCAATTCGGTTACATTTACTTCAAATAATGTTTTCAAAAATAATAGTGTCGTAGCAACAATGTATCGAGATTATACTTCTTTGTTCTCTCAACCCATGTATTTTGTTGCTATAAAATGGATTTGTATTTTTTTTTTTAGCAAAGCCCACCAACCGACTTTGGTGACATCCAAATTCCAACTATATGCTCTTAATACTCATTTGCATTAGTTTCATTAATGATCGTGATATTTACGAAAATTAGAAAAAGTGAACCGCCGTGGTATAGCAGGTTAGTCATCCACCTAGCATACCAGAGGTCCCAAGTTCAATCCCTGTCAGGCTCACTTGAAAAAAATTAATTTTCAAAAAAGCGGCGGTCTCACCTCATAACTCAGCTAGCCACTGGTTATTGAGTATTAGGTTATGAAAAACTTCTCTAACTAATGCATTTGCCGTTCGGAGCCGGCGTTAAAACGTAGGTCCCTTTCAATGAGTCTAAAAATAGAATCGGATGCAGCTCATTGTCTGAGAGAAGTACCCCTTGTTCCAATTGGAATGTTGTCGGGGAATTATATATATATATATAGAAAAAGTCTTCGGCCTCTGGTGATATGGGCCTGGTTATGATATAGTGCAATCTATTAAGATTACAGATTAAGATGGACAATGCATTTTCATTACATCAGAATCGAGTTTTAATTATTTTCGTTTATGTGTAAAATATGATTACTGTGCTCCTCAACGCTTAGCTTATGTGAAAGTCTAGAACATTTTCTATCAAATTGTTATGGTCGGTTTAACAAATAAATCTTTTAACATCACATTTTAGCTAATTTTGCTAAAAATTACTAAAAACACTTACAAACTGTTCAAAAATACATAAGAAACATTAGAAGAAATTTCTACTTTTAAACAAACATTTTACGCAAACCAATTTTAAACATTTTGCGTCCATTATGGCTCAAAAATTTTGCATCTAAATTTTCTAAAATTATTGCCATTAAAAACTTTTTTCTATTTTCGTAAAAAGTATATTTTTTTTGTTCTTTTTTATCTCTGTTTAACTCATTTATAATTCTAAGAACGAAACATAACAAAGAAGCTTTTAAAACTAAATAAATAATAAAAAATGAAAATTATTATAACTTTTTAAAATAATGTTATTTTTAAAATATAACGAAAAAAATGAATTAAATTTAGTTAACGAACAGAACATCAAGGAAAATAATAATAACCTCAAACATTAACGCCAGTAACGTGATTTCATATTTTTTGACATATTTTCTACAAATTTTTAACGAAATAATAACGAGAAAAGAAAAACTCAAACTGTCTTTTATTTTCTTGAAGACAGAAAATAAGTATAAGAAAATGCTTATGAGTTTTCATCAAAGTTAACATCATTTACATACGTGCATGTTTGGTGACGATTTTTGCTTGCTTGTTTTTTTTAAGTAAAGCAGGAGCTCGAAATTTGTTTCATTTTTATATATCAAAAGTTATCATCAAGTAAAGAAATCTTCTAAGAATTTCTTTAAAAACTCAACTTGGTTCCTTCTGTTTGAAACAACAAATTTACTTAAACCCAATAATGGTTTCCTTACTGGAAAATTTCTAGGGAACCAAAACAACTTCCTCGCAATTTTAATGGGTAAGACATTAAAAATTCTGTCTGTTGAACAAGTGTAAAAGATGAAAACACAAAAAATCAATGAACGAACACCAACAGCTGGAGCTGATTCTTTTTTTCTTTTGCTGTAAATCATAGAAGGGAGACACTGACACTTTTTAGCCCCCTCCTACAAAATAACTTCCATACATTTTATTTCATTTCATTACTTTTACCCCAGTATTAAACTAAAACTCATATGAAGAAGAATTAATGCATTTAAAACAAAGTTAGAAGCCATTTTGGCGCCCTTGATGGCTGCTGTTTTTTTTTATTTTTTTGCTTATAGATATTGTGCTTTTCACAATTTTTGAATGAAATTATATATTTGTATACATTAGAGAGACTTGAATGAAAAATCAACTTTTAGGTCACCCCCTGAAAATATAGAAATCATCAAAAAACATTTTTTCCTGCAATCTTCCCTTGACTATCAAGGATCTAAGGAAAAAGTCATCTCTTTCACTTTTTATTCACCACCATAGGTGGAAAGGGTATTATAAGTTTGTGCTGATGTATGTAACGCATAGAAATATTTGTCTTATACCCACCTTTTAGTATACCAATAGGTTTAGAATCACTTCCTAAGTTGATTTAGTGATGTCAGTCCGTCTGGCTGGACGGCTGGCTGGCTGGACCCCCATGTAAACCATGTAATCAAAGGACCTGTACTTCTATAGATAATTGATGAAATTTGGCACATATCATTTTTTGACTATTGAAATTCGTCAAAATCGGTCCATTTTTTATGGACCTTCCATAGGTCCCACTTCCCGGAATTGATATTTTAGCCACAAATATCAATATTTTTTCTCCTTAATCTCAAGATAACGAGAACTTTGAGTTTATTTTTTCCATACATAATTCTTGTAAAAACTGTAATCAATTTGCCAAATTTCGAGATAATCGGTCCATATTTGACCCTAGCTCTCATATATGTCCAAATGACGGAAACAGCTTAAATATATATACAGGCAAAAGAACTCATTTGATCTAAGAGGTGAAGGGTATCGCATGGTCGGGCTTGACCAACTATAGCACTTTCTTACTTGTTAGTTTTTCAATAATTGTTGCAAAGAATTGTATCAGTTAGCTTTTCTACAATAAAAATTTACAAGTTGGCCAAACTTTATTTAAAGAGGGTGACAATGTCATTTTTTATATCGAGCCGCTCTAAAATACATATGTACGTGTTACTGGCATATTCACTCAACTTCCCACTCCAGGACTCCCTGACTGACGCGTTGTCTGTTTCAGCGACTGTTTAACGGAACAGTGACAGTCTACTGATGTTGCTACTGTAATTCTTTAGCAGCCTTGGCAGCAGACACAATCAAATATTAAAGATGAGCATATGAACACAAACATTTCCAAAAAAAATCTGTGTTACACACGAGATGTTGTACAATAAATAGGAGAAAAATAAATAGAATTCGTTACGAGTTTCATGACATAAAAACGAAAATACTGTCATTGATGTCATTCACTCATTCATTCTCCAGGCTCCAAGGATAGCAAACAGGTATACCAACAAAACTTTACTAACATTAAGATTATGATGATGATGTTGCTACAGTTATTGACTGCTTTTAGTAACGCTGATGCGTATAAACAAGAATTCGGGATAATAAAGCCTTATAAAATTCTATTAAATTTGATGTTATTATCGTATTAAACAATAATAAAATTACAGACGAACCCACATGAGTTATAAGTAAAAAACAAACCAAAAAAAATAATAATACAATCACAAAAATATGAAACCAAAATGTCTTTTAATATAAGTAAAATTTTAAATATGAAGAAACCACACTTTCTGTACATTTGTATATAATGATGCTTTTATCCAGCAAAAAAGGTCTTTAAACTTTATACGAAATCAGACAGAATTTAAACTCTTTACAAATAACTGATTTTCTAAGAAAATTTTACTTTTATACTTAAAACAAGTTCATAAATATACAAAATTTCTCAAAAGTTGACTTATTTGCACCTTTTAAAACGGCAAATAAAAATCAAAAACCAAATTTAATTTACTTTACAGTTGAAATCCTTAAATTTCTTTTCAAATTTGCAAATTGTGTGTGAGTGTTAGAAGTTATTAATGGGGTTATTCAACTTTTTAACCAGAAACATTTGTGATTTATTTGCTATTAAAGAAAATTAACTTTTGATGAAATATCAAAGTCTTATTTGTAAATGATTAAAGATATAATTATATTAATTGCCCAGAAATTTGAAAAATGATGAAAAGCAAACTTTTTGAAAGGAAAATATTTCCTTTCAAAATATTTAGGAACAAATATTTTTATTATACAAATGTATATTATACGAAGAGTTGAGCGTGTGACTTGAAGAAGTAAGTAAAAATGTAAAATGTAAAAATGTTTTGCTGTTTGCGACATTAGTCTGATGGCATTCAATTACAATATGATCTTAGCCAATCATAATTATATCTTTATAAAATAAGGCATAAACCAGTTTCACATTTGATTAACTAGTAGGCAAATGATTCGAGAAATCCCAAAATAGGTATTTAAGATTTTTCTTAGAAATCATATTTAGCCTCAAGGCTTTGTAAATGTATTATAGATGTATCATATTACCTTATAATGACTACATAATAAGTTATTAATTAATATTTGTAATTCGAACCACCGTGGCATAGGAAGGTAGTCATCCGCCTAGCATTCCAGAGGTCCCAAGTTTGATCCCTGATTCTACAGAAAATTTGTTTATCTAAAATTTTTCTATAGAAATATTTTTTAACAAAAATTTTTCTATAGAAAATTTTTTTATCAAAAATTTTGTTTAATTTTTTAAAAAAAAATTTCTATACAAAAATTTTTTAGCCAAAATATTTCTATAGATAATTTTTTTATCAAACATTTTTCTATAGAAAATTTTTTTATCAAAAATATTTCTATAGAAAATTTGTTTCAAAAATTTTTCTATAGAAAATTGTTTTATCAAAAATTTTTCTACAGAAAATTTTGTTATCAAAAATTTTTATACAGAAAAAAATTTTTCTATAGAAAATTTTTTTATCAAAAATTTTTCTATAGATAATTTTTTTATCAAAAATTTTTCTATACAAAATTTTTTTATCAAAAATTTTTCTATAGAAAATTTTTTTTTTATCAAAAATATTTCTATAGAAAATTTGTTATTAAAAATTTTTCTATAGAAAATTTTTTTATCATACATTTTTCTATAGAAATTTTGTCATCGAAAAGTTTTCTTTAGAAAAATATTTTTATGGAAATTTTTTCTTCAGAAAAAAAATTTTATCGACAATTTTGCTATTATATATTTTTTTGTTTAATAATAAAATTCGGTTAAATTTATTTCAAATAATGTTTACAAAAAAGTCTTCGGCTTCTGGTGGTATGGGCCGCCTACGCCTGCTTAAAGTGATATACATAAATAAGACATATTATAAAAATTAAATAATTGTAACTGGGATTCCAACTCGGGTAAATAATCTAATGCAAATAATGGTTGAAAAAGTCAAGAATATCACATAAAAAGCACAATTTTTTTGTTTGTTTTGCCAACTGCTTATTCGATACCATACTTTTTATACCCTTCACCCCATGTAACGCATAGAAATATTTGTCTTTGACCCACCTTTTAGTATACCAATAGGCTTAGAATCATTTTCTAAGCCGGTTTAGTGATGTCAGTCAGTCCGTCCGTCTGGCTGGACGGCTGGCTGGCTGGACCCCCATGTAAATCTAATCAAAGTACTGCTTATGTAAACTTAAACCACTGTACCAAATTTCGTTGAAATCGGTCCACATTTGACCATAGTTCCCATACAAACTTATGCGCTGAAGATAATGAGAATTTTAAGTTTATTTTTCGCAGACATAATTTTTGTAACAACTATAATCAATTTGCCAAATTTCGAGATAATCGGTCCACATTTGACCCTAGCTCACATATAAGTCCAAGTGACGAAAACAGCTTAAATATATGTATAAGTTTTAAGTAAATGTTTGTATGATGGCAATATTTAGCAAATATTTGTCTTTATACAGGAAAAAGAACATCTTTGACCTTAGTGATGAAGGGTATCGTATGGTCGGGCTTGACCGACTATAGCACTTTTTTACTTGTTTTTAAATGTTATTTGTCAGTATTTGGCAATGAAAAGTTTTGCTGATAACATAATCTTCAAATTTTACAGGTTTAAAGTCAAATATTTTACTTGTATAACGCTACTAAAAACGCTTATGTTCCTAACAATAAAAAATGTTTCTATAGGATATATATAGGATAGTTTGACATTTTTGAGAATATATGCATTCTAAACATTTTCATTTTCTGCTATCCTTGACTCCCAAATAAACATTTTGATAGTATTAAATGTGCCTTCAAGGCCAGGTCTCATAAAGTCTATCAAAAATCGTTTTTTGTTCCGAAAAACATTGATGATGTTCGTGAGCTTTGTTTTGTATATTACTATGAATTTAAGGTGACCTTAAATATTAGAGGAATAGCATACACTCACGTAAACTATAATAGGTTCACTTTTTAAGTGATAAATTTAAGATAATTAATTTCTCCAAAACTTTAGAAAATATTTGCCTTGCAATGATTCATTCAAGAAGTAATAAATAATGAGAAAAAAAACTTTAAGTGGAAACAAACTTTGGAACCAAGTATCACCAAACGGCGAAAATATAGTGATTTTCGTATAAAAATCTAAAAAAAATTTTTCAGTAGTAGTATTTCTACAGACAGAAACTAATAAATAGACCTAAACTCCTAATATCACCTAAATTTCGGAAGAAAATCATTATAGGTAAAAAAAAACAGAATTATGGTTGAATTTTTGCAAAGAACAAAATGGTAAGGAGTAAAGCACTTATTTTGTGCGAAAAAGGTAAGATTTTTATGAACCCGATGGATTAAAATTTTATAGATCAGAGCTAAAAAATATTATGCCCTCTTCAAATCATACAAATGTTAGTTAAAACCATCGGATCCATAAAAATCAATTTTTTTCATATCTACTACTAATTGCTCCTTACCATCTTTTAATCACACGTTCTTTGCAAAAATTCTTGTATATTACTATAAGTTTAAGGTGACCTTAAATATTAAAAAAAAAAAAAACAGAAATAAAAAACTCCACCGAAAATCCGAATTTACTACAAATGTATCTTTAATGAGTGATCCGCATTTAGATCATGATTTGGTTTTGAATTTGTTTTATTTTAAGACTCAAAAACCAATTTCCAAAAGGCATGTTTAGGAGCTAAATCAAGCGCTTAAAACTACATTAATCTTTGTTGAGAATATTTTGAAAATAAAGTTATTTTCAATTGAAAATATTCAGGTATTTTCTCTGAACTCAAAATACTAAACGCAAACCTAAGTAGTAAAATTATTCAGAATTAGATATGAACTTTGGTATTTAAAGTGACGATATATGTATATACGTTTATGTATGTATATAAATAACCTTTGACCTTTAAATGTTGATATCATTTCATCTATTTAATTTGATAAAATCTCATATTTCCTTCAATGTAACAAGGTTACTACAGGCTATTTATTAAGACTTAAAGAAAACAGACAGAAATTTAAGAATTGTTAACAAAAGATTTCTCCAGCTAAATTTAAGTAGGTTTTGTTAAAGAGAAAGTTGAACTGAAATTTAGTAAGAAAATGAAATCTCATATTTAAATAAATGTCTCATATATATTGTATATAAATTAGTACAAAATTAGCAATAAATATTTAAACAAATTAGCTAGAATTAGGCAAAATAATATTTTTTAAAATCGTCTCTGAAATTTAATTTCAATTACTTTTTAATTCAATTTATTTTGTCAACAGCTCTCCATAATTAAGCATTTCTAAAACAAAAATCACTTTATAAAAGACCAGTGCTTTTAAATTCTTTTTGAAAAATTTGCAAGATAACGACACATAACAACAATACTCATACTCTAAGTAAATACTTAATTCGAAGTTCTTCTTGTTGAATACTTTATTTAATACTGATATTTTTATTCATTGTTTTTGTATTATATCTTTTCATTTTTTTTCTCGTTGCTCTTGTAACACTTTTCTATACAATTTCGTGCGACAGCAAAAGCAAAACAATAAAAAACATGTGAGTGAAAATTTCTGGCTGCATTCAACATCTGTATGCCTTTAAACATTTATCCCTACTGAAAGTAACTTACGTGAAATATTTGCAACATTTCCTGTATAAGTTTTAAATTTTACTTTTCCTGCACAAAAACACACAAACAAACAGGACATGTTTTTCACAAGATGAAAACAAATAATCTAGCAAAAAACAAAGACTCTGAGAGCAAGTTTTACCAAACAAAAATTCACAGAAGAGAAGCAACTAAATTTAGTACTCGTTAATGCTTTTTCTGGGTATAAAAGAAACGTAAACAAAATCTTGTTTAATAAATAAAAGAATCCTGGAAATTTGTTTGCTTTGATATAATAACTTAAAAGGAATAGTCAGGGAAACTTTTTCTATGAATCCTGCATATTAATGAGTTCCTTCTTTGGCATAAAAGTATAACAAATTGTAGATTTTTTCTTAACCTCATAAATTAATTAATAAAAATATGGGCCTTAAATTTGCTGGATAACTACTCTCGCTCTCTTTTTAGTTTATTCTCACTTTTTCTAAAAATACTCTCTTCAGCTCTCACAGAATTTGTGAGAATTTTAAGTTCTACCAAAAAGTCTCCAAAATCTGTTTGTGTCAAAACATGAATTCATTGGCGAGTTGTGGTTAATTTTTGTTTGAGGTGAATTTCTATTTAGGCTGCCTGTTTTTCTGTTAATTTTTGTGTAAAATTATTTCTCTCTTGTGCTCTTGCTCTCGCAATCTCTCTCAGCATGTTTCCTTTTTGTCTTCTGTGTATCACAGTGATGTTATTTATATTGTTTGCATTTTGTTCATATTCCTAGAGTAAATCTATTTTAAAATTCTGTTTGATTGTCACCAAAGCAAAAACAAAATCTGTGGGTATTACGTCTAACACTGCTGATGCTTGGCTGTGGATTTACAATTTCAGATTCTGCTGCTGCTGCTGGTGCTACCTAACCTAACTCAACTTGAAATTCTATTTGCTTGTTGTGTCTTTGCCATTTTTAAGAGTTTAGCAATTTACCAAAAAAATCTTATTTGCTTTAAAATTTTGACATTTGAAATGTCTTAAGGCATCAAACGAATTTAAACTCCTGCCGGGCAAGCAAACTGTTTTTAAAGCACAATTCTATTTATGTCTGAAGAAAGCAAAATGAAAAATTTCCAAATTCCCAAAACATACATCCTGCTGTAAGCATTTGAAAATATTTCAAAATCAATTGAAAAGTTATTTTGCAATTGATAGGCTGGACATTTGTAGCAGCTTAAACATAAAGTGTCAAACAGTGATAATTTTCAGAGCCCGTAGCTAAATGCCAAACAATAGCAAGTCAACTTAGCAACAAAGAAATTTTAGCGAATGTTTTCCTCGCCGCTAAAGTAAATAAACGTAAATAATATGATTTTCCACTATTAACAAAATTCATGCTGTGATTGACACAAAGGTGTCAAAAAGTAGCGAAATGTTAAACAAAAAACTTCTAAACCAACCTTTCGAAACAATCACACAAATAGACCGACTATCGAATAACTAAAAATTCATGTTCAACAAATGTTTAGGTGGTACGGGCCGAGTGTATACATATACATACATATATTTTCAAAAATGACATATAAATTTCTGTTCGATATTGCAATCAAATGACATGTTTAAATTATTTTTGACAGTTTTGGCACAGTATGTTGCATGAAATTCTACACTGCATCGCATTCACACATATTTATCTACATTTATTATAGAATTCAGGCATAAATGTGTGAAATTCTGCATTAATTTAAAGCGAAAATCTACAATTTCATGCCTGTTTTGTATTATTTGTATTTAAAGTAACGTTTAATTTTGACATTAACAATTTGATTGTCATTTTCATTTATTTCTCTTTTTCATGTTTTTGGGTGTGTGTGTGTGTGTGTGTTTGTATTTTAATTATAATTAAAATGTTTCCGTTAATTTTTCACACTTACAAGCAACTGTCATCTGGAAAATATTTCTTACATTTTTTTCTTTTCCAATTTCGCTATGAAATTGTTAAAAGAAACAGATTAATTCTAACCAAATGTTGCAAAAATTGTAGCAGAGGAAGAAAAAAATTAAGCGAAAGTTTCTTTTAATGTATAGTCGTTTTATTTCTTAAGAAAAACTTTGCAGGGTTGCCATGAGCCTATGTAAAATAAAGCATTCTCAGCATTACTGTGTTCTCTGAAAGAACCAAATTTAGAGTCGGATTGGTTTAAAAGGCCTCTTTCTTCTATGTTGATGAGAAAGACCTATTATAAGTCACAATTTTTATCAATTGGGTGTTACCATCATCTAGATTTAATCAAATTATTATTCTTTAGATCAGACTAATTTTTCCAAAATGATTACACTCTGTTACGCTAAAAAAAAATTCGGGAGTATGTGGCAAATCATGCAAAAAAATTTCAATTTCAAAATCGATTTTAACGAGGTTCGACAACATATCGACCTATAGCTCAGCCAGTTGGTACTCGATTTCACTTTTTTAGCAGCAAATAAAAGAAAATAGATTACGCATTAGAATGTCATATAATTTTTGACATATTTGTAAATTATAAAGACAAAAGTTGAACACTTTTTTGACTTTAGTAGCTTTTTATTGCTTGTTCTTATATGAAAGCTCATAAAAGTTTATATATATATATAAACCAAGAAAATTTAGTTCCTAAAAAAACGTGGTTTAAATTCTTAAGTCAGACGAAAAACCTAAAAGTTATCAAGCTTTTTATAAACCGACTAGGCCATATAATACGTAAACAGTTTAACTAGAAATTAATTTAAAAAATATTTGGTTCGCAATCAAAAAATTTTGACTTTGGAAAAAGTTAAATAACTTTTGTAAATGTAAACCGATATCAATAAGTAATATCTCGTTTTTTTTTCTATATAGAACTAGCTTTTAAATAATGTAAAAAAAAAAAGATTTAATTGAAAAAAGTTTAAATATTTGCTTTCGAATTTAGAGATTACGAAACATTTTTAAAAAATAGCGAAACTTTTGATAAAAAAAAACTTGCCTTATTTCTTAGAATATAGGCTAGAATATAAGCATGTGAAAGCTTGATCCTTGACTTTTCAAAATTGTTTAAAATTTTAAAATGGCTTTGCAAATGTGAGAGTTGGAGGTACTACAGTACTACGACCTACCCGAAAACATTTTTTTGTGAATATCTCGAAATTTTGGACATGATTCGAAATTGTTTTTGTATGTCCTCACCTAGGTCTATAAGCCACCCCCCCCCCCCCCCACTAGGTCGCTTTCCAAGCTTTTACAAAAATTGCTTGCTCATTTGTAACACCGTGTTATTGTTAAAGTCAATCTATACTATAAATGACAAAGATATACAAAATTGTTGAAAGTTTATTTATTCATCTATATATTATATTCTTAATCTTAAAGATCATGATCAAATAAACACTTTATGATTTAATTCATTTTGAGTAATTTTCAGCTGCTCCACCTGCCGGAAATTGGTCATACTGATATAGCAACCTTACGCTGCACATGCGCAACAACTTTGCTCAAATCATAGCATGATCAAATGCACAGTTTACGATGTAATTAACTTTAAGCAATTTTCAGTGGCGTCATCTGTTGGAACTTGGTCATACCAACTTAGTAGTGGTACTTCTATCAGACTATGAGTTGCATCCTATTCTATTTTTAGAGTCATTGAAAGGGGCCTACTTTTTAACTCCGGCTCCTAACGGCAAATGCATTAGTTAGAGAAGTTTTACATAGCCTAATACTCAATAACCAGTGGTTAGCTGAGTTATGAGGTGAAAAGCCGCTTTTTTGAAATTTTATTTTTTTTTAAGTGGGTCTGGCCAGGGATCGAACTTGGGACCTCGGTATGCTAGGTGAACGACTAACCTGCTATACCACGGCGGTTTACATATTATGTATATAAATAAATAAATACAATAAATTTTAGATGGTGGTGCAGCAACGTACACAGGGTACAGCTAGTTATTAGTAAATTTTTAAGAGTTGAAGACAGTATAATTACAGATATCAATTTGTCCAAATTTGTTTAAGTTTTGATCAAGAAACCATTGACGAAGTTAAACAATTAAAAGAAATTTGATACACCTCGTCATTAAACATTCTTATAAAGCTATCATCTTACACTTAATCTTAAAGTAAACATTAAAGGATCCATATTTTATTATCTTTATGTAAATACAAAAATTATGGCATCTCTGTAACAGACAACATCGGCAAGAACAACAACGACAACATTAGGAACTAACATTAATATTATAATAACAACAGCAACAACTATCAAGTGACGGTTAAATGAGGTGTTAATTGGATTTTGAGCGCCTTCATCTCATTATCAACATTATTTTTGTTCAGTCAATGTTTAGGATTGGATTGTTACTTCCACACACACACATTAACTCCCGCGCTATCCTTCTTGGCCCCTTCATCCAACCCTATATCAAGTTGCCATGGCTGTTACTAATGATTTCTTTGAATCTTTTTTTTTCTATCGTTATTATTACATTCACATACATTTTTTTCAGATATTTGTGTCTGTGTGTGGTTTATAAGAAAGATGATTCGAAAGGATGTACTATATGTTTTTTTTTGGTATTATATAATGATGATTATCTTTCTTTTTTATGATAATGATTATTTCTTAGTTTGAATGAATCCTTTGTAGGTATTCGGTAGAGTGTGTGGTTTTCAACCAGTCATCATCACTAACTATTACAACTACAAGAAATTTCGTTTCACTATTACTGACATCACAGATGTCCTGTTTAACTTCTTTCCGTTCCTTCGTCTTTAGTTCTTTTATTTATGATTATGATTAATGTTTGGGTAAATGTTGGTTTATTTCAATATTTTTCTTGATTTTTTTGGTAAAATTTCTTCTGGATTTATGTGAGTTTGTGCAGTTTCTTATTGAAGCGGAAGTTAAAATTCGAACAGTTTTATTTTATTTTTTTTTTTCAACTTCTTGCTATTCATTTTCTAGTTCTAGGTTAATGAAAATGATGACAGTTGTTGGTTCTTAGCTGCTGTTGCTGATGATGATAATGATAATGATGAGGATGTTTGATGTGAATGTTAATGTTAATGCCAGTGACTATGATGATTTTGATCCTGAGAAGGAAAGTGATGCATAATTATAGTTGCAGTTTATTATACATCGAAAATTTTGTAAAAGATAAATGTTTTTTTTTTGTTCGTTATTCATTGTTTATTCCCACCAGCACTTGTTACTTTCTCTAATGATGTGATTGTTAAATGGATTTTTTGTTTGATGTGAAATATTTGACTTTCTAATGTTTGCGCCTTTCTTTTTTTTATTTGATTATCTATTTGAAATAAGGGATTCTGACGTAATTATCACTTACACTTTTTGTTTTAGTTTATTATTGGTTTAATCATGGTAACCCCAAAATTAAATTCTAATAATGATGGATTTGCTTGTTAAGTTCAAAAAAATGATGTGGGAATTTTTTGTTAAGAGTAATGACAATGAAATTAAATTTTAAATACTTGGTTAGGCATAATATCAATTCACATTAGGATGAAAATTTTGTAATTTAAGTATCTCCAATAATTGCTTTAACAAAGCTCAATAAATCACTTTGATTTAATTTTAATTAAAATATAATACAGATTCCTTGAAATTAATACGAAAAGGATTGTCGTATTTATTTCATTTCAAGTTTACTTTCATAACCTGTGAACAAAATGAGACATAGATTTTAAAAGTCGATGAACGCGATTAGGTGAAGGTAAAGCCCGACCATATGATACCCTTCACTATTGAGGTCAAATGTCTTTTTTCGTGTATAAACACAAATATTTTCTAAATTTTGTCTTCATACAAAGATTTTTCCAAAACTAATATATCTACGCTAATTCCGTCGTTTTTTTTTATGGAAACTGGGGTCAAATATGGACCAATTGTTAAGAAATTCATCAATTTAATTAAAGTTTTTACAAAAAAGAAATATAAAATTGTCATTATTTTCGGAGCCGTTCAAGGACGAACTAACGGACTGACATCGCTTAATCGACTCAGAAATTGATTCTAAGTCTATTGGTATACCTTAAGGTGGGTCTAAGACCAATATTTCTATGCGTTACATACATCAGCACAAACTCATTATGCCCTTTCCACCTATGGTGGTGAAGGGTATAAAAATACTTTTGTATGGATATCTCCTTTCATTATCAATTCGGCTTTTCAAGAAAATTACAATGAATATTGTAAATTCTAAAATGATTTCAATAAATTTTGATTTTAATTTAAAATTAATGTTATACCCACCATATAATTTTTAATTAAATTACAACAATATATTTTAATAAATGTGTAAGTCTGCTACAAAAATCTATATATAAATCATTTGCCATTACATGAGTATTATTAACATTATTTTTTTCATTTGCACAATGATCTAAAGTAAAAAAATGTGCAACTACATTCAAACAAAACCAAAAAAATGATTGTAATTTATTATAATTTCTAAACCAGCAGACTACTTGAATACTTGAATTGAAAGTCTACTAGAGAAGTGCAAAATTTTAATATATGACACTATACGGTTACGAGTGCAACTTGTAATAACCATGATTTTCATTCCAATTGTAGCAAAATTTATAAATATAATTCTATATACGAGCACTACTGCAGGTTTACAAAAAGAGTGACTTAGCTTCAAATATTAATTACAAAATATTATTTTTGTTTGCTTTAATAACACTGTGCTAGTTGAAAAAGACCTACTGCTAACCGTGTTTTTAGGTTAGTTCTTATTTTCTTAATGGAGGAGGTTGCGCAATAAATATTCACGTAACTCGAAAACTGATTACATTCTTGAACTAAGTAAAAAAAACCAAAATTCGGCAGAAAAATTATCTTTCAAACTCTAACTTTTAATCCGAGCCAACAAAAAAAATAATAAAAATATTTCTATCGAAAATTTTGCTATAGAAAAAAATTGGTATCCAAAATGTTTTCTACTGTTTCGTGTGTGTTTTGATTTTGATTTTGTACTTTGCCAACATCAAAAATACTTATTTTCACGAGTTTCATTAATGATCGAGATATTTACGAAAATTACAAAAATTCATCGGCTTCTGGTGGTATGGCCAGCCTACGCCTGGTTATGAGCTAATATGCAGCCAGCCGAATGGACATCGTTAAATCAATTCAGATTCACTCCCTAAAACGATCGGTATACAAAAAGCTGGCTCTCATACCAATGTTTCTATGCGTTACAAACATCAGTTTAAACCCAATATACCTTTTTTACAAATGTTGGAAAGGATTCGTACAATTTTTTATTAAAACATTATTATGAGTTATAACACTATTACGGTAAATGAGAAATTTATACAAGTGCACATAATTTTATATGTATGATTATAATGTAGATGACAATTGTTAAGTTAAAATGTCGCATTTCAAATGAGTTGTAGTGCATTTTTTTTGCTTTATTTTAGTAATATTTTATTTATGTGTGTGAATATGTTATACTATTTCACAATATATTGTTTTAAAAATATGAATGTGAATTTATAAGAGGTTTTATTAAAAACTGTATATTTTTAGCTGTGAATAAATTTTATTATAAAATACATGCATATGAAAAAATCTCAACATCAGGAATGAATGTACATTTTATATTTAGTTTAAATAACAAAAGTTGTTAGAAAAATCTTTAAAAAATATTTATTTTCTTTAAAATGCAAAAAATACAATCAAGAAGAAATGAACTAAAAGGTTGGTCTGACTTCAAAAATGATTGTTGACCTTCAATCACTTTTTAAGTCGATTACAGATACGACTCAGTTTTATGCGACTTACTATGGTATTTCTACTGCAAAAAAGCCATTTTTTGACCACCGCCTTTGAAAAATGTAATGATGGAGTTCTATAGAGAAGAGTCTAGATATTTAGGACCAATAATTTTTTTGAAGAAAAAGTTATATAATGTGTTATAAAAATGTGCTTAATGCTCCAAAACGAAAAGTGATGAAATTTTTCATCAAACTCAGTAGCTCATGCATCGAGTAAAGTTTCACAGCTTTAATCTTGATGTCGATTTAATTAAGATACATAACTTTAGCTTTAGTCTGCAGAAGAAAATAACTTAATCTCGTATATAGTAAAGTAGTTATAAGAAAATCAAAAAAGCTCTACAAAATTCAGTGTTTTCGTTTCTCTTTGAACAAAAACTAAGTTGGCTCGGATTATCTCGGTGCTTCCAACATAAACACGTGAAAGGTGAAAGTCTCTTCTTTAGATTAAACGAAAAAAATTCACCAAAACTTACCGATCGTAGAACAAACTTCAAAATTTTCTGAAAAAAGTCACGTAAAATATTAAGTTTAAGTTAAGCAAAAAGTGTTGCAGTCGTTTAGGCGTGACTTTTTAATCAAATTGAATTTATATTAATTTAAGTCCCGTAAGAGTCGACGGATTTCAACCAAAATTGGTTGATCACTTTTTCGGGTGAACCAATAGATGTGTGACTAATTTTACTAAATTTAGTTGAGAATTATGGCTTATATTGAGAAGAAAAATAAGTGAAAAATGGGGGTCCAAAGCAGGTACCACCCAAAGGAGTGAACGAATTCCAACCATAATTGGTTGAGGTCTTTTTCAGATAAACTTATAGACGTGTGCCCAGTTTTTTTTTCAAATCCTGTTGAGAATTCCGGCTTATACATTGAGTACAATAATAAGTGAAAAATGGGGGTTCAATACAGGTGCCTCAAGGAGTTGTGGGATCTCAACCAAAATTGAAAGAATGAATTATTTCTTTCTTGGATCAATGAGAATTGCGGCTTATACAAAAAAATGATGAAAAATGGGGGCCCGAGGCATACATCCAAGAAGTCAACTAGTTTCAACAAAAATTAGTAGACCTCTTTTCTAGGTCAACTTACAGACGTTTGCCGAATTTCATTAAAATCTGTTAGGAATTGGGGATTGTGCATCAAAAAAAAAAATAGGTGAAACATGAATCCCAATATAGGTACCCCAAAGGGTGATCTAATTTCAACCAAAATTAATAGAGAGCTCTTTTTTGAATTTATTAATAGACCTGCGTTGAATTTCATTAAATTTCGTTAAGACTTGTAGATTGAAAAGAAAAATTGGTGAAAAAAGGGGTCCAAGGCAGGTACCCCAAGGAGCCGACCAAAATAAGTAAACTTCTTTTTTAAATTAATTAATATACGTGTGTTAAATATCACCAAATTCTGTTTAAACTTGCGACTTGTACATTGAGAAGAAAAATAGTTGAAAAATTGGGGGCCTAAGGCAGGTACCCTAAGGAATTTGATTTTTTCTTATCTATATAAAATTGAAAAAGTATGCAAAATGTCATCGTTGTAGGGTCACTTCATTTTTTTGTTCGCGCTTCGATGTATGAAGAAATACCACTGTGCGACGCTTCAAATTTCTTTATATTTGTCTATTATTTTATTGATAAAAGAAAAATATTTTTTAAATCGGGAGATTATAGTAGTCCTACAATTTTCATGATATTTTTTTTGTACTATTTGTCTTCAACCCTGAAATAAGCCTTAGTTTCGGCGATTACCTTTACATTGATATCAAGTGCGATCATTCTCTTGAGGACTGAGAAAAAGTAAAAATATTGGTTTTAGATCTGAAGTTTCATCACGAGCAGTCCACTCGGCTGATTATTGATTGGACACCGGTCTGTCCACATATCAATTCAAAAAGAGTTCCAAACACTGCATAGAATCATCATATCGTTGATGACTTTAGTCGATTGTAAGTCGCCTCTAGGAGCCAAATAATCATTTACGATACGTCCCTTTTTTATATCTTTAAACTCTTAGCAGTGTCGATTTAAATACAATATATTTAAACAAAATTTATAAATTTCTTTAAATATCTATTCTATTACTGAAAGATATCACAGATTCAAATTATCTTATTACCTCCCTACAAAGTCAAATTGAATAGAAAAAAAATAACGTGGATTAACTAAATTAAATATAATGTTTATATTTGTTTTTATTACTCAAACACCACGAGAAAAAATAAATAAAATTACACAATTAAATCGCATCCTTACTTTTTTCTGTTCTTGCTGGTACATACTACAATATTATATATTTTTATTTTATTTTTGCTGGCGGCTAAATTTTTTGTTTCATCCTTTTTTTTCTATTGTATGGATAGAGATATACTAAATAAACCAGTCAAGTTAATGAACAATTCATGTCAGTTGCTAATTACCTTCATCGTGCATAAAAATCTTCTTTGGATCTAACTTTATCTTTGAATTAGACGAAAAACATATAGAGAAATGTTTATTAGTTACAACCAAAAAGTAAATTTGTCTAAATGATTTCCATCACTTTTAGATTGACTGACGGACTGACTCAACTGACTTAAATACTTGGCTTGATAGTGGTAAGAAGAATGAAGAAATAAATAAAATGACTGAATGACTTGGTGGCTGTATAATTTCTTTGTTTTGTTTTATTTCTTTACTTATTTTTATTTTATTGTATTGTTTTTCTGAAGGAAAGTAAGTAAGTAATTCTCTTAATATACCACAAAACGTTATAGACAATAGCCGGGTAATTAACAAAGCTTTTTTCCCATTTTTCGGCTTCTACTCAACCCTAGTTATAGCAAATAATACAATTAGTTTCTGATGCTTTTGCTAGTTTCGCTTCTTGTTATTTCCCTAACATTCAAACAATTTGTTTCTTGTCCGCATCTACTGTTTTTTGGTATACTTTGGATTTTGACCGGAACAAAAATATCATTGAAAAAAACTTCGTATTAAATGATGCAAAAAATACAATAAAATCTTATTTAGTGGTTTGCTAATTTAGTCATAGTCCTCGCCCTCCATTTGTGGTCTTTGCCCCTTCCTTCTATTAGAATTCGGTATTTAATATCAAACACACTTAGAAGGCTTAATACTCATCTTGTCAGTCAGATAAGAAGTTTAGCTAAACTTAACACACACACACAGATATACAGATTGAAAGATACTGTTGCAAATATATTGTTTATCTGTGATGAGGGGTAAGTAGATAAAGTGAAACGTAGAAAAAATTATGTCAATTAAAATGAAGCAAAGCTTTTATTTTACTGGTGGAAGCAGTACATAGCAAATCCTTAAGTAGTATGAGTTAAATTAAATCAAATAAGACCATGAATACCGGAATCAAATTTAATAAGGCTTGTGGGTTTGAATTTCTCTATCGCTGGACGTATCCTTGTCATATGCGAAATGTCTTTTTTGCTAATTACTTTTTATAATTCTTACAATAACCTTTTGTTTAATACTCTGGCCATTGGTTTTATATTCGTATTATATTTGTTCTTCTAATCTTGAATTATTAATTTGAGGCTTGCCAAATTGGCTTCAAGCTAATTGCTTTGTTATGTATGTATGTATGTATGTATGTATGTCTCCATGATTGTGAAATAAGATACATTGAGCTCTTTTGACATAATTTATTCAATTTAAATTTTATGTCTTTAAATAGGTTTTTTGAGTAAAAGTTGACCGAGTTCCTTTTTATATAATAAAAAATGTTTAAATTATAAAGAAGGGATTTTATTTGGGCGATTTTTGTATAACATCTATGCATTCTATTTATTTATTGTCTTAGTCTTAGCCAATGTTTTATTCTAAATATATATAAAAACTGAGCCCTTAGGGAAAAATGATCGCAAGCCACAGGAAAAATATTGATGGTTAGCGACAAATAAATTTTAATTATACAAAAATGGGGAATGTTTTAGTGCATAACATTTTGGTTCTTTGCTAGTTTTTTGTTTTCGACAAACTCATGAAATTTTTTCAAATTGTTTAGAAGTTATAGTGCAAAGTAGTAGTGAAGTTTTTTAGTTTTAATTCAATAACTTTTAAGGTACTGGGCGGATTGTGGCGCAATATGCAGAAATCGGCAAATGGATAGTTTTAGTTTTAGACCATTTTATAAAAACATGTCCATTTTTAGCACAGTGGCCTTCACACTGAGCCAAAGTTGAGCACCATTGTATGTAAAACCTATTGTTCCTTATAACTTTCGTAAATACAAACCTATCGCAAAGATTACACATTCGAAAACTACTTATGAAAAAAAAGAAAAATATGCTTACTGTACTACGCTATCTCTAATAGTTTAAGAGATATTTAACGGAATGTCACTTATGATAATTTAAATATAAGGGCTCGATATACTACACTATAAATATTATTAATTTCTTTGATCCGATATGCTTGTTTCTAATATTAGTTAATACCACTCGGTAACTCTAAAATAAAACTCGGGTAACGACTCCTAAATTTAAGAGTTATATGCAAAGAACCGATTTTAATGAGGATCGTCAACATATCGACCTATAGCACACCTTTTTTGACTTTAGTAGCTTTTTATTACGTATTCTTATACAAAAGATTTTAAAAGTTTATATCAGTATAACAAGAGAATTTAGTTCCTAATGAAATGTGGTTTTAGTTTTTTAAATCAGAAGAAAAACCTAAAAGTTATTAAACTTTTCATAAGCCGACTAGGTCATATACAACATGTAAACAAAAAATTGCAAGAAATTTATTCAAAATGATTTTAGCTCAATTTATTCTATATAGAACTACCCAGCAAAACTTTGGTAATGGCAAGTACTCTGATAACTGGTTACCTTGTAACGACTACAACATACCATCCGAATAAATAATAAGTTATTACAGAAGTACCTATTTGTAATTAAGATGGTAATTTAAACTGAATGGCCCCGGTTCAAATCCCACCAAGGGCAACAATTTTTTTTAGTTTTTTTTTTTTATTAAAAGAGTCTTTTTAAATGATTTTTGAATTTTAAGAACTTAAATATTATCTTCTGTAAAAAAAATTTGTAAAACTAACTCACGTTAATGAAAAAATACCATCATGAGTCAATTTTGATTATGTTGGGGATGTTGAATACCAAACACGATTCTAATTGGTCTTAACTTGATAAGCCCAACTTATCTGGGTCATCCTTCATCTCAACTGTGGACACACACCTCCTCATGGTATCACCAGGGGAGCTAGTTTAACACCCATTGATATTGTGAGTTAACATGTTCCGAGAGTTGTCCCATAAGATCGATAAGAAAGGGTTAGGATTACGGGCTAGTAACCCTCTCTTGAAAAAAAATACAATGAAGAGGATAAAATTAGAATTGAAATGTCCCACTACCTAATATTAGAGGAGGATGACCGAAACTTCGATAGAAAGACCAAGTAGAGGAACATTTTTCAAAGCTTGGCCTATAAAATTGGAGAATATTCGCACAAGATCGAAATCCATGGAATTCTAAAATATGCTCGGACTTTGACCTTAACAGGTTGTAACATTTAAGTAAGTAAGAGTCAATCTTATGTAAAAACTTATACAAAAAAGAAGATTTAAATTGTTTAAAATAATTTTAAAAAAGTTTTAAAATAATTACAAAAAATCGTATAAAAACATTTTTCCAAAAATTACAACAAAGCAAAAAAAGCAGGGAAAAACAAAGTTATTTTCACATGATTTTGGATCTAAAAATAAAAATTGTTTATATTAATTATAAGCTGCTAAGTTTTCAACATATGAAGTAGCTCAGTGGAAGAGTCTCTGCCTAGCAATCGGAGGGTCTGGGTTGGAGCCCCCATGGGATCATAAAAAAAATTTTGTATTTCGTTTATAAATATATGTTTTTAATAAAACAACAACAAAAAAGTTGTTGCTGTTGTTGTTGTTGCTTTCAAGTTGCTTACCCAAGTCATTACTTTTCTGCAATTGGTAAGTACTTGGCTCCAATGACATCCCCATGTTAATGTAATGACTTAAACAGCGAATGGGTAAGTAGTTCGTGTTCAATAGTTTAACTGTTTAACTCATTATTTGGTAATGAAAAGTTTTACTGGGTAGCTTTAAAAGACTTATAAAACAAAATAGATTTTTATAGAAAAAATGAAATAATTGCTTTTGAATTTTGAAGAATTGAAGTGAATTTTTCCACAAAAACGTAACTAATTTCTTAGAATATAAGCCCTATGCATACAGCTTTTAAAAGCTCCCTTGAATTTTTAAAACAGTTTAAAATTTTAAAATCGCTCTGCAAATGTGAGAGTTAGAGGTACTAAAGTACTACGACCTATCCGAAAACAACAGTTTTTAGCAAATATCTCCGAATTTTGCACGTGTTTTTAAATATTTTGAAATAGTTTCTGTATGTCTTCGCCTAAGTCTATAACCTACTAGGTCGCTTTCCAAGTTTTTTTCAAAAGTTGCTCATTTGTAACACCGTGTACTTTTTATAATTATTTGATTGACATTTTTGATTAAAACACTTCCGTTTCCCAATATTTAGCTCCATTATCTTCTGAAGACAAAAAACAACTCAGATTTTATTATTTTTTGTGACATTGTTATCTTTATGTTTTATTTACAAAATAATATAAAGATGTTACTTTTTTACCTCTTGAAATTAAGATTAAGTACTTTTTATATTTGAAAAACTCTGCAGTTGGTTTTTTTGAGAAAACATTAATTTGCTATGATTTCTATTTTATTTTTTATAGTTTTGTCTATTAAATGGTCACTACAGAAATCATAATGTCATTTATCACATGAAACTTCGTCGACTTCTTCTTGGTTGGTCTTTTCTCTGGTTAAAGAGAAAACAGTGTGTATGGCTGTGTGTGAGTGTGATATCAAGGCAACAAGGAAAAGGAAACAGGAAGTAAATCATAGAGGTAAGTTTTGTTTAAAAATTTCTAAACAATTTAATACAATTACAATTGAGTTTTTCTTATTTTTGCAATCTCTAAAAGATACATAATTGTGTTTTTTTGTTATTAAATGAATCTTAGAAGTTAGAGAAGTTTTTAATAAGACTTTGAGTAAACCATGTGTGTGGTGACATATGTATTTCTTATAGAACTATTCTTCTTGTGTTTGCTGCTTCCTCTATTGTTTGACAATTTCCTGTGGGAATTTTATTTTGACATTTCAATTATAAAAATATTTTTTTGAAATGACCCAAGGAAGTCTTTGTATCTAGGACATTTTCTTTATTGTTTGAATCAAAGAACGGTTTTGCCATTTAATTTGTGTGGCCACACAAATGTCAATTTATTCTAAGATTTCTTCAGTCATAATTATCGTAATTTTAGATGCTGCTGCATACATACAAACATACATACATATGGACAACATAATTAAGTGAAAAGGCTTTTATCTTTACATACATTTTTGTTGGCTATTTTCCCATCAAACCTTAAACAAACACATTAACCTTGACTGCTGCAAAGCCATAAAATATAGTGAAATTAAAAGAAAAGACACCAACAAAAATTGAATGAAAAATATGGCTATGGAGTATAAATATTTGTGTTTTTCGTAAGAAGAAAAAAGTGTAAATGTGCAAATTGTTGTTTCCTAGAAAGAAGTATATACTCGCCGATATCTACGAAAATTTATTGCACGCAAAACAACCTTGACTTAATGACTGTATTTTTGCCCACAAAACCGAGGTTTATGGAGGATTTGCCAATTTCTCACTTACCGCAACGTAACAGCCAAAATACACCAACATACCAACTGGGCTTTGGTTCGTAGTTTATTGTTCTTGTTTTTTTCCACTTTTTTAGTGTTCCTTTAGCTTTTTTTTCTTTGTTAGCAGGAAAAATCATTTTAGATTTACACTCTAGAGATCCTTGAGAGTTTTTCCTACAAAAAACTCAAGCAATAAAATATTAAAATAAAAATAAAACTTTTTTATATTCGTTCTGGTATGTGGAAATAAAAAAAATAAAAATATAATAATAAAACATACAAAAACAAACTATAAAAATTCATATTGAGATTGGAATTTTATAGTTTTGGTTAAAGAAGAGAAAAATTGAAAAGCAATAGGTATGGGGAAAAATTGTTCCATAGATTTTAAATAAAAATTGTAACAAATAATTGAATCATTAGCAAAACGAGGTTATACTCGTACGAACAAATTTGTTTTGATCATGGTAATCTAAAAGTTTTTATTTATCAAATAATTTATAATTATAAAACTATTATTCAATATAATCGCCACTTTATCTTTAAATTGTTTTCTGAACAATAATTTGGTTCTAGCTAATGACAATTTGATCAATCTAATAATAAAGTGTCTTATTATATTTATTATTCTATGTCTTAGTCTATGTCTTAGTCTATGTCTTAGTCTATGTCTTAGTCTATGTCTTAGTCTATGTCTTAGTCTATGTCTTAGTCTATGTCTTAGTCTATGTCTTAGTCTATGTCTTAGTCTATGTCTTAGTCTATGTCTTAGTCTATGTCTTAGTCTATGTCTTAGTCTATGTCTTAGTCTATGTCTTAGTCTATGTCTTAGTCTATGTCTTAGTCTATGTCTTAGTCTATGTCTTAGTCTATGTCTTAGTCTATGTTTTAGTATATGTCTTAGTCTATGTCTTAGTCTATGTCTTAGTCTATGTCTTAGTCTATGTCTTAGTCTATGTCTTAGTCTATGTCTTAGTCTATGTCTTAGTCTATGTCTTAGTCTATGTCTTAGTCTATGTCTTAGTCTATGTCTTAGTCTATGTCTTAGTCTATGTCTTAGTCTATGTCTTAGTCTATGTCTTAGTCTATGTCTTAGTCTATGTCTTAGTCTATGTCTTAGTCTATGTCTTAGTCTATGTCTTAGTCTATGTCTTAGTCTATGTCTTAGTCTATGTCTTAGTCTATGTCTTAGTCTATGTCTTAGTCTATGTCTTAGTCTATGTCTTAGTCTATGTCTTAGTCTATGTCTTAGTCTATGTCTTAGTCTATGTCTTAGTATATGTTCCAGTCTATATCTTAGTCTATATTCCAGTGTATGTCTTAGGATATGTCTTAGCATATCATAGTCAATGTCTCAGTTTATTTCCATGGTCTATGTCTTATTCTATGATCCACTCAATGTCTTAGTCAACCAAAGCTAACCTCTTTTAAGCGAATTAAACTATTATCTCAAAATCGTAAAAAGCCTTTCAATATATATTGAACTATTATATTAAATGCAGCTGCTATTCTTTAAGTTTAAGCAAAATGTCTTTAACTTTGTTTTAAAGTTAATAAGATTTAGTTTACCTTGAAATAAAAACTATTGATTTTCTTAAAACTCAAATCTTAAGAAGGAAAAAGAAAAGAATCATAATTGTCAACCTTAAATCTTTTCAAAAGAAAATGGTCCAAAATAAGTCTGCTTTTTCGTTTTTTAACAAAATATAAACGGAAGTAAATGGCATGTTAAATCTCATATAAGGATTTGCTTACAACAAAAACAGAAACTCCGAAGAATTTGATAAACATATTTGTCTTCAGACTGACAGACAGACTATTCATAGAGTATGAGTATGTTTATAATCAGCTTAAATTATAAAGCGGATTTAAAAAGGACATCATCGTTGTTCTTTAATTTAAAAGGAAATACGCATAACTATTCCCAACTCATACTTATGTATGTATGTCCTCTTAACTTATTCTTATTTTGTAAAGATTTTGCTGCTTTTTTGATTTATTTTTGGCTTTATTTAGTTTCTTTTCCTTCTTTACATTTGATAGATTAAATTTAAACCTAGTTGACTTTATTTTGTGATTCAAAACTTTTTTCAGACAATACCAAAACTACATGATGCTGTTTTGGTTATTGTAAATGTGTATGTGTATGTAAAAATGCCGAAAAACACATGGAATTTTGCAAACTCATGTTATTTTTACGTTATCTTACAAAAAGAAAATTAAAAAAATTAAAAAAAGAAAATCTTAACATTATGTTATTTTTAAATGATTTTTGTATTCCTTTTGATATCCTGCTGTGGTGAAAATGTTTAGTTTTTCTTCTGTTTAGAAATGAAATCTGTTGCGACAGCTGTTGGACAAGGATTCTGTAAGTCATGAGAACTTTAAGATGAAGCAGAAGAAAAGATAACACCAAGAGAAAATTTTAAGAAAAACAACAAAATAAGCGGCGTTAATAATTTGAAAACAAAACACAATAACAGCAAAGAAAAAATTAAGAAAAACTCTACACTTTCATAAATCTAAAATATTTCTATCACACATACTCTCCCGGTCTCTCCTTTATTTTTGTTTACTCTCTCTGCAACAATTATTTACGCTCTGTTATGATTTTTCTACGCCCGTACATTTTTATAGGAAAATATATCCTTTTTGTGTTTTAAACTCTCATTCGCTCTCTCTTTTTTATTTAGTGCTACTCTATTATGTTCTTTTGTTCTCTCGCTCTCTAAGGTCTGTGTGATTTCACTTTTAAACCATCACATCTATATAAGGGTTGTTGGTCACGATACACAAGTCAGTCTTTAGTTAGAACTTGATTACAAAACACCTCTACTCGTGACTTTAGAGAAAATTTTATTAAAAATATAAGCAAAAGCAAGAATAAAAAATTTAATATAAAATCTATATAACTTAAGAAACGGGTGCGTCTTTTCGTATTGAGTGTTTTAAATTGAAAAGCGAAATATCGAAAAAAAAATAAATAAACGAAATTTATTGAAAACGTGTCGCCTATTCCCGCATATATTGTAATTAAATTTAATAACGTTTAATGTTCCTAATTAGACAAAAGCCCAAAGCCAAGCAAAGATTAATTATTAAATAATGAAAATAAATGTGTAAAAGAAAATTCTCCAGTGAATTGTTCTTATAAACCATAACAACCGAAGTGTGAATATCATTTCATGATGATGATGATGAAAAAGTGAATAAAACAAAACCGAAACGTAACAAAGTTTTTTCCTTCCTAAACAAAACAACATCTGCACAACATCAAAACAACCAAACAAATATTAACAAAAAGAAGAAAAAAATAAATATAATTTGCTCTACTTTATGTAAACGTCAAAACGACAAATCCTTAAACATCTAGAAAAGCGAAAAAATACATATAAAAATAAAATAGAGAAAATAAAAAAAAGGAAATCGTTTGCTCGTGACGTGATGTGAAAATCGTAAAACGAACTTAAAGCACATACACTAACCAACAAACACATACAAATCTTAATAAAGTATAAATTTGTGCTAAAGTTAAAAATAATTTTCTTTAAAATAACAAATAATAAAAAACAAAACCAAAAACACAAACTAAAAAACACTCAAAATGTTTAAACTGGATTAATTGCAATCAATTGCAAATTTTATAGAAATTTTTATTTGTTTTGTTTGGAAATTATTTATTAGTTTCTTTAATTTCGTTTAATTTATAACTGAAACGACAACAACTAACAAAATGGCTTTAACTGGCAACATAATCATCTCTGTGCTGTATGCTGTCACCATAATTGCTGGCGTTAATATGCAACAGCAACCAGAACAACAGCAGCAACAACCTCCTCTATCTACACATGTCGCTCAACAACAATTGCAACAACATTCGAATGCCATCATGGGTGAAGCCGGTGTTACCAACAACCAATTACATACGCCTCCAAATGGAGCTCATAACACACGCTTGGCCAGTCAGGATATGCGTTACGATGCCCCTGATGATTGTCATTTTCTGCCTGCATTAGGTCCAGATCATCCCGAAATAATGTTAACCTGCAATTTACGTACTGTCAACAGTGAATTTGATACAACAAATTTCAGCGTTATACCCTCGGAGCATACAGTGGGTCTACATGTACTCTGCAATGATGAAATCATGGCGAAGAGTTCTTTAGAACCTCAATCCTTTGCCCATTTGCTGCGTTTGCAAGAACTCTCTGTACAGTATTGCAAACTATCAAAATTCAACAAACATGTCTTGGATGGCTTAAGCCAACTAAGGAATCTAACAGTACGCACTCACAACACCTTGTGGCCTTCTCTAAACTTTGACATAGAGCCTGAGGCCTTTGCTGTGGTTAATCAATTGGAGCGTTTGGATTTGTCTTCCAACAATATCTGGTCGTTGCCCGAAAATATCTTCTGTACATTGAGTGGCCTTATTTCCTTAAACATGAGTGAAAATCGTCTGCAAGATGTTAACGAATTGGGCTTCCGTGATCGTTCAAAAGATCATTCCTCAGATACTACTTCCTCTCCAGACAACAAACGTTCTAGTACTCCCTGCAATTTGGATATTGAAATCTTAGATGTTTCTTTTAATCATTTTGTTTTATTGCCTGCCAATGGTTTTGCCACCTTGAGACGTTTACGTGTTTTGCAAGTGAACAACAATGAAATTTCCATGATTGGCGATAAAGCTTTAAGTGGTTTAAAAAATCTACAAATCCTCAACTTGAGCTCAAACAAATTGGTGGCTTTACCTTCTGAATTGTTTTCAGAACAATCTGGCTCTATCCAGGAGGTCTATTTGCAAAATAACTCTATATCGGTATTATCTCCTAAGCTGTTCTCGAACTTGGAACAGCTACAAGCCTTGGATTTGTCTTACAACCAAATTACCTCTACTTGGATTGATCGCAGTACTTTTGTGGGTCTTATCAGATTAGTTTTGCTTAATCTATCGCACAACAAACTCACACAACTTGATGCTGAAATCTTCACTGATCTCTATACTCTACAAATTCTTAACTTAAGGCACAACCAATTAGAAAATATTGCTGCCGAAACCTTTGCTCCCATGAACAATTTACATACTCTCCTGCTGTCACACAACAAATTGAAATATTTGGATGCTTATGCTCTAAATGGTCTTTATGTACTTTCTCTACTTTCCTTGGACAATAATCATCTAATTGGTGTTCACCCAGAAGCCTTCCGTAATTGCAGTTCCTTGCAGGATTTGAACCTTAATGGTAACCAACTGAAAACTGTACCTTTAGCCATACGCAATATGCGTTTGTTACGCACTGTCGATTTGGGTGAGAATATGATAACTGTTTTGGAAGATAATGCCTTTAAAGGCCTAAGTAATTTGTATGGCCTACGTTTGATTGGTAACTATTTGGAGAATATTACCATGCACTCATTCAAGGAATTGCCCAGTTTGCAAATATTGAATTTGGCTCGTAATCGCATTGCTGTTGTGGAACCTGGAGCCTTTGAGATGACTTCCAGCATACAGGCTGTACGATTGGATGGTAATGAGTTAAGTGATATCAACGGTTTGTTTAGCAATATGCCTTCCTTGTTATGGCTTAATATTTCCGACAACCGCTTAGAACATTTCGATTATGCCCATGTTCCAAGTACTTTACAATGGTTGGATTTACATAAAAACCGTTTAGTGGAATTATCTAATCGATTTGGTTTGGACTCACAAATACGCCTGCAGACTCTAGATGCCAGTTTCAATCAAATTCAGCGCATATCGCCCTCCTCAATTCCCAACTCAATCGAGCTTCTCTTCATAAATGACAACCTTTTAACGACCGTTGATCCTGATACTTTTATGCACAAAACTAATTTGACACGTGTAGATCTTTATGCCAACCAGATCAGCACTTTGGATATTAAAAGTTTACGTATTTTGCCAGTGCAAGATCATCGTGCCTTACCTGAATTTTACATTGGAGGCAATCCATTCACCTGCGATTGCAACATTGATTGGTTACAAAAAATTAATCATATCAAATCTCGCCAGTATCCTCGCATTATGGACTTGGAAACCATCTACTGTAAGTTGCTAAACAATCGTGAGAGAGCCTATATACCTTTAATTGAAGCCGAACCCAAA
Organism: Stomorhina lunata; assembly: GCA_933228675.1. Classification (NCBI taxonomy): domain Eukaryota; kingdom Metazoa; phylum Arthropoda; class Insecta; order Diptera; family Rhiniidae; genus Stomorhina; species Stomorhina lunata. Next base: position 128,543,075 of record OW121742.1, on the reverse strand, counting down.
CACTTTTTGTGCTCCTACAAAACTCACTGCTTTGCTGTTTGTCATTGCTGCGAATTTGATGCCTGTGATTGTGAAATGACTTGTCCTACTAATTGCACCTGTTTCCATGATCAAACTTGGTCTACAAATATTGTCGAATGTTCTGGAGCTGGTTACTCTGAAATGCCTCGTAAAGTTCCCATGGACACCACAGAATTGTACATTGATGGTAATAATTTTGTAGAACTTGCCAGCCATTCCTTTTTAGGACGCAAAAACTTGGCTGTTTTATTTGTCAACAACTCGAATGTACAAATCATCCACAATACTACCTTCAGTGGCTTGAAACGTTTATTGGTTCTACATTTGGAAGACAACCATATTACTAGTGTGGAGGGAAACGAATTCAGCAATTTGGAAAATCTTCGTGAACTCTATTTGCAAAATAACCGCATTGCTACCATAGGTAATGGCAGTTTCCAAGCTTTGAGAAAATTGGAGATCTTGCGTTTAGATGGCAATCGTTTATTGCATTTCGAGGTTTGGCAATTGGCTCTCAATCCCTATTTGGTCGAAATCGGTTTGGCAGATAATCAATGGTCTTGTGAATGCAGTTATTTGATGCGTTTCCGCAGTTATTTGGCCCAAAGTTCTGGTAAAATTATTGATGCTGCTCGTGTATCTTGCGTGTACAATAATGCTACTAGTGTTTTGCGTGAAAAGAATGGCACCAAATGTACCTTGCGTGAAGATGTGGCCACCTATGTTCAAGCTAGTGAAATTGAAAGTCTATTGCCTTTCTTACTAATGGCCACATGTGCCTTCATTGGTTTCTTTGGTCTAATCGCTGGACTCTTCTGTTATCGTCGTGAGCTGAAGATGTGGGCCCATTCCAATTGCCTACTTAATATGTGCTATAAATCACCAGGTTTTGTAGAAGACTTGGACAAAGAACGTCTTAATGATGCCTACTTTGCTTACAGTCTTCAAGATGAGCATTTTGTCAATCAAATACTGGCACACACCTTAGAAAATGACATGGGCTACAGAGCTTGCTTACACTATCGTGATATCAATGTAAATGCTTACGTTACTGATGCCATTATTGAAGCAGCCGAAAGCGCCAAACAATTTGTGCTGGTCTTATCAAAGAACTTCTTGTACAATGAATGGTCTCGCTTTGAATACAAAAGTGCCCTGCATGAAATCGTTAAACGTAGAAAGCGCATTGTGTTTATATTATACGGTGATTTGCCCCAACGCGATATAGATATTGATATGCGACACTACCTACGCACTAGTACCTGCATTGAGTGGGATGACAAGAAATTCTGGCAAAAGTTACGTATGGCTTTACCTCATATACGTACCAAACGTACCACCAACTGTCTCAGCAATCGTTCTTCGGTAAATATTTATGCACCAGCACATGAATATCAAGCAGCAGCAAATGGTCGTCTCGCGGGTCAAGGTGCTGGTGGCGGTGTTGTTAATGACAAACACTTTCCAGACTGTGGAAACTATGCCACCATAAATGATTGTGTTCGAGGTTATGCCCCCATACCTACAGCAGCAGCCAACTGTAAATTCAATACCCTTAATGAATTAGGATACAAGGCAAGCAAAGATAGCAAAGAAATTCAACATGCCAAAACATTGGAATTCCAAAGGCACCATCATATGCGACAACCACCACTAACCTCAGCCGCACACATGCATCATCAGCAGCACGACTATGCAGTGCCCTCTTACTATGCCATAAGTAATGGTCAGGTTTCAAGGGGAGCTGGCGGTGAAATTGTGGCTCCCACATACGATAGTGTGGACTACTCCAAACAGCCAACACTACCAAAGGCTGCCAACAATTGTGAGTGCAGTCATGAGCAGAGCACAGCCACTCAAACTAGTACTAAACGTAAGGCTGGCCTTCAATCTAGTTTCTCATCCAACTTCACCCCACCACCACCGCCGCCAAATAGCTCTCAGGTCACAACATTCAACTGCAAAAAACCACCCTGCACATGTCGCAAATCAGCGACATCAGCAACAGATGACAACATCAGTTGCAGATGTGCTGCCAAAAGCAGCAGCAGTAATAGCACAAGCAGCCACAGTTCCAATGACAGCTGTCGTCCTGATGAACTAAATCAGTATGAATCGAATTTGTCATTAAATGAAATCAATACCACCACAGCTTCAGTGGGCGATGAAAGCAACAGCTTGTGGGCGTAACATCCAAATTACCAGCAGCAGCATCAGCTTCACCACCACCAACAACAACAACAACATCATCTTATCCAGACACAACAACAAACAGCCGTTTGTTGACTTCCCTCGAAAGGAGATGATGTCTTAGTTTTTAAGTTTTCCAAGGAGACAGACTACGTAACCAGTGAATTTATGAAGTGCACCTCTCTCTATTTCAAGAATAAAGGGATGTCCCAGCACTTTTTGTAAAAAGACAAACAACTTCTACTCTTAACTACTTACTAGAAAAAACAAAAACAAGAAATCTAACTAAATTTTAAATATTTAATAATAATTGTTTTTTTTTAGTTTCTTTATTGTTTAACTAACTATAAATTATTTTCTAGGAATATTTTCAATTTTGTAAATTTTTTATTTTCTAAAATATTTTTAGTTTTATTTGTAAATTTTTTTGGTTAAATTTATTTATTGAAAAAGTGAAATATATAAATAATATAGGAAAAAAAACCCTTTTTGAAAATATATTGTACTCGTATACCAAACAAACACATTTCGAATGATATTTTTTACAAAAATATTGTATTTGGGTTTAACAGACTGATAAACTTAGTTCGTTTTTTGTTTAAGTAAATCATGTGAATTATGAATAAAAAATGTAAATATTTGGCTAAGATTTAATTAAAAAAGAAAAACTGAAAAATAAACATTAAAAATACTCACAAAAATTTTAAAAAGAAATAATTAAAATGTTTTATTATTTTACAAATTCGAGGCTTTCCACTCTCATGTCTCCCGTATCCTGTCTACTACCAATTTTGTTGTTTTGTCCTACTCGTTGTGTGTTGAAATTGTTTTTTTTTTGTGAATCTTTTGTGTGTGTTCAAGGAAGAAAGTATGTCAGCAGAATCGGTATGTAAAATACTTTTGTTGTTTTTTTTTTTTTGGTTTTTGGGTTTTGTGGATTATGGCCTTAAGGAAATAAAAATATTATTGTTTTGCAAGAGACTTTTTGTATTCCAGAATAATTTCAATATTTCAATTGCTTTTGGAAATATTGTTGGTTAATAAAAAAAAAAGAAAAGTACGAATAATTCGATGATAGAGTTTTTATAACCAAAAGTTGACAGTGATTGTTTAGTAAAAAAGAATTTTGTTCAAAACAAAAAATAAAATTATCAAATTCGCACTGAGAATTTAAGTGATTCCTTTAAAATTCAGTAAATTATTCAAACATTTAAAAGGTAATTTAGAAATAAAAGGTGGGGACATACAAAAGCCATTTGAAAGGTTTCGAAACATGTGCAAAATTTAGAGAAATTCGCAAAAAACTGTATTCGGGGAGGTGGTTGTACTTTAGTACCTCCAACTCTCACATTTGCAGAGCGATTTTAAAATGTTAAACAGTTTTTGAAAGTCAAGGGATCAAGCTTTTATAAGCCGTATGTATAGGGCTTATATTCATGGTAATTAGTTAAAATAATTATCAAAAGTTTCGCTATATTTAAAAATTTTTTCGTAATCTTTAAAATTCGAAAGCAATTATTTTTTCTGTTTTGTTTTATACAGTCTTTTAAAGTTGGTTCTATTAGAAAAATAAAACGAGATATTACTTATTGATATCGGTTTACATTTACAAAAGTTATTAAACTTTTTCTAAAGTTAAAATTTTTTGATTGCAAACAAAATATTTCTTAAAATAATTTCTGATTAAAATGTTTACATGTCGTATTACCATGTTAGTACGTAGTATATAACCTGGTCGGTTTATGAAAAGCTTAGTAACTTTTAGGTTTTTCGTCTGATTTAAAAAAATAAAACAATGTTTTATCAGGAACTAAATTTTCTTGCTATATTGAAAAAAACTTTTAAGAGCTTTCATATAAGAATAAGCAATAGAAAGCAACTAAAGTCAAAAAAGTTTTCAAATTTTCTTTTTATTTTAGATATTCTTAAAAAAAAGACACTTTTGATTTACAAATGTCTTAGTAATTATATACCATTCTTAGCGCATAACTCTTTGCGTATAACTCTTAAATTTGGACGTATTTCTGAAATTTTTGCACGATTTGTTATGTAATCAATAAGGTCTACCCAACCGAAGCTAGGTCGTTTCCCGTGTTTTTTTTAAAGAAACAGAGTGTTTTCGATCGATGTGGATCTCGAGATAAAAAAAATATTTTAAACACAAACTCTTTACTGTGCTGTGACTTAGTTGGTTAGCAAGTCGACTTCTAAGCATAACACATCAAATTCTTACTAGGTTTCAACCCCAGTCACGGCAATATCAATTTCTGTATTTATAAATTTCTATTGAAATTGTCAACTACCTTAGGCCGTAAACCTCACAAACCTTCATTCAAATAATCACCATTAGGCTTGTTTTAGATCTAGAGTTTCTGCTATTTTCATCAACTTCATTTTGCGGCGATCCAATAGCATTTTATGGACTTTTTAATATAACAGCTTTTTTTCACTCTCTTTAACGTTCTCGCTGCTCGTACTGCCTTAATTAACAGGCCTGCCAAAGTTGACAATTTATCGGCATTTTGGCGATTTTTGACCTGAAAAATAGTAAAGTGACGATATGCAGATTTTGGCTAGAAAATTGAAGATTTTTAAGATAATATCAAAAACCAACTTAACTTCAAAGTTTTAACAGTTTTTTTAACATATATGACAAAACGATATAAATTTTTAATACAGAGTCAAAATTTGGGAACGACATAAAAATTTTTAATACAAAATTGTGATACATAAAAAAACTTTTTTTCTATGGAAAAAATTTCCATTTAAAATTACTTCTGTAGAAAAATGTTCAATTTCAAATTAATTCCATTTTAAAACTATCAATATTTTCAATTTTTTATCAAATTTTTTTTTGTAGTGAAATTTCCCATTTAAAATTTTTTCTATCGAAAATTTCTTTATATAAATTTTTTTATGAAGAAGAATTTTTCATAAACAATTTTTTGAATAGAAAATTTTTTCATATGAAATTTTTTGTATAGAAAAATTTTCTACATAAAATATAATTGTATAGAAAAATTTTAAATATAAAATTTTTTGTATGGAAAAATTTTCATATAAAATTTTTTTGTATAGAAAAATTTTCCATAAACATTTTAAGTTTAGAAAAATTTTCAATATAAGATTTTTTGTGTAGAAGAATTTTGAATATATATTTTTTTTATAGAAAAATTTTCAATATGATTTTTTTCTTTCAGAAAAATTTTCAATATGAAATTTGTTCTATAGAAAAATGTTTAATAAACGTTTGTGCTATAGAAACAATTTTTTAAAATTCTGCTATATTTTTTACAGATTTTTTGAAAATTCCGATTTTTAGCCGATTTCTACGAAAACTTTCTGGCATCCCTGATAGCAAACCATTTATTGACGAATTTGAATTTGAAATTTTTTCTATCGAAAATTTCCTTATAAAAATTTGTTTGTAAAGAAGAATTTTTCGTATAAAATTTTTTTAATAGAAAATTTTTCCATGTAAAATTTTTTGTATGAAAAAATTTGCTACATAAAATTTCCTTGTATAGAAAAATTTTCTACTTACAATTTTTTTGTATAGAAAAATTTTAAATAAAAAATTTTTTGTATAGAAAAATTTTCCATAAATATTTTTAGTTTAGAAAAATTTTCAATAAAAGAAAAATTTTTGAATATAAATTTTTTTATAGAGAAATTTTTAATATGATTTTTTTTTCTTTCAGAAAAATTTTCAATATAAAATTTGTTATATAGAAAAATTTTCTATGAAAGTTTGTGCTATAGAAACATTTGCAGTGATTATTTTTTTAATATTCGTCTTTTTGTTTTTGTTGACCTATTTTTTGACAATTCTATTCTTTGCCGATTTCTGAAAAATTACTGCCTATAATGCCAATTTTTTTTTTTTGCAAAAATATGCCGATATGCTATGTCTTATTAGTTATTTCTTTCAAAATGTTACATGTCACAAACTAATAGTCTGACATCATTCAATGTTATACCCATACATGGATCTTTTAAAGACAAACTAAAAATCATATGGTCTTGATTCTATTCAAAGGTCTAACTAATATTTTTCGGTTTAATCAAAAAATTATTTATTACAATAATAAATAATTCTAATAATATGGGATTTTGGTGCAATAAACTACAGTAAAACTTTTTAATTTAATGTTTGGTGTCCCAAAATTATTGAAAAAACTTTTTACTAACTTTTATGTTTAACTGTTATGTATTATTTTTAGGATTAAGTTTGAATATCCTGGCTACAAAGCTCCTTTTAGCATTAACTATTTTTTTTCATTGCAAATCAACACATGTTATTTTCAATTCCTGGAAAAAAATCTATCAAAAGAAGTTTTTCATAAATTTCAATTAATTTATCATGCAACTGCCTGCAATCGCTGACATATATTTTCCATTGAATCTGCAATATTTTATAGAATTTATTTTCAAACCACAAAAGAAAGACCATTAACAGCAAAAAAAAAACAACAAAACTAAACAAATTATTTTAAAAGCAACAACAAAAGGGAATTGTAATATAAAATATAACAAAAAACAAGTGAAATTAATTAAACTTAAACTATAAAAATATTCAAAAATACTAAAAAGAATTGAATTATTGTTTTAAGGTTAATTATTAATATTTTTATTGTTTTTTTATTTTACTATAATAAGATTTAATTTTCTTTTTCCCCCACAAATAATAAGCGCCACTTTTCCGTTTCCCATAAAACACCATAAAAAGAGGAAAAAGTCAGCCATTTAATTATGAACGAGGTAGCAGTTTTGCTTACTCAATATTTTCAAATAATTTACAAATATTTAAATAAATAAATTTTATAATAATATAAAATACTATTTATATGAAAATGAAAAAGAATAACAATAATAATAATAAAATAATTGATAATTTAAAATAACATTAAAATACGGTTTTTTCATATATCATTTTTATTAGTACTTTTTATTGAAATTTTTTGTATTTAACTTCTTTTGGTTTTAAATTTCTCATACATTTTAGTAGAACTCTATTAAGCCATTTAATATGCTGGCAGCGTAGCAAAAAAAAAAACAGAGTCTGAAAAACTTCACTGCTAACACAGGAAGCGAAAAAAGTTGAGAAAATTTTTTAGTAAAACTTAAATACAGACAGACAGACAAATAAAATTTCAACTTTTTAAACATTTTTAAAAGCAATAACCGAAGAAAAAACGCGCATTAAATTAACAACAAAAAATCATAATTAATATTTAATAATTATTACAAACAAAAAAATTTAATAGCATAAATTTTTTAAAAAAGAAAAGTGTAAAAAAATAACTGCCATCATTTAAATTCAACAACAACAAATAAAATTCTGTAAATATATTAAGAAAAAAATAAGAATTTCTTTTAAATAAATAACAAAAAGTCAACAATAAAAATATGGGAAATCAAAATAATAAATAAGCACTTAATAGCGTTTTCAATAATAATAATAATTTTAATTTCAATAAATATTAAGGAGTATAAAAAACCACATAAAAACCACAAAATAAAAAAGTTTAAGCCGTAATACAAAGACTCAAAAAGAAAAGCGCGTTTAATAGAGAAAACAGTAAAAAACATTTCCGTTTAGTTGTTTTTCTTTTTGTTTTCTTAATAAAAATCACCAAAACCAATATTTAAACAAAAATAATTTTTCTAAATTTTGTTGTTGTCTTTTCCCATTCACTCTCTCATCTAATAAAAACAGAAAAAAAGCATAACAAAATTGATACACATCCTGTAAATTTGTTACAAAGAAATGTACATTTTCATCTTCACTACAAGTGAGTAAAATATAAAATTATTTTTATTATTATTACGAGTGTTAATTTTAATATAAAAAAAAACATTTTTTGATTAAAATTTGTAAAATAAAACGAAAAAAAAACAGAAAAGATAAAATAAATTAAATTTTAGCTAATAACACTATTTCATATTTTTTTATAACAGAGAAAATCTGCCCTGTACTTCCAATTATCGTCCTTTAAAAGCAGTTTTGAAAAATTAAGGAATTAATTTTTGTTTTTTTTTTTGTATAAAATAAAATTTTTGTTTAGAACTTCTTTTTATTAGATAACAAAAAAGAAATAGATTTTTTGTTAAAATTTTATATAATTTTCTTACAATAAACAAATAAAATGATTAATAGCCCAAGGCCGCAAGATTTGAAGAATATGGTGGGCCCAAGTTGAAAAAGCTTGTGGTGAATAACCAAACTTGTATGAAATCTCGCTTTATTTTGCTACACACTTCACATTTATTTTTACAAATTCTAATCTTTTCTGTTGCTACAGTTCATACCAGTTGATACCACCAGACTTTTAAGTTTATTTGAAAAAAAAGCTAAACAAAATATTATTTTCAAATCATACCAAACATTCACCATTTTTTGATAGAAGTTGGATTTCAAAATAGCAAAGGCAAACAATTGTACTTTTTTTGGTACATTTTAAACCCGATTGATACCGTGGTACTACTGCGTCTAACATGGTACAATTTGAAAATCTTAGTTTTTAACTGTGTCGAAACCGACAACTTTGAAATTTTAGTCTTTATTCTAATATTTAGTTTTTTGAAGATCTTAACCAAAAACGAATTTTCATATTTAGCTCCCATTATGCTAATGTTTGCAACACATTTACAAATTTGTCTAAGGCCAACTTGTAATTTTTCGATTGATTTAGCATCACTCTTTGTTTAGTTGAAATTGGTTTATATCCGATAATATTTCTTTGATGTTTTTCAAAAATCACATTGGTATCCCGTGAAAAGAAGCGTTAAATTGACCCTAGCTGTAATATTAGTCGATCTGAATTAAATACTTTAAATATATGTACAAAAACATTATAAAAAGTGTTCGCATGGAAACAAAATTCTAAGTATTACAAAATCTTTTAAATTCAGACCTTAGTGGCTAAAGGTGTCCCAGAATCGGCCAACCCTGGTACATTTCTGTTAAATTTGCGTCTTACAAAATGGGCACAAAAAACATTTTAATTTACTTGAACTTCTTCTGTTATCCTTGACTCCCAGTGGAGCATAGGGCCTCATTTTATATCTCAATTGATAGAAAAAGTACCCTTGAAGAATTTCTTTATATAAAATTTATCTTAAACTTTAAAAATTAAATTTGTATATCAAATGTTTGACCGCAGGTTCGATTAACCATAACATTTTTACTATTAAGTTCCTCAGTTGGATACAAAGGGAAAAACAAAACTGAAATATAATAAGTTCCATTTTTCATTTGATAGATGACAAAGAAGGCATTTCTTAAGGCAGTCATGCTTCTACATTATGATCTAAAAAAGTACATTTTGTTTTAATATTTGGTATATAAACCATTTCATCCCTGTTTCAAAATGCTTTGAGCTGACTTATTTCTTTTAATATAATATTTGCCCATTTATCGGCATTTTGGCGATTTTTAACCTGAAAAATAGTAAAGTAATGAAATGCAGATTTTGGCTAGAAAATTGGCGATTTTTGAGATTATATCGAAAACAAACTTAACTTCAATGTTTTAACAGTTGTTTTTTTAACATATATGACATCAGTGATTAAAAATCAGTATAAGTTTTCAATAATTCTGATATATTTGAATTTACAGCTTTAAAATTTGAAAATAAAAATTTCTAATAAAAAAATTTTCTATATAAAATTTATTCTACAAAAAAAAAAATTCTAAAAAAAAATTTCAATTTAAAATTGTTTCGGTAGAAAAATTTTTCTTTGTTTCTAACGAAAAAACCGATGTAAGTTTTCAATAATTCTGAAAATAATTTAATTTATTATATTTTTTTTTTTAATTTTATATTTAAATTTTTTTTTCTGCAGTGAAATTTTCAATTAAATTCTTTTTTTTTAATTTCCCTATATGAATTATTTTTTTGTATAAAAAAATTTCCCTTATAAAATTTTTAGTACAGAAAAAATTACCATATAAAATTTTTGGTATAGAAAAATTTTCCATATACATTTTTTGTACAGAAACAATTTTCGATGTAAGATTTTTGTTTAGAAAAATTTGTAATATAAATTTTTTTTAAAAAGAAATTTTCAATATGATTTTTTTCTTTAAGAAAAATTTCAATGTGAAATTTGTTCTGTAGAAAAATTTTTGATAAACATTTTTTTAATATTCGGTTTAATTTGTGATATATTTTTGACAATTCTAATTTTTTTGCTGATTTCTGAAACTTTACAGCCGGTAATGCCGTTTTTTTCGAAAAATATGCCGATTTTTCACTAAAATTTTCTGGCCGCCCTGTTAAGATCTCTTGCGTTTGGCAACACTAACAACATTGATTCTCTATGATGATTTTCTTTATTTCCTGAAGAGAAATTCTAAAATAGACTTTAAAACGGAGAATATATGAGAGTTGTATTTCATTTCGGTCGGATATAGATCGCATATAGATTTAGGAGATCTGCTGGCGTGAAGGATTTCTTACACTTTTTAAAAACTAATTAAAAACTCTTGAACGACTGCTAGGATTAACAAAATATAAATGTTCCAGAAAGATAATTTTGTTGCCGAATTTCGGTTTTTCTACTTAGTTTAAAAAAATAAACAGTTTTCGAGTTACGTGAATATTTATTTCGCAACCTACCAAAATTTTACAACGCTATATCTCGAAAACTAGAGATAACCTCTAAAACGGTTAGCAGCATTGAATTCAGCGTTTATCGATTTATCTTTACCCACTAGGTCTCCCTTAACAGTGTTAACAATATTCTCTTTTGCACACAATAAAGATAAATATATTAGAACCCAACATCTATAAATTGGAGGTCCGCCCCAAAATTTACTCGTAAAAGGCAAAGCAATTTCAAAAAATGCTGCAACATTTTAAACTTCTTGATTAGTGAAGAACCTACTCTCATTATTTTTGTTAATAACTGTTATCTAGGCCCATTAAATGTAAAACACTCGAGTACAGCAAAGAGCCTTTCCAACAATTGGAAATTGTTGGAAAGGAAAAAATTTGGAATGTATGTAATTTCGTGATAGATCTAGAGAGAACAAAAATAAGTTGCATCCAAAAAGTTTATTTCAAAATTCACAAAATTTATAAAAAAGCCTTTTTAAAAATTAATTAATTTTTTGATTTTTAAACAAAATTTAACAAGTAAATTTAAACTTTCAAAATCAATAATTTAAGTAACATAAAATAATACTTTGGCTAATGGTTTCATGACATACAAATCTCAAAAAATTAATTCTTTAATTTTCAAACTGTTTTCCCTAAATCCTAACAAAAAACGAACTTTATTAAAAACTCAAACCCCCCAAGAAAAGGGTTCGAAAAATCTAAAAATAAAGCAATTAATGCCAAATTTTAAGAAAAGCAAAAAAGTATAAAGAAATTGTAATATATTTGTAGAAGTATGAGAATAATTTACATTTTTTTCTTCTACTCCCACTTTCAAATAAAATGTATAAATAAACAATAAAAGTCTTTGAAGCAAAAGCTAAAACGAGATGATAGAAGGAAATTAAATTAAAAATATACAACAAAAAATAATAATTAAAAAAAAATAAGAAAAACAGAAAATAAACTACTAACTAATTATACAAAACTATTATTATTAAATAGAAGAAAAAATAAACACAAAAGCAACGAATTATAACAAAAATTTATTTTGTCAGTGTAAATTAAATTATATGAAAATACATTTTATTAATTATTTACTACTACAATATTTATTATTTTATTTGAAAATTCAAATTTTAAATTATATTTGTGTTTAGTTTTATAAGCCAAATTTAATTGAATTTTGTATATTATTACGTTATTACGTTCCTAGTCTTTCATAATGTAAAAAAACGAAAAAACTTTTGCTAAAAATTCAAAAAAGTATTTAAATGATAATGAAAATAAACAATGAGAAACAATTAAATATATTTATTTAATTGTGATTTTTACATTTAATTTCGTTTAATTTATGTTGTTTAATTTTTAGTTAAAACTACTAAGAATAATTAATTATAAATATTATTGAATAAAAACTAATATTTTTATTTAAAAATTTAACATAAAAATGAAAAAAAAAACAAAAACTCTAAAACTATGAATAAATAATTATTTGAATATTGCAGAAAAATTATGCATCAAAACATAAACAACTCGAGTTTTTATTTTAAGGAAATAAAGCGTTGACTGGTAGCAATTATGAAAAAGTTTTCGTAACTTACGATTTGAGTAAATTTGGAATTTTTGTAATAACTTTTGCAAAAGCGGAGAAAAATTGTTTACTTAAATAACATGAGATTCTAAATATATTACAAAATAAATTTCTGGTTATTGCAGTTTGTTTAGTTGTAATAAATTATCAAAATCATATTTTCGATTGAAAAAATACTTATTAGAAACTTACTAAGAATTTTTAGAGTTATAAACGTTATAAATTTTTAAAGTTCCTCCAATTTTTACAAATCAAAGGGGATTTTTGTTCTACTAATTAAGGATTAATAAAAATGTCTTAAATTTCAACCTCAAAACATCATTTAAACAATCGATTAGGCTTCGGTCTGAAATGATAACGAAATAGCATTCATTGTCACATATCGTCTTTAGAATATGGGTTTATTATGATTGAACAGCTCCAAGGACTGCTTTTAATCATAACTTATTGGTTGTTATACCCTTCACCACCACAGGTGGAAAGAGTATATTGGGTATTCCAATCGACGCAGAATCACTCCGTGAGTTGTTTGAACTTAACAGGGAGTGATGGCCGGCTGGCCGGTTAGTGAATGGTATCATATAGTCGGGATTGACCGGCTACAGCTTTTTTTACTCCTTGGAATTGTAAACGTTATAAATTTTTAAAGTTGGTGTAATTTTTACAAATGGAAGGGCATTTTGATTCAGCCATTTTAAACAGAGCTTTTGCATATCCAAACATTCATTCCTGTTATATCCAATATATTTCTTTGATATCGTCACGAATTTTCAATGTATCCGCCCTACTGTGCAAAGTTCACTGCTTATAATACTTTCCCTCGTTTTCTAGAATATTTCTGTTGGTGTTGTTATTGTTCTGTTTAAGTTTATAACTGCGTTCGGCAAAAGCTAGCCCTAAGGGCATTTATCTATTTTATTTTCATATGTATATGTTTCTCTTATTTGGACAACGTAAGGCTGAGTGTGTTCTTGATCATGTGGGAATGTATTGGAACATGCATGGACATTCGTAAGCCGCATTGTTAGTGTAATCAACGACAACAGCTCTTTGTTTTTGTTTGAAACTCTCTTGTCTATTATAAAAGGCTGACGAACTGATATCGTGGCAGAGTTTCAATTGAGATGCGTATAAGAGAACAGCGAGATTAAGAATATTTGTAAAGCAGTTTTAAGTGACTAACTCTAAAGTTAATAAAAATATAAATTTGTAAAACGACATAACGTGTTTTAATTTTATTTTCGGTTGTTTGCAAAAAGAATTCCTTCCACGTTTTAAAAGCAAAAACGTTACAATATGCTGGCTTTTTTTACACTCAAACTTTTTTTTGTTTAAAGAAATATAAAAAGATATTTTTTTTAAACAAGCACTCAAAGTGCTATATCTCATAAACTAATAGTCCAAAAGCTGCCAGGGTAATTTAATAAGGATTTAATACTAGTTAGTATTTATGCAACACTAATATCAACTTTTCTACCCAACTGCTATTTATCAAATTTTAAATTTTTGACTGGAAATGCTCACATTTCCTTTACTAATATTTTCCTGTAGTTATTTTTTTTTTTTTTGTTTTTTGTATATTATAAATTTATTTATGGTCTTCATTATTAAATAAATTTTAAATAAATTTATTATTTTGATATAAAACCACATAAAATCATACTTGAACACTTAGCAAATAATTAATTAATGACTCACATTAAAATGTATACTTAAAATTTTATTTTATTTATTTACTATTATTTTTTTTTAATATGTTATTTATTATTATTTAAATTACTTGCTGGTATTAAAAGGTTGCAACAAAAACAAAAAACAACTAGAAATAATGATAAAAATTATAATGGTATGATGAGAAAAAAAAACAACAGCAAAAACAACAACAAAAATCTAAGTGAAAAATGAACAAAAGTACATTAAATTAATTATATTTTATTTGAAAAGAGTTTTAATTGTTTAAATAAATTACAATTTATTTTATTTAATTTTATGTGAAATCATTTATGTGGAAAATTGCTAAAATATGTTTTTGACTTGATGTTTTGCACATATTATTCATTCATTCATTCATTCAGTCATACAGTCACTCACTCACTTACGACTTTATACTCCACACACACCCCCTTTATATCCCATATAGTATATGAGACATACTGACAAAAAAAAAGGACATTTTTAGCTTTTAAACATTTAAGGTATATATGTATGTATAAAAGTTGTATATGTGTAATATTTAAACATAAATCCTTACATTCACTCGTTTAGTCATATACATTTGTAAATATATAAATGTCAACATAAATTTTGTTGGAAAAATTTACTTTTTCTCTATTTATACTTTTTTAAGGTTTTTAAATTTGCAAAAATCTTTAGCAAAAAAAAAAACTTAAAATAAATGTAAATTTAATTTCAACAACAGTTATTTGCTTAAATTACACAACAAAACTATCAAACCAAAATCACATTTATTTATACGAACTTGTCATTTTTACTGTCATTTTTGTTGTTATGTCATAAACTTAGTTGCATTTATTTTTGCCCTTTTCGTGTTTTAATGCAGATTTTTTTAATATACTTTCTACTTTTACACCTTCAACATAAATGTATGCTAATAACAATATATTTAAAAAAATATTTAATTATTTGCATTTTTTTTTTATTATACTTTAACGACCAGTGGGAAATTTGTTCCAATTGAGGATATGGCTTTTCAAGGAATTAGTTTTATCATTTTGTTGCAAATTTTAGAAAAAAGTTTTTAATAAAGTCTTCATATTCATAGGGCAATAAAATTTGGTACAAATATTTCTCTTTTGGTTCGAATATTAAGTTTGGCATTGAAATAGGGCAAAATTGTTCTACATTTGACCTTTTGTATGAACCCTCCTGTATATCAAAGTGTAAAAGCAATGTCAATAGAATTTATGACTGTAAGTCAGAATTTATGTAACTGTAAGTCAGCATTTGCAGGAATCGTATCAGATTTATATATATGAAAGATCTATTCCTCTCTAACCGCACTAATACTGATAAATATGAAAAATATGAAACATAAAAGCTATAACGCCACCATATATTACATACATATATAATTCAGCATATAAAATATTACGCTTATCGGTAAGCTTTTACCCAAAGCTTCTTAATTAATCTATCTCTCGGAAACTATATTCATACTAAGACAGGTTGTTAAATGCTAATAAATGGCAAGCTATAATAGCTATAAACTATAAATGTGGACGTTCGCATCAAAACGTAACAATTCCTTTGTTTTTATTTACAAAAAAGATCAGGGCCCTATTTCACTAAACTACAATTCTACAAGTTACAATTACAAGTCTAATTCTTACAAGTGCTGTTCAATTGTGTTTCATTAAAATTTTCACAACAATTGTAGCTTTTTGGACTTGTAAACTACAATTTCTACAATTAAAATTTCTAAAATTACAATTATAATAAAATAGAATATTTTGATAAATATATGGAGTCAAATAAAAAATACGAACTTTATGAAATTTTACATTTATTTTTTCTCCTAGCCTAGACAATTTTTACACTTCTTCAAAAAAAAAACTATCAACAATTTTTTATAGAAAAATTTTTGTTGAAAAAGTTTTCTATAGAAAAATTTTTGATAAAAAAAATTTATATTGAACAATTTTTGGTAACAAAAATTTTCAAATTGTTGATAGTTTTTTTTTGAAGAAGTGTAAAAATTGTCTAGGCTACGAGAATGTATATTTGAAAAAAAATTTTCATAGAAAAATTTTTGATAAAAAATTTTCCATAGAATAATTTTTAATAAAAAATTTTCCATAGAAAAATTTTTGATAAAAAATTTTTCATAAAAATAAATAAATTTTTGATAAAAAATTTTCTATAGAAAAATCTTCGAGAAAAAATTTTCCATAGAAAAATTTTTGAGAAAAAATTTTTGAGAAAAAATTTTCCATAGAAAAATTTTCTATAGAAAAATTTTTGATAAAGAAATTTTCTATAGAGAAATTTTTGATAAAAAAAAAATCTAGAAAAATTTTTGATAAAAAAAAATTTTCTATAGAAAAATTTTTGATAACAAATTTTTATAGCAAAATTTTTGTTAAAGAATTTTCTATAGAAAAATTTTTGACAAAAAAATTTTCTATAGAAAAATTGTTTATCACAACGAAATGTTTGTTAAAAAAATATTCTATAGAAAAATTGTTGATAAAAAAATTTTCTATAGAAAAATTTTTGATAAAAAAATTTCTTCAGAAAAAATTTTTGATAAAAAAATTTCTATAGAAAAAATGTTGATAAAAAAATTTTCTATAGAAAAATTTTCTTTGCGCCGACCCGTGGTCATCACTGTCCTAAAGTCATTGATGTATTAAGAAAATTTCCTACTGACATTTCAAAAAATTATGCAACGAATCTCTGTTGTAATGGCTTTTGCACTAGTTCATGTAATAGTTGATGTTATAAGCAACGAAAAAACGCAAATACAATAGCAATTTTATAAAAATAGTTTTTGTTTTTTTTTTAACAAACAGAAATACTTCGACATTATTGTGTTAAATAAATGTCAAGGCAATGCATCACCTTTTGGATCAGAGGGTTTGAGTATATTTGTTCAAAATTAAACAAAAACCCAGTAAATGTTAGTAACAGTATTTAAAAAGAGACTAACCGTATCCGGTGTCATCTGGTAGTAAATAGGTTAAATATTTAAGATTACAAAATTTTGTATATATCTAACATAATCAGATCTATTAATTTTACTTGATTTTTGGCCAATGTAGTAAAGCTGAGAGAGATTTTGATATTCTTTGTTCTGAAAATTTAAGTATGTAATTTAATTGTAAAATAAATGTAAAAAGTAAAATTTAAAGATTTGAAGTTTAAAGGAAACCATTTATTAACAATCCTAGGTTTTTCTAGCAAGAAATACGCAGATTTAAAATGCCTTTACCTTCTTTGGAAAGGTTAGTAGAGGAGAGAAAGGTGATGAAAAGGAGAGATGAAGGTTTATATTATTAAGCATTAAAATTGCGCGTCATGCCTATTTTTTTATACGCCATCTGTCGTTAGGTAGAAGTATTACTTAAGATTTTTGTTCTACTGCCAATTTTATTAATTTAATTTTATTTTCTTTAACATCGACTCCGTGTTAATCCTTCATTGGCCTACCGCCAATGAAGGATGCTTTGGTAATTAATAATTTCAATGGAAATTTATAATTACAGAAATTGGTGTTTGCCGTGACTGAGAATCGAACCCAGGCTGAATATTATATGTTGTGTTAAGTAGTCAATGTGCTAACCAACTAAGCCTAGCAACACATTTTTGGTCACCAGTAAGCACTTGAGGGCTTTTAAGTAAATTTCGTTCTTCCATAGTTTGGCTAATTGGGTAACAAATACTAATTAATTACACGTATTAACAAACTGTTCTTATTTATTTAGTATTGATTCGATTTTTTTCTTTTTTCTTTATAAAATATCATGATACTTGCTCCTGGGCATATTGATATGAGGACATTTTATTATAAATATATAAAAAAATTATATAAATGTATAAAAAGTCCTCATAAAACAATGCAAATATACAAAAGTGTACATAAACATTTAATATTAAATGCTATAATTAATTAATAATTCAAAATGTGTATAATTTATTTATTTAATTTAAAAGATGTAATAATTAACAAAAACAAATAAAAATATAGCAGCATTTAATGGTAGACTTAATAATAGTTTTCAATTTGTCAATCAAGCTTAAAAATAATAAATTGTTTAAATAGAAAATTATTATGACAAGTTGAGTAATAAAAATTTCTATAAAAAACTTTGATTTTATAAAGATAAGGAAATTTATTTGTGTATATATAAATGTCCATTGGAAAAATTTAGTTTAACTAAAGTGTTTATTTGATTTCCCTTTTATATAGAAAAATTTCCCCCTTTAAAAATATTATTAATCATAAATCTTCTTTTGTTATACAATTACGTTTTAATTTATTTTTTGGGTTTCATAATTTTTTCATATTTCATCACTTAATTTATGTAAATTTTATTCATAAAATAAAAATATTTAAATCTCTTGCAACAATACACCCCTTTCCCTCTTATTTCATAACACAACCCATTCATTTAATATTAAAGTGCCAAATTACCTTACCCTGCATTTAAGTACTTTTTTCACTCGGGCCTTTTTTTATTCATTCCTAATCCTAAGCATTTAAGTAAAATCCCTGTATTCTTCTCTAATGACATGCTGTGATAATTATAACGTTAGAGTGAAATATTTTCATTATAAAATGAAATAAAAATTTTGAAGTGTTGTGATAAATGTTTAAATATTTTACTATTTAAGGACATTTGCCCGCATTTGGGCTGGTCTGATTTAACTAATGAAAGTAATAAATTTACATACGGCTAATCTTCTTTATGTGGCTTTTAAAAAAACTTGAAATATGACAATGAATCGACAAAAAAATAAGAGTTATGGTTATAAAAAGTGATCGAGAACGACTTCGAAGTTTACTATCTAAAAAATTTGCAGCCCTATTTGGATCTAATATACTTATATTGTTCTCAAATTCTTTAAATGAGCTCTGTAAGGCCACACTTTATATATGTAAAGTGTTATTTTACTTCCAAGTCGTTCTCGATCACTTTCTGTATATACCTTTGCACTGAATTAAAAACACCTGTCCCTGTTCATCATTAATGGGGTGAAAGGTCATAGCCATCGGTTTTTCACTGAAATATACTTAAAAACCTTGAACAACAAATATTGCAAGAATCTACTTAAACTTTAAACTCTATTGTAGGGTACTAATTTCCCTTAAATGTGGCAAAGCCATTAAACGGCTTGGTTTTTTGTTATCAACTTCTTTACAAAACAATACAATTATATTTTTCAACAATATTAACAGAAATTTGTGGTACTGGTAAATGTATCTATGAAAAAGTTCACATATACGTACATACTTATACTTTATTCAAATGTATAAAAGTGTTTTGATATTATACAAAAACAACAGCAACAAAAACAATTAACACACAGCAGACAATCAAAATGATGATGGGTAATAAATGATGTATATGTAGTACTTGATTTCACGTAGTATCATCAGGCATAAATGACTGAAATTTTTTAGAACAAAACAAAAATGTTACACATTCTATACATAGACATAGATACTCGTAAATATGTATAATAGAATACACAGTTTAAAAAGACTGATGATTTTAAACGAAAAAGTTTGATGAACATAAACAACCCTTTTGGGCTTATATTTGTATCCTTGTTTTGATAAGAAGGAATTGTTGCGCTTTGAAAACCTTTAAAATGGCCCCTGTTATAATAAAATCGTAATCACAGCAAATTAAAGCGTTAACTTAAGAAAAATTATATGATCATGTCAGATATTGTAGACCGGACGAGTACCTACTCAAAAATCTTAGAAACCTAAACAAGAACTGTAAGAGTTATTAATACCCACCATCACCATTCTGAATCGTGATGAAATTCTAAGACGATTCAGCGATATCTGTCTGTCTGTCTGTCTGCCTGTCGCCTTACAAAATTATTGAAAATGGGCGAAATTGGTTCACATTTAGTTAGAGCTCCCATATAACCCCGCCCCGGAAATCTCTTTAATGCTGATATATTGAATACAATTGTAATAGCTATGACGACTTAATCTAGAATAAAAACGATTTATACAAATATTGGTCAGTGTATCACATTTTATAGGAATCGGTCCATATTTGGCTATAGCTTTTCCGGAAACCAAAACACATGTAACAAAGACCAGTTAAAAGCAATTAAATTGACAGCTTTGGCCACTTAATTTTGCAAGAATGAGCTTTATATAAATACCAGCCATTTTGTATTTATTACAATCGGTCAACATTTGGCTATAGTTCTTATATATATAACATGCCCTTTTTATATCTACAATCAAAAAGATTAGGAGGTACATTCACCATATTAAGATTGCACCAAGGAAATTAGATAGCTATCAATCAATGTCCAAACTTTATATACTGTAAATGCATTAGGAACTTCTAACTCCTGTCGTATTACTATCAACATGTTAACCTTATATTAACTCTTTCGCGGACGCCCCTTTTCATGAAGGGTTTCCAAACACCAAACTGTTAAAAATATAATCGATCTAAAGGCTAAAAGGACATACGATATTTGACGTTTATATCCGTCGTGAAGCTCTGTGCACCTCAGCGATTGCGTTAGGAATCATGACGTTGATTGCCGTCAGACGGGTATATAATGCTCATGTAAACTTGACGTCTATGCTTGTCATGCGTTTCCTGGAAACTAAGTATTGTTACTTATCAACAGGTAAACATTTAACATGATTTCATGCTGCAACTTTGTTTATACACATTCATTCATTATATGCAAAAGCAATGTATCAGGAACAAATGCTGATCTATTGTAAAAACTGGAAATCAAGGCTTTGAAAAACGTGGCCTTGTCATTTTACCTTCGCATTTGTGGTAGTTTAATTCAAGTGTGTGTTGATGGTGAATGAATGAAGTATTTAAAACAAATGACTGCGTGTGTAAGTACCATTTTTGTTATTGTTGTTAAAGGCTGTTGCACAATTAAGCCGATAACAACAATAATCCTAAAGAGTTTTCTATGTGAGTAGCAACATTGAGAAAAAAATGTTAAGCAAATTTTTCACAAAGAAGTTAAGAATCAAAGCAGAAAGAGCCAGTGATGCTACCATAATCAAAACCCTTGATCCTTCTCCAAAAAAAAAAATGCAAGTAATCAACGGTGGAAATAACAATATGTAGAATGTTACTAAAGGAAACTTTTTTCCTGTACTGATTTGGCTTGAGGAGTTTTCGTTTATTTTTTTTTAATTTTCTTTCATTTACAATTTTATCTCATTTTGTCCATTATCCTTTTTGAATGGCTGTAGTGTATGTGTATGTGAGTTTATAAGCTAGAGTTTAGTTAATACTTCAAAATTTATACGAGTGGTTGAATTGTTAATTATTGTGTGCTAAAAACTTGTAATCCCTACAGAAGATTTAAAATGAATGAGAAAAGCGAACCAACGTTTGTTCTAGCTAGTTAAAAAGGATAATGAAAATTATATGAACAAGAACAAGAATAGCAAATATATGTATATACAAACATATATTTTTTTTCACTGTTTACTCAAATGTAGAGAATAAAATTTAAACTTTTTTGTTTTTGCTTTTAAATTTTTGGCTTAGACAACAAGGACATTTAGTTAATGAACGAATAAACGTACAAACAAATGAGTATTAAGTTCAAAATTCTGAATTTTCCTTTTCTTGCCATTTTCTTTTTGATTCTTTCTTTGTCTAAAGATATTCGTTAATTTTACTTAAAATAAGTTTAGTTTTGTAATAAAAGTGATTTATGATGTGTTGCAAGTTTATCTTTGTTTGTACATACACAATTGTCTGTTGGAAAATGAACAGAGTGGAAAAAGGGAATCATTAAATGGCTTTAAAATAAAAAAAACTTTTTTCATTTCGGTTTGTTTTTTATCTTAACTTAGTAATGATGGTCCTTTTTTAAGTTCTCTTGGTAATGGACAAAAATAAGTTTTATATACAATTTGTTTGCCTTTCTTATATATTTAAGTTATTTGATCTACTAGAGAGTTTAGTTTAAGTTATTTAGTTTTTATTTAAACAGCTTTCCATGTATTTTTTTGTTTTTTGTTGAGTTTTTGTTTTCAATTTTTTAAGTAATTTTCTATCCATTTGTAAATTGACACTGAAACTTAACTAGACTAAAACACTTACACAGACAGACGGACAGACAATAGCTGTGATAACATTTGTTAGAGTTTGTGTTATATGTTGCATGACATATTTTATCTACTTACAACTACAAGTCATACAATAATACCAGGGTGTACATTTACTACACCCCAAGAAAGTTTTATTAAAAATCTGGGAAAATTGAACCAAAAAGAAATTCTAAATTTTTAACTATACTCCAGGCAGCTGAGTAAAATGAAAATCACAACAAATATTTCATATATGGTGAGAAAGATAGCTAACTACTGGGAAACATTAGGGTGACAATGGCTTTTTCAATGGAATATTATGGCACTAAGTCTAAAAGTTGAGTTCTGAAAATTTGACCCAAATTGAACCACGTTTTGCTCGCATTGGGTCCAAAGTTTAAGAGCCCATTGGTATGGGGAAAAATGGGTTATTTTTTGTTTTGCGAAATTTCAACCGAAAATAAATAACTTTTACAAGAAAATATAATGTAATATTCAAGAAGACTAACACAGCTTTTTATAAAGAAGTCAAGAACAAAAAAAGTTTTGGAGTTATTGCAATTTTCCCCCGAAAATGTATGTCCCTAAAAACGCGCCTTAGGATATGCACTAACATTTTTATTTTGAAAATAAAGAAATTCCAAAGTTAGACATGATTTATCATTTAATAGCTTGTTAGTATTAAAAAGTTCAGTTATGTTAAAATTTAGTCGAATTTACTTAGTTTTTTCCTGTTGGAAAATTTTACTTGTGTTTAAATTTAATAAAAATATTGATAAAGATTATTGCTGAGTGTATGAAAAATCTATATAGAAATGTTTTTTTTTAATATTGGAGTAGTTTAACCCTTTCATTTACGGGGACAAATGTAAATAGTAAATTGTAAATTTGTAAATTTTTATGACAAAATTAATGAATTATAAATTTTGTAGCAAATTTAGACAAAAATGTAAAAAGGTAATCACTTTTTACCAGAACTAAGATTTTTATATCAAACAAAATATTTTAACCCTAAAACGACTCACATTTTTCTAGTCTTATTTTGGAGACTGTTTGGGGTTAAATATATTTTTGAATACAAAAAAAAAACTAAATATTGGTAAACATAACTACTTTTTAGCATTTTTGTTGAAATGCTCTTTAACATTTTTAAAATTGCATAATTTTGCAATAATAAATTCAAAATTCCAAATTTTGGCTTTTGATCCTGGTAAAGAAAGGGTTAAGCTTTTCCAATATCGAGAAAGCATTTCATTTCCTAAAAAAACGAAAGAGACCTAAGAAAACTAAGGTCAAAGTACTTAGTTTTAGTACTAAAGATTCAGCAGAGTTAAGCTTAAGAAAGAATTTTTCTGATAATGTTTTTTCAAAGTTATGATCACTCCCAATTACGGTGTAGAAATTAAGGAAGAAATAAACTTTGTTGTATTAAGATAGAGAGTTTATTGTATGAAACCTATAATTTAAACATTTAAATAACGGGTTCTTTAAGTATTTTACTTAAAAATAACAAACAACTGAGCCACCCTAATAATAACTCATATTATAAAACATATATATATGAACATACAAGAACATATATATGAGCCCACATATTCACAAATATTCATGGATATTTGTTTGAATTGGGTGAATGTATTAGTAATATGAAACTTTTCCCAAAACAGCAGAAACAACAGCATCTAATGGACAAAATAAATTGCTCGTGAATAGAATTCAAACTACCAACGACAACAGCCACAACAACAATAACAGAAAGCTTTGCAAATAATATATCTAAAGTTAAAACAAATAGACAAACGGGGCACTAACAACGACAACGGAACAAAAACATGATCCCCCACCCAAAAAATACTCACACACACACACATACCCGCTTACAATTACAATAAAAACTTTTACTAAACTGGCGTCACATATTCCACAATCAAAGAAAACCCAGCAAAAGTTTGTTGTTCCAAAACCCAGACGGTCTCAAGTCTCCAGCCTAATTAATAAATAAAATAAGTATTAAAGAAAAAGCCTAAACATACATATTTTTAATTAATTGCTTTTGAATTATATACAAGACAAAACATATTAATTCCCCAAGGACTCCTGTACATTTTCTTATGAAGTTTAAAAATAATTTGTTGGGTACGAAAGACACGAACCAACCAAACAACCAACCAACCCAACTGTAACTAGACCACTAAAAATAAAGCAAATGAAAATGTTTTCTTTTTCGTGGAAAATCGTTGAAATTGGCGATAAAATTTTGCCACAAAACAATAAAATGTGGAAAGAAGCAGAGGAGTATAAATATGGTTGGAGGCTTGAGATGAAACTCAACAGAAAAAGGGGAGATTAAAGTATGAAAAGAAATTGGTAAATAACGGAATTCTTGATAGAAATTTTAATATAATGAAAAGGTTTGTTGGTTCTTGCTCCTGATATTGGTAAACAAACATAAAACAGGTTGACATGAAAGTAGGTGAACAAAAGACTAACGAAATTTTATGAAAATCCTAAAGACTTTAAACCAGTGGGGGACACTAACGCATATGCATGTTTGCGATTATACTAGTAGCAGCAAAGGAAATTTCAAAAACCCTGTGTTTGTAAAAATCTGGAGCCTTTTCACAAAAATATGTCTATTAAACAAATTTCTTACTACATAAATTATTTAAACTCTGTTTCAAATACTATCTGTATGAATGTTTACTAGTTCCACTGTTGTATTGCAAAATACATTCATATGTACATATATAGGTCGCGTGGCTGGTTATTGTATAATTTATAAATTTATATTGGGGAATACGAAAAAAGTGTGAGATGGGAAGACCAAGGGGGAATATAAAATGTGACACATTCCAATGTCACTGGCAAACAAACCAAACTAAGACAACCAGACATCTAGACAGCATAGCAGACTGTCAGTCAATCCAAGCGTTTATACATTTATGTTTGTATATGTATGAATGTATAAATGATTCCTATTAGCTAAAACCAAAATTATAAACAGAATCCCGAATAAAACTCCTTTTTGGCCCCATTTATTGTGCGTGTATAAGTAAAAGATTCATTTGAAAACTCTAGAGTATTGCAAAAATAAATGAGACACAAACAGAAAGACAGACTTGAATATGGACAGTTTGTTACAGCTACAAACACACATACAAATGTCCTGACAAAAACTGAAAAATTTATATTTATGTGAATGTATATGTATTGGAATGAAAGAAAAACAACAATATAGAAATATCAACAAAACATTAAAGATATACAAACTAAAAGATACATAAATAACAAACTATGTACTAACAAACAAACACTATATAGATACAATATAACACAACATCAAGATACACACCAATAATACAAAATGGATGAAAAGCATAGCATAAATACAGGAGGACATCCATATCACAATCAACTTTGTTGTCGTCATCGTCATCATCTTCTTCATTGTTGGCTTGTGTATTGTAACTAAAACTAACAAAAGTAGGTCAAAATGTTTATGAATTGCTTTTGCTTTTCTTGCCATTCTTTTTAACTGATTCTTCTTTCACTTGCTACTGATGCTTAAGCTTAAACTGTAGCGGACGGATTTTGTCTTTTGCTTTTCGGTATGGTTTCCTTTGCTACATTTGCCACTGAAAAGCTAACTACAATAATAACAACAATAACATTAAAATTGTTTCCACTTCCACCACCACCACAAGCTTATGTATAAGAATACTGTGCCATCCATGGATGTTCTAAATATTTGTTTCTTGGCCAACTTTGAATGTCAAATTCAAAAGAAAGAGTGAAATGAGAAGAAAAATCGATAAGAAATTTAGCAAAATAAAAACATTATGAATTAAATCTAGAAAAAATAAAGTATTTTTTATCAGTAATTCGGCTAAAAGGAGACAATCTATTTATATCTTTTCGTAAAACTTTTAAAGAAATTGATACAACATAAATATGTGTGTATGTATGTAGTAGTAGTAAGTAGAGTTGATTTAATATTAGTAATTGAAATGTTAATTTGTCATCCCTACGCCATTAGTAAGAAAGATATTAAAGAAAAGGAGTATGACATTATTAGAACTATATAGAACAAAAAGCGTCATATTAAATTAAAACCCACAGAGTATTATTAGTATAAAATTCTATGGTTATTTAGAAGAACAAATATACCCAATTGAGGGAGAGATATTATGTTTTTCTGTACAAAAAAGGAAAGTGAAATGTTTTTCTTTAGTAAAAGTAAGCATCAGTATATTTTTTTAATGAAAAAGAAAAAAAAAATAGAGACTCATTTCTAATCATAGAATTTGTATATGTGACAGCGCATAGAGAAAGAGACCTACTACACAAAACAAGAGGTAGGGACAACCTACGCGCGTTTTCAAGGTTGACCAACACGTTCCCGACGTCACAAGATGTGTCGCTTTCAAATGAGACCATCACCAACACGTTCAGTGATGGTACATCAAAGATGCACGAATTTAAATTTTTAAAATAGCACTCCTGAAAAAAATCCGTAGGTCCCTTTCTATTTTGCGCATCACGTATAGAAAAATTTCCATTTAAATCTGTTTCGTAGACAAATTTTTGGTTCATTAGAACACAAACGATTTATTTACCATTTGCTTTAAAATTAAATCTCAAGATTTATTTTTTCGAATTAATTATAATTTTTCTGTTGTGTTTTGTAATCAGCTTTTCAATTATCATCCTATTTATAATATTGTTTTTCAATTTCACTTTAATTCCTTAATAAGCTTGGGTTTGTGATATTAAATTTATTTAAAACCAATAAAAAAAATACCATTAAACATTTAAGCAAAACCTACACTTACTGCCGGCAAACGGACAGACGAATAAAAATACAAATAAATAAAATAAAATCTATAAATAAATAAAAAGTCCGGTTATGAATTTATAGCATAATTGAAATTGTCATTAATACGAATCGAATTGTATAAAGATGTATATCACAAGCACACATGTAAACAATCACTTGAATTGAAAGTGGGTAATAAAAATAGTCGCGCATTGGGAAAAAAATGTATTTATAATAAAAGAAGGAATTTTATAATAAAAGAATGAATTTTTTTTTCATATGTTATGAATGATTTTTTTTAATATGTTATGAGCAAATTTTATATTTTAGCTCTATGTGAGCCAACTTTTGCAACTGACTGTATGAGTATATATCATTATTTTTTAATTCATACAAATCCATTGGAATGTTTGCATTTATTCTACTACTCCATGTCACCGACACACACATTTCCTCCCATTCACATTCATATTCACATACACACATGTTTCCCTTCCACAATCCATCCATTGATTTTAACACATACTTTTATCTCAATATCATCAATGATTTCATTTAGACAGTTTCATATTCCTCGAATCCACTTAAAGCAAAAACAAAAAAGTTTAATACAAAATTTTTCATTTTTCGCAAAAAAAAATAGCGGAAATTTATAACAATTGTTATCGACTTGATGATAAATTAAATGAATTTAATGAGTTCGTGATTTGTGATATTATTTGCATTACAGTTCAATAACTAACATGAATCTGGGTAATTTTTGTGAGATTTTCAAAAGATTTATTATTGTTTAAAATTCATTTCACTTCACGAACATAATTGGTGTTTTTTCAATTCAATTATTTATATTTTATACGATTAAATGTAACAAACAATTAAAATATCTTCTGACCTGACCTAGTTATAAATAGAAAACAACTTTTCAATTTGCAAATTTAAATCTTAAAAGATGAAAGAATTTATCAGAAATAAACAATAGAAATTTCTGTGGTTTTTCCAAATTGCAAAAGTTTTTCTTTTAAATTATTTTTTAATTGTTGTTTGTATGTTAAGCTCTTAAAGTCTCATAATAAAAATCCTCTTGCATTTTCTACTATTTATGAACTTTTTTTAAGAGAAAAAATTCTTTAGTTTAAAACTCCAGCTGTGTTTTAATTTTTAGAAAATAACTTGACACAAAAAAACACCTACGAAGGCAACATGTGAATCGAAAAACATTGATGTCAACGAAGTGTTAATTAAAATACATGGAGAAAAAAAAACGTTTAAAAATATGTACATGCAGAGCACTTTGTGGTATTAGGGATAGTCACAGTTTAAAAATTTTATATAGATTTTTCTATAGAAAAATTACAGAGTTTTCTATAGAGAATACGATAGTTCAAAGGATAACCCATAGTAGTAGTAACATAGCAGTTGGTAAAAAGCTCTTATTAATTAAAAAAGCGACAGTAGAACTTTCTACAGAAAATTTGAGAAATAAAACCTTTTTCTATATAAAAATTAGGACAGTCTACAGAAGAGTTTGGGTTTTTTTTATAAGAAAAGAACGACAGTAGGTTTTTCTATAGAAAAAGAACGACAGTAGGTTTTTCTATAGAAAAAGAACGACAGTAGGTTTTTCTATAGAAAAAGAACGACAGTAGGTTTTTCTATAGAAAAAGAACGACAGTAGGTTTTTCTATAGAAAAAGAACGACAGTAGGTTTTTCTATAGAAAAAGAACAACAGTAGGTTTTTCTATAGAAAAAGAACGACAGTAGGTTTTTCTATAGAAAAAGAACGACAGTAGGTTTTTCTATAGAAAAAGAACGACAGTAGGTTTTTCTATAGAAAAAGAACGACAGTAGGTTTTTCTATAGAAAAAGAACGACAGTAGGTTTTTCTATAGAAAAAGAACGACAGTAGGTTTTTCTATAGAAAAAGAACGACAGTAGGTTTTTCTACAGAAAAAGAACGACAGTAGGTGTTTCTATACAAATAAAAGACCGATTGTTTTTCTGAAGAAAAAGGTCGACAAAAGTAAAAAAGGAAAAGTAGGAAAGGTACTACAATAAGTTTTTCTTTAGAAAATGGGACCGATAGTACATTCGTTTTTCCTATGAATAGTCATGGGCATCAGGGGCCAAATTACCGCATTCGATATCGATCGAAAACTCAGACTTTTAAGCAAATATTGTGAAGTATACTTTAGGGATGTTCAAAGTTACTTCGATGCAAAAAGTTTATTGAAATTTGTTATCCATTTTGATTCGTTTTAAAAAACATTTAGTTTAATTAAAACTCTTTTACTATTGGCAAATAACTAAAAAAAAACTACTACTACTTTTGACAAATAACTACAAAAAAAAAATAAAGTGAACTGAACATCTTTTAAATAATTTTGATTATCGTTAAAGTATGCTATACAAATGTTTTAAAAATATCTAAGATTTCGATCGATATCGAATGCGGTAGTTTGGGCCCAGGTTTTTCCACTGAAAAAGAGAGGAAATGTGACCCAGCTAGCAAATGAGAGATTGTTGATGATAATATCTGCAAAATGAGTCTTAGGATTCTTTTAGATGATTAATAACTGATTAATCAGCTAATAATAATCAAAAAAGTTTACAAAAGAACTCATAGAAACGTTTAGAAAGCGACTAGTTAAAAATAGCACAAACAAATCTTGCAAGACGTGCTTAGTCATAATCAAGCAAATGATTCTAATATGACTGTTTTTAAGGTAATTGAAAAAGGCCACAAAAATACTTATGACTTATTGTGGGTCATGTGGCTTAGTTGATTATCACGTCGACTACTAAGCATTACAAATCATATTGAGCGTGGGTTCGATATTATAGATGATCATTTTGATCGTGCAGTGGAGTCAAAAAAGACTTATATTCGATTAAAATTTAAAAAAAAATGCTAGCTGGGGATTTATATATAGAAAAGATTAGCGAGTATAGGTTTTGATATAAAGAGTTTTAAGAAATGTTAACGATAAAACAAAAATATTTTCATAATTACTTAATGTAAGAAAAACAAGCGTTACAGAGTTTTTCTGTAAGAAAAGTTTAGCATCGAGTGTATTTTTTATAGAAAAATTAAACAATATAAAGCTTTTCTAATGAAGAGGATATCGAAAGTGATATTTAGAAAATAAAAAAAAATATAAAGAAGGAAATCTGAAAATAATTGTAATCTCCTTTATATATTCGATTTTTTTTTAAGATTAAAAAGTGTAGAATTTAATTGAAAATAAAAAAAAATTTCCATTTATAAAATCTTGGAACAAGGAAAGTGAATTAAATCCGGAATGTGAAAGCAAGAAAAAACGTTTCCAACTACAATGAATATAGTTAGTTATTCTTCTTCAATCTAAGAATTGAATGAAGCCAAAACTGTGTTCAAATCAAAACTCCCGCTGGTTTTAGAAAATGTAAAAACAATATTTATATGTTGGTGGTACGTACGAACATACAACCGTTTGAATGCTCTTGTAGAAGTGTGTGTTTTGAAAAGGATTTTGAAATATTGATGATACAATGAATGTGCTTTGGTCGTAAGCAAGGACAATGATGATGAGGAAAAAAATGAAACAATAAGAAAAGTAACGACATGACTTGAGTCCTTCAGTTCATTTCAGATGAGTTGATTTGAGGTGAAGAGTAAAGCATTGAAACGACAAGAATTAGAAAAGTAGGTTGTAACCAGCACCCCATTGACAATCCATTAATAACAATACAAGATTCTAACAAAGAAAACTAAAGCAGTTTTCATTATTTTTTCTTTTTCGCTTTTCTTAATATGTCCTTTTAATAAAAGCCGCTTTAACATAACATATACATACATACATACATTCATACATACATATATATGAACAAATAATAAGTAGAAAGGAGAAGTGCATTATAGAAAACTATTCATATAAAACGTAATAAGCTAATTGTAGTTTTGTTAAATAATAATAAAAATAACAATTACTAAATAGCAAAATAATAATAATAATACTTACATTTCATATAACATGTTTAAAGAATGGAGCTAGCGTTGTTGACCTGACCTTTTCTTATTCCTTATCTAACTGCCTTACACACGCACGCTTACTTTTATGAGGTTAAAATTTGTTTCCTTTTGGAAAAAAAGGGTGGGTTAGTTAATTTTTCTTCTGTCGGTAGAATTTCTTTGGTGTTTGATAAGCGGCGCTTTTTGGAGTTTAATAAAAACGCGAGCACTCATACACACTAACGCACACCAATAGCCATAAATACATCACATGATGTGTCAAATACATTTCAAACATATGCCATATGTCATCTGAACTGACATTTGCAGTACTTCATCAAAATATACTGATTGACTAACTGACACACATTCGTTTTCTTGCTTTGGGTTGGTTTCTTTTAAACCTCCTCCTTTTTTGAGAACGAAAGGGAAGGAAAATTTAATTTATTTTACAATTCCTAATATCCTGCGTAGGGTAATGACGAATTTTATAATTACTATAGGAATGAATAGTCATTATAACAAGTGCTACCTTGCCTTTAATATACATACATATCTATACATATACATATATTATGAATATATCTGTCATGTAAAGTAGGGTTTTTAATAAAATAAAATTACTGAATAAGTAAGCGGCTGTAGGTTTTTCTATCAAAACAAAAGTGAGCGAGATTAGAGTTTCTATTGAAAAAGTTAGCGACAGTAGGTTTTATATACACAAAAAGTGAGCAAAAACATAGGTTTCTTTTAAAAAGGGAACGAAAAATCTCATTAGAAAAGCTTTAATATATAAATTGTGAGCTGCTGAAGGGTTTCTGTAGAAATGTGATCGATTTTTCTTTAGAAAAGGTTGTTAAATTTTGTTACTCCTTATATAAGCCTAAGGTTTCTAGTATTCCCTTAGTAGAGTATTATCAATTATTTATCATGACCCCATCAACAATTTGTGCACAATTTGAACTTTTTGTAAAATGAAAAGGCGTTGCTTACAAAATTAAAATTGAAAATGAACAAAAAATTATAATTATAGTCAAACAGTTTGTCAAGGAGTTTTCGCATACAAACACTTTTACTTTGTTATTTATTTCATTTTTTAGAAAGAAACTCCTTTTATTATATCTAATATAATTTTACTTTTTGCTGCTTTCAAAAAATATATATATTTATTTCCATAATAATTACAGCTATGATGAATGTAAGTATAGCATTTAAAGGAAAATTGTCTTTAATTTTCCAGTTTTCTTTTCTTGTGTCGACTTGTTTAAATATAATATATATGAAAACTGCGTGTGCTTTTGTTAGAAAAATTATTGTGTCTGTACGTATATTATATATTTATATCTGTTTGATATAAAACAGGAATAAAATTCCATATAAAAGAGACACGCATACCGGAAATCATAATCACAAGGAAATTACGCGTTCAAGTCATACACACATTTACACATCAATGGGTTTGTATGTGAATTTTGCTCTTTACTCATAAATATTTCCCTATGTAAAATGATAGAGTTTTCATTTTTATTGTCCTAGGGAAAGGAATAAAATATAGAGGAAAAAAAATTATATAATAACAAGAAAAATATAAAACATTTTCCATGCATAACATTTAGGATGTCATTAAAAATTGTAATTACGTGCTTACATTTATAAAATAGTTGAACAATACATACATGTAATCATTCATAAATCTATACATACACGTTTACTATCACATTTAACATAAATTGTGTGTATGTAAATTTTATTCTGATATTTTTATTTTATTGTAATACCAACGTTAGTTACATGATGGTTAGAAATAAATAATGGTTAAAAATTATTTAAATGTATTTTAACAAAAATTCTTGTATATTAAATATTAACGTATGACAGAGTTGTAAAAGTTACTTACACTTATTTTATTGATTTAGTAATTTTACATGAAAAATATGTCCTTGAACATTAATGTGAAAATTAAAAATTGAATTAATATAATAGAAGTTATGGAACAGTTTTCTGTCAAACTATGATTGGGTAAAATATAATCATATTATGATACGTAGATATATTTAATATAAGATCGTATGTCTTAGACTTAAATAATATGTTTTTAATATGACTAGACTAAGTATTGGATTTATTCAGGATTCGACAGGAGCTGATTATTATTCATTGTGCTTATGATATTGCAATATTAAAATTAAGAAATTAAAATATGACTAGAAATTCCGGTAAGTGATGGAAATCGATCGTTTTCAAATCGATCGAATTTTTGAGATAGCTTTCCCCATTTCCTCAAAATTTAAGCCAGATGATATTAAAGTCCAAATTTTAATTTTTAACTCAAAAATGTACCTGAATTCGTTCTATTTGAAAATGATCGATTTTCGCCATATTCAAACATTAAATCAAGTTTGAACAAAGTATCCAAATATGATTTAGTAAACATACTTTCAATGAAATAACTTTCGACTAATGATTTTATGGGATGAACTCTTAATACTGTTGCACTATATTAAGGTAGAGGTGAATAACAATATATAATTCAATGATATCATATACTGAATTAAAGTTAAAAACTAAAAAATAGCTTCTAGTAAGACGATGCACATATGTATGTATGATTCGGCAGTTTTAGGATGACTCAGCAGTTTAAGAATGTTTTTGATGACTCAGCAGTTTTTTGATGACACATCAATTTAAGAATGACTCAGCAGTTTTAGGATTTATCGGCAGTATTAAGATGACTCAGCAGTTTTAGATGGCACGGAAATTTTAGGATGACTCAGCTATTTTTGGATAACTCAGTAGTTTGAGGATGACTCAACAGTTCTAGGATGAAAAAACAGTTTAAGGATGACTCAGCATTTTTAGGAAAACGCAGCTGTAATTCTAGACTTTGCTGTTTTAGGATGACTCAGCAGTTTTTTTTTTGATAACTCAGCATTTTTTGATGATACATCAGTTTTTGGATTCATCAGCAGTTTTAGGATGACTCAGCTATTTTTGGATAACTGAGAAGCTTGAGGATGACTCAACAGTTATAGGATGAATAAACAGTTTTAGGATGACTCAGCAGTTTAAGGATAACTCAGTAGTTTTTTTTTTGATGATACATCAGTTTAAGGATTTATTAGCAGTTTTAAGACGACTCAGCAGTTTTGGATGGCACAGACATTTTAGGATGACTCAGCTATTTTTGGATAATTCACCAGTTTGAGAATGACTCAACAGTTATAGGATGAGTAAACAGTTTTAGAATGACTCAGCAGTTTAAATATGAATCAGCAGTTTTGGATGGCACAGACATTTTAGAATGACTCGGTTTTTTTTGTATAACTCAGCAGTTTGAGGATGACTCAACAGTTATGGGATGAGTAAACAGTTTTAGGATGACACAGCTGTTTGAGAAAATTGAGGTATTTTAAAATGACCTTGCTATTTTAGGATGACTCAGCAGTTAAAGGATGACTAGGCAGATTTTTTGATAACTCAGCATTTTTGATGACACATCAGTTTAAGAATTTATCAGCAGTTTTAAGATGTCTCGGCAGTTTTTGATGGCACAGTAATTTTAGGTTGACTCAGCTATTTTAGATAACTTAGCAGTTTGAGGATGACTCAGCAGTTTTTTTTTTAACTCAGTCCTTTTTGATGACACATCAGTTTAGGGATTTATCAGCAGTTTTAAAATGACTCAGTAGTTTTGGATGACACAGAAATTTTAGGATGACTCAGCTATTTTTGGATAACTCAGCAGTTTGAGGATGACTCAACAGTTATTGGACGAGCAAACAGTTTTAGATAACTCAGCATTTTATGAAAACTCAGCTGTTTTAGAATGATTTTGCTGTTTTAGGATGACTCAGCAGTTTAGGGATGACTCGGCTGTTTATTTTTTTTGATAAGTCAGCATTTTTTGATGACACATCAGTTTAGGGATTTATCAGCAGTTTTAAGATGACTCAGCAGTTTTGAATGGCACAGCAGTTTTAGGATGACTCAAGTTTTTGGTTGACTCAGCTGTTTTAAGAGGTATTTCTATTTATATACTTTGCTCTAACATTTTTCTATACCACATACATACTTAATTTATTCAAAATTAAACTCCGAGAATTATGTCTGTCTGTCTGAACTTCATGAAAATATGATTATACAACCGAATTCCGGTTGCATGAATTCTAGGTTATTTTAACCAATTACATACACACACACACACAAACTATACATTTAACAAATGAATTTTATTTTCTATTTTAATAATTCTAATTAGTTTTAAGTACAATTATTCCAACAATGACCATGTGTCTGTCTATCTATTACCACTCACAAATAAAGCATTAGGATGCGTGTGTGTGTGTGTGCTTGTCCGCTCGTCCGTCCATCTGTTTTAACCCCTACTTAAAATTGTGGTTAGTTATTAAATATTATTACATTTAAATATTATGACTGGACTTATTTTATTACAATCAAATTATTTATTTTTAAAACAAGCCTCAATTATATGTGATTATTATTTAACAAACTTTGGTAATTGAAATGAAAAGCCTGAAAAAAACTACATATGGTTGGAAAATCATGAATAAGACTACATACATCGAAAACTAACTAAAAAGAGAATTTTTCAACACAAACATAAAAACTAAGGTCATGCTTTTTATATAAAATGTATATAAATGTGTAAGTAGTAAAAGCTGTTTATGTATATATGTACGTACGTTAAGGTACGTGTATGTATGTTAAGGTAATTAGTTACTAATTATATTTCAAAATTCAAGTTTTTGTGCGGTGTTGAAATGTTTAAATAGGGTTGGCTTTTCCAAAAACGTATTCCGACGAGGTGGGAGTTGTATAGAGGAGTAAGATACAGCGAAAGAGAAGAAAAGATTTTTTAATGACATGGGTTGTACCCTTTTCAAAAACTGTTGGTATATTTAAATACACATACATTTATACATTTCAACAAATAATCGTGAATGTGTGGATGTGAATGTGTGGTAATAAAGCGTTGAAATTGTTTAACTCATTTGTAATTCTGTATGAGTATCTGTCTGTCTGTCAGTCTTTCTGTTGTATGTGAGTTTATTGTTGTGGCAAAGTTTCCTTTTAACAATTAGCCGAAACAAGAGTCAGGTGCGTCAAGGGTACTACTGTATGTATTTGCTTATAACATGGTGGTAACCATGATTTGTTAGTTTGTTGTCATTGTAACAAAACTAAATATAAATAATTCTCTTTCAGACCACCACCGTTGACAGGTTGTATTAGGGCACTTTGCACACAAAACTCCCAACATACGGTACTTTCATCAAAATCTTCCATAAGGCCTTGTTATTGCTATTTAAGTGAACTTGCAACACATGACTAGTTTCCCTTTTTTTCCTGGCTAAGATGACTGTCTGCATTATAAAGACTCCTTTTATCTTCTCTCCTTTCAATTCCATATGTCATCCTAGATGATAGCTGTTGAAAACTTTCAATGAATCTAAAATTTTATTATATATTTTATTTTCTATTCATGTTTCATTGGCCACAATTCGGCTCCTATTGCTTTAAGAATACTTAATACAAAAATTCTTACAGATTTTGAATGATCTTTAAACTGAAATTAGTTGCGCTTAATTTTTAAGTACCATGGCTAATTTAAACATAATGTTAGTGTCTGTGTTTTTGGTTTACGTCGATAAGTGAAAAAGAAGTTTGTGTGTGTTCTTTGATCCTTGTTATAATGCGGGCGGTCATTTAAACGTTATCTTAAATATCTTTGTAATAACTACTATTTTCTTAACACTTCAGTAAGTTCCCTCACATAAGCCACTGTTCACAAGTGACTATACACTATACACTGAAATTTGTTTATTTGTATTGTCCATTATACAATAAATATGTATATACCTATTTGAAGGTAATGACAGCCAGCATTGGCATTTTTAATTATACAATGCCCATTGTGCAAATGTTTTAATTTATGTGTGCGGTTAAAATAGTATTTTATTGTGTGGAAAAACCTTTTTTATTTATATGCTTCCTTTTTTCCCATCCCTACAACTAATACAACCATGGCCACGACCACCATCAACACCACCTCCACCAGCCAGTAAAAGTTAAATACTCGGTTTTAATGAGTGAATGAGAAATTCAAGGAAAACAATATGTTTTTTGTTTTATTATTACTGCGATGCGCTTTATATTAAAAACACCATAATAGCCAATATTAAAACCAAAAGAAAAAACATACAAAAAAATTATAATAACGTGAGAAGAACTATTCATTCAGTTGTGGTCTTTTCCTACCGTAAAGTGTTACTAAATGTATAAATTTTTTATTTATTGAAAATATTATAAAACCGAAGACGAGAAAAGTTTCGATAAAATACAGGAAAAAGTATTTAAACGAAATTTTATTTGTTATTCAATATTTAATACGATTCTTATAATGTCATTGAACAAATTCTTTTTAAAAAAGTAATAAAAATAAATTTTAAATTATGGCTTTTTAATGTGTGTTTGTCTGGGAAATAAACCAGACATCATGTACTTAATTTTGTAGTAAAGAAGCACGCGTGAGTATGTATTTTATTAAGTTATGTAACAAAACGAAAAATAGTCAATATATAATTTTATATTAGTGCTGCTAGGATTCGAACCTATGGTTCAAACATCAAAATACGAAATAATATTAATGTTGATGATTAACTAGATCATAAAGTTATGCAAGAGTAGTTCTAGAGTTTGTATGAGGACCGACTTAAATGAAAATCTAAGCAAAAACTGGAACAACGAAATTTTGTTAAAATGTATGAGTTTAATAACAATTTTACTAAATTTTAGACATGAAGTCTGGAAAAGTATGTAGTAGTTTTTCTTATGTGAGAGATATGATATAAACCAATTGTTAAGAAATTTCGTACACTTTTAATATATTTTTCAATATTTTATTTATCACCATTTACAGTCACTCAAATTACTGTCCCAATGTTTTTAAGGTGTTTACGAATATGAGTGTAATAACAAAGCTGTTGGCTCAATCTCTCTGATATTTGGTATTATTGTATAGACTCGTGCTGACAACTATAATTAAAAAACATCATTGCCATACTTACCGTTAATAAAAAAAAACAAAAGAAAATTTTAATTGGGACAGTTTTTTGACTTTTATTTATTACATATTCGTACATATTTATTTAGATATTCAATGTTATTTTTTTAATTAATTATTTTGTATAGCCTTTATTTGAAGTTGGAACAGATCACAAAATTGTTGGTGCGATGACAGTCCTACGTCAACGTTTTAGCCACCAATCTCCCCGTTTTCTGCGAAAATTTTGGATTCTTGAAGGAAAAGGTAGTTTTCAAACAGGACAATGACCTCAAAAACACCACCAAACTAACACCAAAATTGCTCAATGACAACGGGTACAAAGTCCTTGACTGGCAGCCCCAGTCACCTGATCTTTACCCCATCGCGCACCTCTTAAGAAAGGTATTGTCGAAACCCCTGTTAATTTAGATGAACTGAGGGGGGATTGGTGGAAGCTTAGAACGGTATTGCTTCAAGTGATTGTAAACATTTAATATAGATTATAGAAGCCGTTACTACTGCGAATAAAGGCTATACAAAATATTTAATTAAAAAATAACATTAAATATGTAAATAAATCTAATGTCAAAAAAACGTCCCAATAAAAATTTGCTTTTGTTTAATTTTTTTTTTTTTATTAACGGTAAGTCAACACGATACAATAATATCAAATATCAGAGAGATTGAGCCATCAGCTTTGTTGTTACACTCATATTAAGAACTTAAAAACATTGGGACAGTTATTTGAGTAAATGTGTGTAATTTTCGAAAGTTATGGGAGCTATGATCAAATCTAGTCTTATTGTAGCAAAAAATAGCTTCGGTCGTTATTGTCAAGAATATCACATAAATATTTCATATCCTTTTATAACTACATTTCTTTCTGACTTTCAACAAACTTGAACAACTTTATAAAAATGCATTAAAATTCCACTGCATAATTACTTACAGTTGCTAAAACTATTTTCTTAAAAAAGAAAAATTAAAGATATAAATATTTCTAACTAACAAAGTGTCCTTAATTTCTTAAACATTCAATTTATTTTGGTATACTTTAGTAAAATATACAGAAAACTAACAGACATAGAACATAAATATGTATGTGGTTTGTACATATACAATTTTATTTGAAATATTTTCATTTTTAATGTTCCAACCCAGTAACCTTATTAAATTAGTGTCCTTCTTTGTGTATCATCATCAGTCGAAGGCAGAGGCAGGGACAGGAGCAGCAACAATAACAACAAGGACATAATCATGTATGAATTTTCGGGAAAAAACAACAAGATTTATACCACATAAGCTTTTTTTCTGTGAATTTTTTTCTTTCTTCTATTCTTTTCTTATTTAAGTTGGAAAATCTGGATTGGGGGGAGAGAGAGGGGGTTAAATTGTAACTCGTATACAACCTTTTCAATGTCAAGTTAAATGCTTAATCTTCCCCAAAAGTCTTTGTTTGCTAACGCCCACTTTTCACACACAATATAAAACTGTGATTTTTTAATGGGAATTAGTATTTATTTCTGTGTGACTCCCTCCAAACTGGGTGTCTATGTGGGTGAGGTGAAGACTATACTTCATCAACGACAGCAACAAAAGCAATAACATTATCTCATTGCCACTATATTCCTGTACCTAGATGTATTCTTTTGAAAATACAATCATAGTAAGGAGACACAAGCATAGACACACATACATTCCTGTGGAAGTTAGTGAAAGCAGCATTGGAGATTGTAGTAAAGACAACTCTTTTGTGTTTGTGTGCTTTAATCTGCAATATTTTCTTGGTTGACTTTGTCATTTTCCACATATATGTAAGTATACTAACTAATACTTTTACTTATACATATGTATGTAGTGTAGCAATAACACCTACATTCCCGGCAGTTTCAAATTGAAAAAAAAATCTTTAAAGAAAAAGACTTGTTATCGGAAATGATAAAGTACTACAAACTAAATAGTTTTTGCCCAAGAAACATATTGTCACTCTTCCATGACAAACATATCGAGCCCTTAGATTAAAATGATCGCAAGCGACATGGAAAATATTGATCGTAAGCGACAAAAAATCTTAATTAAACAAAAACGGGGAATCTTTTGGTGCATAAAATTTTTGTTCTTTGTTAGTTTGCTACCTTCGACAAACTAATTTAATTTTTTCCAAATGGTTTAGAAGTTATGGTGCAAAGTATTGTATGTAAAGTTTTTTAGTTTTACTTCAATAACTTTAAAGCTACTGGGCGGATTGTGGCGCAATATGCAGCAATCCGCCAATGGGTAGTTGGAGTTTTATACCACTTGTTTGCGTGGAAAAATAATAATCGAAAAGAAAAACACAATTAGAATTTGTTTAATTAAAAAGAGATGAATATCTTAAGTTTTATTTACCTTTAATATATTATGGTGAAATATAAAGGGTTTTTATATTTGTGATACGGCTGCGAGGTGGCGGTAATGGCGGTCACTCAACAAGTAATTAAAAAATAGTTGAAGACAACTATAACTAGTAAAACACCGTTAGATTACTCGTTAGAACTTAAGTCTTCGCATCAAAACACCCAAAGGTGATAAAAGAGGGTAGTACATTTAAGCCCTAAGGAGTAAATACACGTAACGAAACAAATAACTATAATTTATAAAAATGGACTTAAACATTGCCGCCCACCTTGCAACAACGTAGTGTATGCAATATAATATATATAAACATATTTACATAAATTGCTTTATTTAAATGAAACTTAACAGATTTAAATAAAGACGTCGACGATGTGGTTTTTGACAGGCCCACTAACTGACCCTTGCGGGAATGAACAGGGTTTTTGACAGACCCCTAAACTGATTTCAAATAATCTTAACAATCTAATATAGATAAGGAATTTTAAATATGTATTTTAGAAAAAAAAAGAGAATTTATATAAAAATATTATTAGTTAAATCGGCGAAGTCCCCGATATTACCCATCCAAATATCGTGTATTGCGCCAACGGAATCCCCGGACTCGAATAAATCTTCCCCTTCAAAACGCGAGAGCTGACCTCAGGTCCCAAAACTAATGCTACTTGCGCGGACCTGTAAAATGTCGGGTCAGCTAGCGGAAAACCCTCGAATGAATCGCGAACAACTTCCGGTACGTCTTCCACTGGCGTTTTTATGCGGTTCATTTTGAGAATCTTAGCAGACAACGTTAAACTTTGTTGTTGATCATAAATAGACCGAACGGTCAACCGACAATAATCTTCGTTGTCCACTCGCGTAATTGGTAACCGAGTGTGCCGAATAAGCTCTTCACTGACGTAGCTGTGGCTGCAACATAAGTCCAGCACAGCTCGAACGTCAACACACTGGTTACCAAACTGCATTTTCACGACCATGGTCGGCGAAAAATTTATTGCATGGCGTACCGAAAGTCTAACCGAAGACGAACTCGGACCCGAAGCAGACTTTTGGTTTTTTATATTACGGCTTTTGGTCTGCGGTAAGGTTTTTTGTGGCGAAGAGTGTAACACCGTGTGATGCTCACCTTGGCACTTCCGGCATTTAGCAAGACTTGGGCAGTCTTTTGTCACATGGGCCGTTCCAAGACAACGAGCGCAATGACGGAAACTTACGACGTGTCGTAAACGAGCGGCATGGGACAATTTTAAAAATTTAAAACAATAACGCAACGCATGCGTTTTTTTGCAGAGGCTGCACTCTTTGACCTTGCCAGGGCTTGCTACGGGGAGGTTATTCGAACCCGAGTTTCCGATGGGCGCAGTGGAGGTAGCTGGCAGTTCTGAGACTGGTTCGGGGGCCATAGAAGGGATTGGGTCCACAGATGGAGTGGAAGGTGGACCTGACACCTCCATCGCTTCTTCATAATCCTCCAAAGCACGGTCGATAGACTCCTCAAATAGCTTGGATACTTGCATCAGAGCATCTTCGTTTTCCAAGATAGAGTCATTAACCAACTTTTGCATTTCGGCCATGGTGCTAGGAAGGAAATAGGTTAATTATAACATTACTTAACAACTTGTTTTATCATTGGTTAGAATAACCAATTTAGTGATTGGTCGCTTTACCATACCATTTTCCGTTTTAATATCGGCGACGCGAACATGACCGTCCGTACCGGGATAAATTTTTTCTACAACGCCTAATTTCCATGCCGTTGGCATTAATTGCTCGTTACGTATCACAACAATATCTCTAACTGATACGTCACGTTCAGGAAATTTCCATTTATAGCGTTTATGTAAATTAGCTAAATACTCTTCCTTCCATCGTCGACAGAATTCATGAGTAAAAGCTTTCATTTTCCGATATCGATTGACCATTCCAATCGGCGACTCATAAATTGACGGTTCAGGGGGGGTAAGGATAGGCGACCCTATCAAAAAATGACCTGGTGTCAGGGCTAGATCTTCGCCAGGATTGTCGGACATAGGACATAGCGGTCTTGAATTTAGACACGCTTCAATTCGGGCGAGAATTGTTGAGAGCTCTTCAAATGTATATTTAACCGAATGAGACTCTTTTTTAAAATGGGATTTAAAACTTTTAACAGCTGCCTCCCATAAACCACCCATGTGAGGAGCGCCAGCTGGTATAAAACGCCACGAGAGGCCTTGAATATTAAAGGTTGACACCAAACGAGCTTGGCATTCCTTTAAAAAAGTTTTAAATTCATTTTCTAACTCACGCGAAGCTCCCACGAAATTGGTTCCGTTGTCCGAAAACATTGTAGCAGGGCAGCCTCGCCGAGCGATGAACCTATGAAAAGCGGCCAGAAAGGCATCTGTCGACAAATCAGATGTAGCTTCCAAATGTACCGCTTTAGTGGCAAAACAAACAAAAATGCACACATAGGCTTTGGTTATTTTGCAAGACCTAGCGGTGAAATTCCTCAAATCAAAGGGCCCTGCAAAATCTACTCCAGTATTTGTAAAGGGCCTATCCAATGTAGTCCTTTCTGGTGGCAAAGCTGCCATAATCTGATTGCACGTACGTTTGCGATACACTATGCAACGTTTGCAACTATTATAAGTGGCACGCACCAAATTCTTCAAACGTGGAATCCAATATTCGTTGCGAATAATTCGTAACATAAGATGGTTTCCACCATGAATAGTAGATTTGTGGGCAGAATCAACTAACAGACGGCTAAATCGACAAGAATAAGGCAGGATGATCGGATGTTTTTCCGAATACGACAACGAAGGTGATTTTGCTAGTCTACCGTTTACTCGCATGATTTGCTCATTATCCAGAAAGGGGTTCAGAGTTATTAACGAACTTTTTTTAGATACCGATTCGCCCGATAGCAAGGATTGGTACTCCTCAGCGAAGAGAACTTTTTGAGCTAAAATGGCCAAGCGTGACTTGACTTTTTTAATCTCATCGCTGGAAACCTCAACCGTTGTGAAGGAATGTTCTTTTCGGTAAGAGGGGTGAGTCCGATGAAGAAACCGCACCATGTACGCGATGACTCTAAGCGCGCGTTCAAGAGACGAAAATCTATCTAAAACCTCCTCATATTCAGTGAAAAACGCCGCATGGGCTTTCACCACTTTTGCTTCAAGGTCTGTTTCCGCAAGAGATGAATCGGAGACATTCCATGAGGATTTCGGTTTTTTAAGCCAAGTTGGACCATGCCACCAAAGAGAACTATCCTTTAATTCAGAAGGCGTAGCACCGCGGCTACCTAAGTCTGCAGGGTTGTCCTCTGACCTGACATGATACCAATTGTGTTGCCCTACG
Organism: Stomorhina lunata; assembly: GCA_933228675.1. Lineage (NCBI taxonomy): Eukaryota > Metazoa > Arthropoda > Insecta > Diptera > Rhiniidae > Stomorhina > Stomorhina lunata. Next base: position 128,499,261 of record OW121742.1, on the reverse strand, counting down.
TTCTCTTGAATCCGACATACCCGATTAGCAACGAATGTAGTCCAGGTTTGCGGAGGTTTTCTGAGCCAACAAAGCACAATGGTAGAATCTGTCCAGCAATAAACTTTATCGAGGCTAATGTCGATTTCGCTGACGACAGATTTCAATAATTCGGATGCTAAGACAGCACCACAAAGTTCGAGCCGAGGCAACGAAACTGATTTTAGGGGTGCTACTTTGGTCTTGCACGACAGCAAATGAGTATAAACTCCACTAGCATCTGAAATTCGGATATAAATCACCCCCGCATATGCTTTCTCTGAGGCATCAGAGAAGGCATGAAGTTCGACTGATGAATCGCGAGTATACTGAACCCATCTTGGGATCTGAATGTTATTTGCTTCGATATACGACGAAGCAAAGTTTTGCCAAACATTTTCGGTTGTTTCTGGCAAGAAGTCATCCCACTCAATATGATCTTGCCAAAGACGCTGCATAATAATTTTTGCAGTGACTATGACTGGACCTAGCCAGCCAACGGGATCATACAATCTAGCTATTGTAGACAATACTTCCCTTTTGGTGTGTCTAGGCTTATTCTCAATTGACTCTACTCTAAAGTAGAAGGAATCCAATTGAGCGTTCCACTGAATGCCTAATGTTTTTGAATTACTGGATTCAACAAAGGTCAAAAGTTTTGAATCCACTAAAATTTCAGGGGATAAGCCATCCAAAATACGAATATCATTTGAGGTCCACTTTCTCAACTCAAATTTAGCAGACGACATCACCGTACGCAATTCGTCTCGTGCCTGTAAGGCGGATGAAACATCATGAGCTCCCGTAAGCACGTCGTCAACGTACATACACTTGCGTAATATATAAGCCGCAATAGGATACTCAGTCTCTGAATCATTGGCTAATTGTAACAAAGTCCGTATAGCTAAAAACGGAGCACAATTAACCCCAAAGGTTACGGTTTGAAGCTCAAACTCCTCAACGGCCTCCGTAGGAGAATCTCTAAAGAATATCCGTTGATATTGAGTATGAGCAGGGTCAAGACGAATTTGCCGATACATTTGAGTGATGTCGCAGTTGAAAACATAGCGATACAAACGCCAACGAAGTATTAACAGTACTAAATCTGCTTGCAAAGTGGGACCAACAAAAAGGCAATCATTTAAACTAACACCATTGGAAGTTTTGTTTGAAGCATTAAACACAACTCTTAATTTGGTGGTCTTGCTGTCTGGCTTAATCACCGGATGGTGAGGTAGATAGCATGAGACAGCAGATTGTGGACTGTATGGAATTGCCTTCATATGGTGAAGGTCCAAATATTCCCTAAGAACTTTATGGTATAACTCTTTCACTTCAGGCTTCCGTGAAAGGTAGGACTCGATTCTATTATATTGGGCCCTAACATTATTTCTAGACGACCCTATATTTATATTGGTAGGAAAATCTGGCTTAAAGGGTAGCGTAACTACATAACGACCTTCCGCGTCGCGTCTTGTCGTTAACCTGTAATTTTCCTCGCAAAATTTGTCCGAAGGACTCAAAATTTTCCTTTTGGGGGACTCCTCTAATTCCCAAAATCTAAGCATATTTTTATTAAGGGTATCTTCCGGGGAACACTCAATGGTTGTGGAATATACCTGAATTGGTTGTTCGCGAATGGGTCCGGTGATAATCCATCCAAAAATTGTCCTTTGACCGATAAGAGATCCTAGCACATCCCGATGAATTTCGCCAGTAATGATTTGAGGGTACAAATCAGCCCCTAAAAGAAGATCTACAGGCCTACAGCTATAGAAATGAGGGTCGGCTAAGGTTAAACTTGAAAAACTACTACGTACTTCAGAACCGATATTAAATGATGGTAAGTTACCCGAAATATTTGGAAGGACTAAAGCAACCGTTTCTAAAACTAAAGAGTGATTTATTGGAGAACTAATTCTCAAGGGGCAAAGTTTTCTAGACTGCGCAGAGGTGACCTGATTGATCCCAGAGACTCTAACATTCGTCGAATGCGTAGTGAGCTTCAGTCTATTCTGAAGAGATTCAGCAATAAATGAAGTCTCAGCTGCTGGGTCAATTAAAGCACGAGCGGGGTACGTCATACCCTGGTGGACGATATTCACCATCGCTGTTCCTAAAAGCACCTTACTATTCTGCGATACATAGAAAACTTGATGATTCCT